>MU003816.1:0-189068 GCA_010093785.1 Polychaeton citri CBS 116435
TGTAGAGATATTGCAGTTCAAACCTTACAGCTATTATATGGTCCCTCAAGTCTGATATGATAACGCCAAGACACTAGTAAAGCCACTCGCACGGACCAGACGAGCTCATTTGGTGCGCTCCTCCGTACATGAGGCCAAGACATGGAGCTTGACGCGTGACGCCTGTCGCGTATCTTGACTTGAAGCGCGTCACCCGTCCCCGATTCATGTAGAGATGCAAAGACTGCGTGATACAGCCGATACGAGCTATCTTGTACGAATTCAGCATGCTTGCAATTAAAAACTCCCCTGATTCTCGCCAAATCGTGCCAAATCTTCTACCATGCAGTATAAGGCACAACGGTCCGGTGCCAGTGGACGGGCGGTACTGGAAGCCGGAAACAGGTGAAGCTGGTAGCCATACAGCCTACTTGCGAGGTCGTAAGCTTCACGGCAGGGAGGTGAAAGTTCCTAGTGGATATCAGGGAGTTGTTCTTCAAGCAACTGAAGAAAAAAGCAACGCAAAGCAGACCGTCCCTCAAGTGCCGCCGGAAGAAGATGACGACGAGGAATTGGACGAAGACCAGCCAGCAGAAGTCAAGATCATGCAAACCCAAGGAACATTTGATCGCATGTTTGTCTGGGGCCATGAATCATCACCAGGATTAGATCAGCAGCATGTGAAAGGCATTGAAGAGTGGATCGCTCTAGCAGAAGCAGTATGTCTTAAAACCTGCTGTTGCGGTAGTTCGCGAGCTGACAACATTAGATACACTCAAGATAGCATCGGATAAGAGCCGAAGACCCGAGGGAATCAACATGGGAAAGAGGATGAGACAAACCTACGAAACTGACTATGAAGCTTCAAGAGTCGCTCTTGAGCCGTCTGCTGCGAGTGAGGCTCACTGCCGTAAAATACATGTATGAGGTGGTTTGCAAGCAGGCCTCGCATACTTTTACTGTCGTATCGACCGTACGAAGCATGATGACAAGCTTTGACTACGAGAAAGGACAAGGGTGCAGAGCAACATGAAGCCTAGGAGTGGCCAGTATGGATTGCAGTCCATCACAGAATGAAAACCCTTCGCGTACGTATGTCTACAGAATCGAAGCTATGGACTGTCAGCGTCACCAGAATGCTCAGTCTTGACGCCAACTTCTTCTTCCTCCTTCTTGACCTTCTTTTGCTGCTTCTCCCAAGTCTTCTGCTCCCTTAGAAAATTCTCCTTCAAGTCCAGATACTTCTTGTCAGTGGTAGCCCTCTTCCAGACCTGCTTAAAGATCTCGCTCGCCTCGAGCTTCTCTTCTTGTCCTTTATGGTCATTGCTTCTTGGTAGCTCCTTCCTCTTCTCGCCTTCAGGATCCTCCTCAACCTCTCTCTCAGAGCGATTGTATTTCTTGCCCCCCTTGTGATTTGCGTATCGCTTTGCCCTCGTCATGCCCATTTGTATGAACTTCCGAGCCATATCTGCGCCGACAAAGTCCTCGCGGATAACATAGGAGCCGAAAGCTGTCCATAGTTCTTCGGATGATTGCTTGGCGATTGGCACAGTGCGAAAGCGCCAATATGGCAGCAGGATCGATTTATACGGCTCAAAGGTCAAGACGCCTTGTTCGCCGCGCGCAACACGGTAGCTCATCCTCAGGCTCTCGTCGTCGGAAGCAGGCGTTGGTAATAAAGCCGGGTCTGCATTTTGCTGTTTGTCTTCCCGTTTGACTGCAACGTCTTGCTTTCGTGACCGAGGCATCCGGTATCTCAATACGCATTCATAGCGCGGATATCAATTGGAACGCACAACAAAGCGGACGCGAACATCTACTGGATATCTGAGATCATACGTATGAAGCTGAAATGCAGTGATTGCCGTGCTGTGCGTGTGGAATGACACCTGTGGATGTATTCGGATAGAAAGGCGGATGGAGATGATTGGCTCCCCACGTTTTACCTCCAGTTCGCCTTGCAGTTGCCTTGTATGTTGGAGACAGTCCAAAGTCTCCTAAACCAGTATCTGAAGCTCTTTGATATACGTATGTTAAGCAAATCACGGAAGACAGATAAAAATCAACTATACACACTTTTGGGGAGCGTTTTTTGCAGTCAACTTTGGACTTCTGTAGCAGACGGAGTCCTGCTTGATACTAAGAAACCTTGTACCTTGCGGGTGAGGCTATGACAAGGTCAAACCTGATATATGTTAATCGACACGACGGCCACTACATCTGCACATCATGCGATAACCGGCGGTTCAGTTCAGAGACCGCGCTACTCCAGCATGTGAGAACTGCAAATATCCACCACTCTCAATGGTGCGAACGCTGTGAATGGCTGTTCGTTTCCGCAGCGGCTCGGTCGGCTCATCTGGCCAACGCCATCAACCACTGGGTCTGCAATACCTGCGGGATAGATGAGGGCGACCGCGATAGCCTGCATGATCACATAGAGCAAGAACATTTCCGATGTTGTACCTGTCACGCGCAGTTCAGTTGTCGAAATGATGTGCTCATGGTAGGTGGAAGGCCGACATGATTGTCTCAAGACCTAAGCTGATTCGTCCCTTCATCTACAGCACCAGCAAACCCACCAAGCAAAAGATCGAGAATGCTACGGCTGCTACTGTAGATTCGCATCGGAATCTGGCATTCTGATCCACCTAGAATCTGGCAGCTGCGCAGGCGGCGTCGACAGAGGCTGGACTGACATATGGGCATTTGAGTTCGATCCATCTGGGCCCTATATTAATAATTGGGACTCCAAATACCAATATTCTTGTCCAACCTGCGGTCAAGACTTCAGGTTGCTTAGTGGTCTCCTTCAACACATAGAGTCTCCTGCCTGCAACCAAGTCTACGATGGCATGATCCAAAGACTCCTTAACCATCTGGTAAAGAAGGTGGAGGCCGTTCTTGGCCAACGTAATGAAGGCACAAGTCGGTATCAAGCTTCTGACAGCGACGACGACAGTATGGGCTGGTAGATGAGAAATGGTGCTTGGCTATAATGTTCCACCTTGCGCATGGCATTGCAGATAATGACTTTGTGTTTGATAGTAACGGTTTCATCGTGTAACTCCACCTCCTTCTACTGACCAAAACAAATGCATCATCCTTCCGAGAATTTCCCTCCTGTTCTTATAATATAAGTGCTACGCGAATGCTTCACTCTCGTTTTGACTACTGTTATGGTCAATAGGTAAAATAAAAAACACGCAAGTAGGCCTTGCCAGGGTTCGAACCTGGGTTATCAGAAAGAATTTGAGCGCGGCGTCAAAATCTGAAGTGATTACCACTACACTACAAAGCCAGACTTCTCATCGCACTGGATATTTGGCGATGGTGTGTATCAGTTGCATGTTTTGTAAAATATATTCTCTAGATCTAAAGTACCTGAGTATTGAGAAGGCTATGTAGCGATGGACAAGCTATTGTATATATCAACAACTAACATGGAGTGAGATGGAGATAGAGAGATAGGATCCAGAGTAAGAGTATGTAAGCCAATTCAGATGGAGATGAGACCAGCGATGCTGAATGTGAACGAAGGAGATGTACAATCCGTAAGTATCCAAAACATGGTGAGATACTATGCCATCACGGTTCAACCACAGGAAGAGGGTTGCAGAGATTATGGATATTACACGTGAGCTAGGGAGTCGCGGATGGAGCGATGATGCGCCAATTTCCCACGGACCAAGAGATGATCGAACTATAAGCGTATCCTATCAACGAATGAATCGGGCAGCTAGAACAAGTCTCCAAACAACGCAAGTTGTTAATCAAATCAGACCCGCTTGGCCAGTATAGAACCCGGATGGCCATTGATACGCGGAGACAGATGAACGATAGTCAGTCATGAAACGGTTGCCTTATTGCTTGTGTACAGAGAGCAGAGTCAGCGGATAGCGCTCAGTAATATATGGAGCCAGCAATGTGGCTACCAAACATATGATACCTGCACTGCCGAATAGACAAGTCTATAGTCTACTCGAGATTCTAGTCCCGAGCGAGAAAAAGTTAAAAAAAATTGCGCAAGTAGTATATACCATGCAGGAAGCTAAACGTGTATTGGCTGCAAGCTCGCTTCAGACGCTGTACTTCGCCACTACATCGTGACACTCGCTCAATGCGCGCAGATGATAGCACTGCCCCATCATCTTCTGTGTAGTTAGTTGTGTATCCTAAACAATTACAGTTGCCATTCAAATTTCCCGGTGTGCTATGTGTAGGCTTCGTGTCTTTCTGCAGCCATGCACGGCTCGCTCTTCTCCTGACAGGCTGGAAGATATACTTGGTTCTGACCGTAGCTTGTGACTGGTGACCTTTTCAGCATATTTCACAAAGATGGCATCCATTGGAAAACTATCCAACTCCCTTATACAAGCTTCGCAAGAGACACAGGTTGCATTGGCAAGCCTGAATTTCGATTTCTCGCTCATTAAATACGAGGCACCTGCAGAATATCTGGCCTTGGGTCAATGTCTTTCGCGTGGAAGGAAGGAAGTAGCGGAGGATGGCAGAATCCACATTACAGCGAGAAAGCTGGGTGCTCTGTTCGAATCAGAGATACCAGAGGTTCCTAACCTCCTCGAGGCATATGGGCGACGAGTCAGTGAGGTTGCATCCACGCCAAACGCGAACCCTCAAGGCTCAAAAGCACATGGGGCGTTCGCGGATCACGTTGGAGCAGATGGGACAACAATCTGGGCTTCTGCAACGTCGGGGAAGGGAGTCGTTACGATGCATCTACTCGCATGCATGCTCGCGCGGATATGGAAAGGTTCTGAGGCAATCTCGATCTGGAGTGAGCTTGTACAGCATCGTAAGAGCCTCCTGGAGGGCAAGGTCAGCACGTCGGGATCTTTTCATACCTCGGAGCTGGCTGCGTCGCGAATCGAGATAACTAGGGATCAATTAGCTGATTGGGATGCCAGTGCTCGGTAAGTTGTATCCTATGTCTTGGTTGGTGTTGATGACTTTACATTTCGAAGACGCCACTAATTCGGCTCGTAGGGCATGGGTCGCGTCCGCAGATAAAGTGAAAGCGGTGCAGCAAGTCCAATTACGCCTAATAATGGAGAACATTTCCTTGCCGGTGTCGCGAAAGACCGAGCTTTACCCTGCTGTGATCGACGCTTGGAGCAAGGCAATGGTTGCTCTCGACAATCTGATCCTTGGACAACCGCAACGGATTCATAGCGGCGATGTACTCCTGGGCATATCCGCATGGCACTTGTACCCTGATATGGCCGTCTTGCAAGAACAAACCCATCGTGTATGTCAGAATGACGAACTAATCCATCCGGGCGGTGTTATCACTATAGGTCTGGAAAACCGCCCGGACCAGGCTGGCGACGGAATTTACTGGTCACTCCCCCTGGCTCATCTGCGATACTATGGCGTCCCTATGCAGGCCACAAGATACAGCGGCTTGCGAGAATCTCAAGTTTCTTTTGACCAATTCCGTTATGTCATTCTGGGCAGCATTCTGTCTACGTGGGGTCCCCTTGAGCCTGATCTGAAATCAGCAATCCATTTGATCATTCGACTAGCCGATGTCGTCCTTACTGGAAAGTACGTAACGAAGCAACAGAGCGCATCTTTGAAGTGGTTGCAGTCACTCGCAGCCTGTTGCAAAGAGATGAAAACTGCATCTGATGTTGAAAGGAAAAGACAATTTAGCCTTATTGGGTTTGGTCGAAGAAAGACGGCCGACTTCCTCAGCCCTGCTAACGAGCATCCTCGTCCTGCCTTTGGGCTCACCAACATGGAGCTTATACTACGATTGTTTCCAAGCGAGAAAGACTTGAAGATCAAGTTTCTCAGAACTTGGGCTCATATGTTCCTTGACCGCAAAATTCACGCGGATGCAATCATACGTTATCGGAAACACAACTACGAGCCGTTCACTTTCACCAAAGTATTCGAGAACCCTGTCGTCGGGCGCAAGAGACCGTTCCAAGAGGAATTTTCAAGCTCTACATTTCAACATTGGAGGCACGATTGGGAGCTGAAGCTGGATGCCCTCAACCCGGATAAAGTGTGTGCAATGGTTAGAAAGCGTGGAATGGTTGAATTTTCTGCTCCATCATATGGTGCCTCCTCAGGGCTTAACTGCGATGACGAACCAAGCGAAGATGTCTCCAACACAATGTTTCCACCTGGGCCATATGAGAAAGCAACAGAGTTTACTTTTCTCTGCGGCAATCTTGGCTCGGCAGCGATTTTCCAGCCCGTGGGAGCAACACCGCATACAGAACTATCAG
Source organism: Polychaeton citri CBS 116435 (assembly GCA_010093785.1). Taxonomy (NCBI): domain Eukaryota; kingdom Fungi; phylum Ascomycota; class Dothideomycetes; order Capnodiales; family Capnodiaceae; genus Polychaeton; species Polychaeton citri. Next base: position 6,240 of record MU003816.1, read on the forward strand.
CATATCCAAACCATATGAAAGTTGCGAATCTCTTACAGTGTTTGGAACGAGGATACATCAGTGCCCTTTCCCTTGTCGAAATTCTATTGCGCTCTAGTCACAAATCGCCGCATGCCTCATACTACAACTCACTGGAATCATTAACTGTCGTCGAAACTCTGTATCAACAATTGCCAGGCTCTAGTGTGGACCTCCAAGTGACTAGCCGATCCGTGCCTGAATGCATGTGGACAAAGCTTATCGCTGAGGGCGGGCTCTCTACTCCTGCTTTACATCCGATCCAGGCGTTTTCCTGCATAGCGATGTTTGAAACAGGTTTCGTGGACGTTGGTGCTAAGGATCTTGACGGAGTTGTAGCGCTGTCCTATAAAGATTCCCTTTTTGTGGCTCGTTACTTACTCGAGGATCTCGGGAATGAAGACGAAAGATTTCCAGTCACTCGTGTTGCTGGAAACGTTGGCAAGCCTGGTTTCTCCCTGATCATCACGCCAGCGAATCCTAAAGTCCGACAAGTGGATTACAATTCGTGGCAGGTTGTCGAACATACGCCTTGGGATGGCCATGCGACGGACCATTTCGCGAGCACATCACTCCATCTATGTCTTACAGGCTACGAGCTTCCTCTCGATCTTGGGCCACGGGGAAGTCGTGATGCTGACGCTGCCTTCATCGAAGCAGCCATATCAGTGCACGAAGGAGGCAAGTGGATCGCTGATCTAGATGTCGTAGCAGCCTACAAAGCCGAGTGCGAACGTCGACAGCAGAAAATCGACTGCTCACACGAACTAGAGAACAGAGGTCCAATGTCTCACGAATGGGGACTTCTTTCCGTTCAAAACTGGACGGAGTTTCTGGATCCACCAACCAGGGGCTGCGTCTTTTTGGCGCATGGCAATTCCCTTGCCCGCTTCGCTGCTGCGACCTTGTGTATTCAAAAAGGGTACAAATTCCAAATCATCGGGAAAGATGAATGTTGGCCATGTGTGCTCTCGCCATCGAGCCTTAGTAAAGAGGGAAACGCCGCGGTTGTTGATCCTGCATACGACACAAGGAGTGCATCTGGAAATAGTTACGGCTCCCCTGTACAGAGTATGGGTTCCGACGCGGACATGTCAGATGACGACGTAGTTCAAGACGACGATGTGACTCGGGACGACGAAGAATTCGGGTCTTTGTTCGGCATTCAGCGCATTCAATGTATGCCTCCGGAATTGTCTGTTGTAGATCCGCTGGAGAATCTTGGTATGGTAGTTTTTATATGGTAGAAGCAGAATAGCTTCCCAAATATGAACCGGGCAGGAACAACGTAAATCATGACTTTGATCGAAGACTCACGTAGCCATAGACTGGGCAGGCTGACGACAGCATGCAAATGTTGGCTTGGGGCAATCACCACGCCAGCTAAAGATACATGAAGATCAAGCATCGTGATCCCACGAAGGATACAGGTCTGTGGCGTAAGAAGTAGTGGCAACTTCTAATATCCAGAGCTACAGTTGAAAAGGGGCGAATGAGACGTAAAGGCTTGTGCCTGAAACGATATGGGACGTGAGTGGAAAATATGTTAAGGGAGGTATTCATCTATTTGAATGCCGCGAAGATGAGACGGGAGAGCACAACCAGCTATAATGAAAGTGGTAAGAGCTGAGTTGACATTGTGTATCATGCATGCATCCATCTATAATCCAATTGAAACGTATTAACAAGAAATTGGAGCTTATGGTACATAGAGTCTTGAGTATGCAGCCAAGTCCGTCCGGCAGCAGATGCACTTTGTGTGGTTCCGCATGGCGAGCCCAACGCGGCAGTCGTCGCACATGCTCAGACACCCGCAGGGCCAGACCAGGATGGCACGTGGCGAGGACTGGCAGACGACACACTGGGGTCCGCCTTCACCCATACCTGCTCCGCCTGCCTCCCAGCTGTTAGTAGATGGACCGCCTGCGCTGGCGGCAGCGGCAGCTCTGGCCTGAGCTTGTGCTCGCTGTTCGAGAATGAAATGCTCCAGATCGCGCTCTTCCTCTTCGTCTGATCTGGTTGCGAGTGGTTGAGGGCGGAGACCGGCAAGGAGTTGGCTTTTCTCTTTGTTGATGCTGCGGCGGTACTGGCTGCGAGTCGTGATACGGTTGGTTTGGAGAGTATGGGAGAGCAGTCTGGCTTCCTCCCTTTCGGCGTTGCTCTGTGGATTCAGAAGGCGCGAGAGGAGGCTCGTGTCCAACTGGCCATCAGGTGTGGCTTCTCTACTCATGAAGCTAAAAGGTCGCTCTTGTGTTGGTGTCCTTTGGCCGCTTTCTTCCATGTCAGAGTCGTCGTCTGCATTGCTGGCGTTGGTTGACATGGAAATCACGCTCGTGAGATCATCCTCAATTTCGGTTGCCTGGAAATCTCCGCTCGAGTCTTCAGTGCCAAACCAGCCACCTTTACGCCACCAACTGTAAAGATGGTCTCCCAATCCTTCCTCATCTGAGTATTGGCCATTGTGCTGTAACCGCCTTCGGGTTTCGACCTCAACATCAACGTCTTGGGTATCAGGAACAGACAGCTTCCCATCGGATCCAACCATCCAGAAGTCCAAAGTCGCTGCCGGGCCCTTTTGGTCATTGGTGACTCGCTGCTTTCTATTGCTTTCATCTCCGCCCGCAAGCTTAGTGAGCCAAGATGGCCGTCTCTCAATACCCAGCCTTTGCAGCATCCTTACGACCAACTGGGCCTGTAACCCAAGGATCAACCACCATAGACCAGCGATAAAGTCGGCTGTTAGTTGCATGCGGCCCCTTCTCTCAGAGAGACCGAGACCATTCTCAGCACCGCCCTGCCGTGCCTTCTCCTCCTCACTCTTAGTGGGGCGAGACTTTCGTTCTCGGGCGTAAGGGGAATAACCAAATGTAGGGTGCTGGTGATCGTAAAATCCGACACCCCTAGCAATACCTTCTCCCAAGATCTCCTGTGGTACTGACAATCGTCTGCGCTTCTCGACGTCTGTCGCCATCTCGTCTATCCTTTTACGCTCCAGCCATGTCATCTGCGCAACTTGGATGCGGCTACCTTCATTGAGGTAGACAGCCTCAGAAGCAGCTGTCAGGACTGAGAACCCAACCTTTAAAAGCGTAGTGTAAAAGTCTTCCGACATTTTGATCCGAATTGAAGAGGCATTGGAAAACTGCACATTGGCTTGGAGATTCTGATAAGCCCACGTAAACCGTTGTTTGAACGAAGACAGGCCGGCTGCTTCGTCGTCCGGAATGGAGAATACTGTGACCAGCAATGCGAAGCCGTATATGAGGAGGCACGCAATGATGCCACACAAGATAAGGAGATGCGGTATGAAGCCCACAATGCACACAGTGGGGAATCGCAGGACGCCAAGGTCAGCAACGCTGTGCACTGGTTGCACAAATACTTTCGCAAATGTCCAGGTGAAGGCCGACATATAGCAAATGGCCCATACGCTCGTACTGATCAGCCGAACCTTATCGCGAATCCCTGTCACAGCAAGTACTGCGCTAGTCAGATGGCTGAAACACGAGATCAGGCATACGAGCAGTACCTCAGGCGGGACATTGAGGCGCTGCATGATCTCGTTACGAGTGATGAGGACTCTCCCATCATCGCTTCCAGAAGAATCCGTAGCGGGTAAGCCAAAGAAATTGAGACCCAAGGCGCTACTTATCATAGCTTCACACTCTGCGAAGGCTAGAGAATGCTCGAACAAGGTCATGCCTGTCTCAGGCATTGGTTGGCGTCCTTGTAATGCGCATGCTAGTGTTTCGAATAGCTGACCAGTGCACAGAACCAGGAAGAAGCGGAACAGTAGTGACATTGTCCCCTTAAGTTCAGGATCAATGCTATCGAAATGAGTGGGAGACATGTGTCTTGCGGCACAGCATGTGGCATCATCCTGCCAAAACAGGAGTCTCTTGCTGAGTTCATATAGGAAGCCTTCGTCTGAGGCGAAGTCAATCGAAAGGTTCTTGCTAGGGTCGCCATATCGTAAGAGAGCAAAGTCTGGGGAAGTCTGGCATCGCATCGCCTGCAAAAAGCTCTGAGTTTGGATGAGGAAGGCCATGATGGGCACCAGGTAGACCGCCAGCCTGATGTACCACCGGAAACGGAGGTGCTGCCTGGAAGAAGCGTAGAACTGCGCGCGGTTCAGGATGATAGCCTGCAGGACCTTGCAGTCAGATCAGCCATTCTCGCTTTGGTTCCCAGGTAGAACCTACCTGCTGGATGGGGACTATGACACTTACAGCGGTGAAAGTTGCCAACGCCCATCTTGACGTCATGTAGGAAAAGATGCCTCCAAAGCTCTTCATCTTACCAATGCCAGCGATCAGCATGCCGAAAACAGATGTAGACTCCTCTTCCACTCTCTCCCTCCAGCCCTCTCTTACTGCCGTCTCGAGTCCTAGAGCTGTGCTTTGTGCCGCTTGGAATAACGCGCCACTCGTGTTGGTGATAGTGGAGTTGGCCGTCTGCTGGCCAGTCGCATCTGCAATGACACTTCCACCACTGAATAGTTTGCCAGTCAAGCCGTCCATGGCTTCGGGCATGTGGTAGAATGCGAAAGAGCCAGCCCGTTGGGCGAATCGTGGTACAGCAAGAAGGAAGTCCATGGCGGAGGAGTTTGACAGAGTACCCTGTGCGGCCTCCATGGTGTCTTGAATGTGTGGCTAGAGATGCGAGATATCTCTGAACGCTAGTAGTTATCTCAAATGATCAACCGACTAGATGTTGTACAGCGTGATTAGCTGGACACCCGACTTGAGTGGACGCTCAAGAATGGGCATATTGCAGGCCACTGCCTAGAGTATGTGATTCGAATGGAACGGAACGTTAGCCGTGGAGGAGGCCAACGTGTATGGAGAAAAATAGCGAGGCCGTGGTAGCAGTGGTGGTGGTGTTTGTCTGTAGCAGGAAGGTACGAGCATGAACCTTACTTAGCTAAGCTGGAGGGCTGCTGACTCGCATGTGATGACAACAGATGAAAGCTTGGCCAAGGATGTCGCCATCCAACTCGATTTTGTCTGAATAACAACGAAACAGATGTTGCAATTAGGAAAAGTCAGCGGGATTGAAGTGCATTGTGGACAATACGGTGCCGGTGTGTCTAGATGGCCGGTCTAAGGAGGCATACCTGCTACCATCATGTCTTACCGAGACAGACAGACAGACAGACAGATAGATATATATGTGGGGGACTTCATATATTCCACATAAATCACTCGAACGTGGCTCTTCATCCTTCCAGCTTCCCAGGCCCTTTGCAGGTATGACAACACCCCGGGAACTCATTCCTGTATGACCTGGCCCAGACGCAACGCAGTCAAGTGCTTAGAGAGGCCTCGACCGACAGATTCCATACCCTTCCTCAAACTCCCAGCCTGGAAAAGCGCGTCACCACGTTTCGCTATATGAGGTAGCCTTTGCACTGCGACACCTAAGCCATACGACCAGGGCACATCAACACGAGATGAGTTTGCTGTTCGCAGACACTCGTGAGTAGGTCAATATTTACTGAGAGCTTCCACAATCGCCGAAGTCCGCGTGCCAGACAGTTACTACACTCGAAGGCCACTCGTTCCTGGTACACGCCCCGACTTGCGCGTCTTGTCGTGTAGTTTGAGGAGGCTTCGATGCTAGTCAATCCATGAAAGTAGGGTTTGTAACACAATCCGAGACCTACCACGAGAGTCATTGTCTGCCCTTCTGCAACGAGATAACGCCATGCATGAACATGGAACATGCGTAGACCGATTAGAAGGCCATGGTGGACTTGAACGTATAACCACGATGTTGGGAAGCCCAAAGCGAGCTCTGAGCAGTACGCCCTATGTCCTAGGTTTTGTCATTATATCGTAAAAATGAGGAGGTGCCTTCTCTGCAACCACTGTATAGCAACTTACCTATTCATCGTGAAGCAACACGGGAGAGGGCCTTGGCATCTACGCCTGAAACGCCGTAAGGTAAGAGTGCTCGGGCTAGATGTGACGTGCATAATCCGCTGAACTTTGGCGCGTGCGAAACTGCGTTAGCGACAGTATTCTAGTCGGTACAGATGTGTATACGGACATTGTGTGAGATAGCTGCGTCTTTTTGAGACATCGTCGTCTGTACATATTGCACTTGCCAGGAACACTGCTTCTCTCTACACCTCCCTTGCCGAAGCTCAAAGCAATCCCATTCAGCAAGATTGACAGCCGCATTTCCAACCCTTCGTTTACTACCACCTGCTGCTACCGCTGTATGAACTGCGTGAACCCAGCTATTCACATCGGGACCTGCGCGCTGAATGAGACCAATTTGAAGTCTGGAAAGAGTTGGAAAAGCGCACGAGATTGAATCAAACGTCGCGTAGGGAAGGACAAAGTCGTTCTGCGCCGAGCGGCGCACCGGTCGCAAACATGAGTGATCTGGACAGGTGAGCTGGAAGCCTATACGGATTACTGGGAGGAGGACGGCTGGTCTAACTTCCTCCAGGGCCATTGAGCAGCTTCGTGCCTGTCGTCCCATTCCAGAGAACCAGGTGCGCGAGTTATGCTATAAAGCGCGAGAGCTTCTCATAGAGGAAGGCAATGTGGTGGCTGTGGATGCGCCAGTGACGGTAACAATTCTTGACACGAAGAACTGAAGAAATCACTGGCTGATATAACGTTCATCAGATATGCGGCGATATCCATGGACAGTTTCACGATCTCATGGAGCTCTTTCGAGTCGGTGGCGATGTACCCGACACAAACTACCTATTCATGGGCGACTTCGTTGATAGAGGCTTCTACTCACTAGAATCTTTCTTACTTCTTCTTTGTTTGAAAGTCAGATACCCTGACCGCATCACACTCATTCGTGGCAATCACGAATCGCGGCAGATCACAACCGTTTACGGCTTCTACGACGAATGCCAGCGGAAATATGGCAGTGCTAACGTGTGGAGATATTGCTGTGAGGTTTTTGACTTCCTCGCCCTGGGTGCATTGATCACAGGCGCTTCGACAGACATGCAGCCATCAGATGCCAACATTGCCGATATCAATTCACAATCACAATGGCCAAGTGAACCTTCCGACATTGAGATCGAGATCCTCAACCAACACAACCAGATTACTCATAGATACCCCCGACACAGACCGGCCCCCATATCGCAAGACCTATCGCAGCTCTCCAACACCCCATCGTCGCCCTCACAAGCGCCGGACCAGGCGCCAGTGCGCAACGGCGCGCCCGGCACTGGCGCCTCAGGCCACAGCAGAGGCAGCAACAATAACAAAGACGGCGCTGTCTTTTGCGTGCATGGCGGCCTCTCTCCGTTGATTGACACAATCGATAAGATCCGCCTCCTCGACCGCAAACAGGAGGTGCCCCACGAAGGCGCTATGTGCGACCTCCTCTGGTCCGACCCGGACGAGATCGACGGCTGGGGCCTCTCCCCCCGCGGTGCAGGCTTCCTATTTGGCGCGGACATCGTGAAGTGCTTCAACTACAAGAACGATCTGAGTCTCGTATGCCGTGCCCACCAGCTCGTAATGGAAGGTTTCAAGGAAATGTTCGATAGCACCATTGTCACCGTCTGGAGCGCGCCGAACTACTGCTACAGGTGTGGCAACGTCGCCGCGATACTGGAGCTGGGCGAGGATGGTAGCAACGCGGGCTACATGCCGAGGAGCAACGGGGATCCGAACAGGAGCCAGGGCATTGTGGCCCCACTTGGGGAGCGCGAACAGGCTCTGATGAAGATGGGACCAGGGAGGAGGTATAGAGTCTTTGAGGCTGCGCCACAGGACCCCAGAGGCATGCCGGCCAAAAAGCCGGTGGCGGATTACTTCCTGTGATCTGTGCGTGGCTTGTGTCTCTCGCATTCCTTGATTTCTATCTAGACGCGGCTGAAGCCTTTTTTTAGATACCCGAGCGGATATGATGTTGCATTTCTGGATTCAATATGACCACTTTCAGCCGCACGATCTTGTCTTATATCATGTTGAACCAACTTTCGACCGGCGGCCCCAGTCATCTGCCTACCTGTGCCATGCTGATTCCCCAGACCCCTCTAGCAGTCTGGTGCCGTCAATATCACCTTGGAGGTTTATTCTGTAGACTGATTAGGGGACCATCGCCTAGTGTTGACGATGGAATAAGATGGATAATAGGCTTTTTGCAAGTCCATGTTTGTACTCCTGGAGGCAACAAGACCTCATTTCACGACATGTGTGCCCTGTTCTGCGTCGAATCAAAGGCATACCTGCGCCTGAGAATTCTATTAGAGGGCAGTCTTGCAGATTGGGCCGCACAGCCGTCGTAACGCCTATAAGGCAGATGCTCACGATGATAGGCCGCAGTCATGCCTCGGCTTTTCCAGTGCATCTTCCAAAGCGGGAGTAGAGGCAGAGCTTTCTACCCTGTCATTGCAGTGTCTTTCCCTTTCAGTGCACCATTCGCAGCATCATCGCCGCCTGACACCCCCAATCTGGATTGTGCTGCTTCTTTGACAGCTTCTGCAAGGACTGTGCTGGCGAGTGTCGCTGATCTGACCGCGCCGTCAATCAAAGCTTCACTGTGCCCACCGACACCACCCTTCATCCAGATCTCGGTCAACTCGTCCCGAGAAGGCAGGTATCCTACCACACAGGCAGCACTGATATCGTGCTCTGCTGGCGCTGGATCGAGCAGTATCAAAGCCCCCCCGTCTGTAGCAGCACCCAGGCTCGTCGTCTTGGCCGCAACGCCTCCACTGATCAAGTCAACGCAGTCGATCCCAGCATCCACGATCGCCGCGCTCGCGACAGTTATACAGCCCGCCAGCACACCCATCATACCCCAGCCACCAGCCTTCCCTTTGCTAGCATCACTGCCCTGCGGCGCACTACCCCAGAAACAATCCTCCTCTCCCTCCAAAATCGTTATGACCACATCGCAAGCGCTCTTGGGCCACCTATCCGCAATCACCACCCCTCTGAGCGCCGTCTCGAGGTGAACGCCCAAGTCCCTTTCACTGGCATCCCTCACGTATCCTCTTCGCTGCCGCGTAGCAAACGGCGCGAACTTGACATTCGTCGTCAGTAGGAGGTTAGGCGAGAACTGTGCATTGCGCGGCAAGGGGCGTGGTCCATGGACTGTGCATGTGATCTTCAGGCTCGATGAGCTTGGAATCAGTAGGCCATCGGACGTGTGGTCAGATTCAGGTGGCACCTCGTAGTATGCAGAGCCGCTCGCTGAAGGCACGACGCCGGTACGAAGGAATATTTTACGGTGTTCATCTGGTTTGCGCGTTCGTGTCGGTCTCTTAAGGGATTCTCGTGGTATGGTTGCGAAGAACGGAGGCGCTGTACCGCCTGCAGGGGCGTTGGCGCGTCGTCTGTCTGCCTGCATTGTTGGGATATCCGGCAGTGAATTGTTTTGGGTTGTGCTTGACTTTTGCTGTCTGAAGCTTTACTGCACGATCTTATCGATAGCGGTTTTCGCAAATAAAGCTTAGCACGTTTAGCTGCATACTGCTCGTTCTAAGTGTAGCTTAACGGGTTACAGTAAACATTTCATGAGCATTCTGCTAATCATCTTAGTCATGTATACTTTGGATTGGCTTGAATCCTTGGTTTTCCCGCGGATAAACCGCAAAGGCGAGCAAGCAGATCGGACGATACTGAGATATCCTCAAAATATCACTCGGACTTTCTGTCTCAGCGACCTGAACGCTGCACTAAGACCTCCTCTCCAAGATATGCAATAACATGTTGGACATGTCTTTGCCAAGTATGCAGCAGTCAATGCCATCGATGTTCCAGTGCGGTACCAACAATAATTCGCTCAATACGTCGAGGGAAGCCTAGGGGTTGAAGCTCCAGTGACAGCCTCGATCGCACTACTATGGCGCATTTTTTCCTCTACAGTGTTTCATCTCTCTCGTTTACTGGGGACTCAGCAACCAGGAACAGCAGAACTTGGTCTCCCTGTCTTTGAGCGAGCATTTGCTTTGCTTTTGCTCCACGGCCTCGAGCTCTTCAGTGTGGGACAGGGCGGTTTGTCATCGAGCGGACAAAGTCCACGTCATAACAGCAAGATCCCTCGACTTGCGCAGATCATCTACAGGTGCATAAGCCTTCTTGATAAATTTTCTGAGGCGCATGAATTTATCTTGAAAACATCAAAGGCGCGGTCTTTTCAATACAATCGGTTGTGTCAGATAGCGAATCCCGCAGATCGCAGGTCCGTAACGAACACATCGATATAGCGACAAGCTGTCTTCACGCTGAGCGCGAGCAGTCGATAGCGACAGATGTGCCACATACTGTCCCCGTAGCTGACCTAGGACTGCACGGCCTACCGCCTACACAACTCGCTATAGCGAGCGACCCATCTCAACCTCACCTTGTCCCGTCATACAGCCAAGCACTAGTACAGTCTACACCTGGCCGATGACAGTAACCACCTCATACACCAGGACTACCACGACCACAGGCGGTCTCACAGCTACTATTCCCAATAATCAATACTCTTACGTCAACACAGGCACGTTCACCAGCAACACTAGCACGTCCTACACTACCACAATATCTGCCATTCCAAAGCGTTCCGCACTCGCTACTACGGCAACTATATCATCCAATCTGATCTAAGATGCGCAGTGTGCACCATCAGCTCTTGTGTACAATGTTGGACCTGCAGTTGGTAAGGATGTGCAATACTTCCAACGAAATGGTGATGAGACCCAGGATGCGAGCCGATACTATCAGACTTGCATCGACACCGACGGCCGTGCAGGGTCTGCTTCCGATGGTGCAGATTGCACGTTTGAGCATGCTTCTGAATCTGCTTCATATGACGGGACATGTTGGTTAGCATTTGACTTGTACGGAATTGGCGCTGGGTCGAGGAGCTACTTGACCGTTGCTGAAGGCTGCGGGTACTTGGAGGCTGGGAATTTATCAACTTAATGGCGTTCCTAAGTTGATTGTTCCGTTTTCCAAGAACCGATTGCACTACGTGACTCCTGAGGCCTTAGAAAGAAGGAGGATAGTTCGATCTTCATGCGGCGTGCCTTCATGTTCAGTATGAGATACTGATCATCGTACAATAGCAAGAGAGACGGGACCGTCAAGCTCTCAGATCTTTCATGAAACCCGCCATTGTCAACTCGAGCTTTGCATCGTGGTCTGAGATACCCTCGTCTTCAGCGGCGTGTCGAGCGATGCGCTGTGCCGCTCAATTACACTCGGCAAAAGCTTGGCGTTTCAGCCTCATAACCAAGTTCTAACAGAACTTCTGCCTTGCAAACCATCCTAGGCGCCCTTCTGACAGGCAGGCTGGTTAGCGAGCAAAGTCTGTCCGCAGCTGGGATTTGGTAAATCAGGCTATTATGTCTCGAGGTATTGTGCGTGATGTTCCAGGGTGGCTGTGTAGAACTTCTGGCTATATATGGCTCTCTGATGTTCTCTGGCCTTCACGGTGCCTCTTCCATGTTCAAATATTGGTGCCTTTTACTTTTGTATCCACCGTTCATTCGACCATCTTGTACATCACCAGCTAATGCATCATGTCTGGATTCGGTTTCTCTGTCAGCGACATTGTTACTGGCGTGAAATGTATACACGCTTCGTACAAGGTCTACGTGGCCTACAAGCACGCTGGCAATGACGATGGAAGATTCAAAGCAGCAACAGCATTTTACAATGATTCGGCACAAGTGATCTCCAAGCTAACGCAACATGTGATGGGGATTTCAGAAGCAGATGATCGACAGGCTGCGACGGGCATGCTCGCCTCCCTCGAGGCCCCAATGCGAGAGCTAAAAGACTATCTTTCGCGTTTCGAGTGCATTGTCGAGAACAAATCGACCAGCATACGATGTACGACTAAACAGAGATTGCGAAAGTTGGAGTGGAGCATTCTCGAACTGGATGGAAAAGTTGAAAGTTTACAAAAAGCGATCAATACCTCTACACAACCCCTACACCGCTTTGTAATGTTGCTGTCAGTGCATATCTCAGACACCGATTTATGAGTTACTGATCGGTCTTAGCATGCTCCAAGAAACACTGAGCAGTCGGCCAGCCTCTTCAGACAATGCTGTGGCCATCACAGAGGCTGCGTCAGCACCTCCGGTTCGAAGCCTATCGCAAAGTGGTAGTCAACCTTGCCAATCGCAAAAGGGAGGCTGTATCTGTCGTTGTCACTATCGCAAGGTGTGGAATAGTACCTGGTTAGCCTTCTATGCCAGTGGCATCACGAATTTCTGGGTAGAATGCGACAGAGTATCTTGCAACACTCGCAACTTTGGCCGGAAGTTGGTCCTTGGTATGAGCATACCCTTGTCTACGATTGGAATATACTCAGCAGTGAAAATTGCATGCGAAATTAAGCTGGGCACATTTGGGCTGAGGTTCAGTCCTGTTCTGCAATGTCAAAGGTTTTGCAGAAAAACATCACCTGGGTATGTGTTGCTGCACAGGATCAAGCATGGGGTGTATGAGGATATTGAGGAGGTCCGAGGGACCTCCGTTGTGGGCGACATGGAAGCGATATTCCGTGCTCATGATGTTAGGAATAAGAAATGAGTGCTTGAGTTCAAGAACCTCTTCACGAGTACACCAGCTACGGCGTCAGACTTTGATATCGATGAAGATGGTCGGACTTGGCTCGAGGTGAGAACCACCTTTCGAGATAAATGACCTCATTGACAATCATTAGATCCTGCTTCGCGCACCATGGTGTCCCGGGCTTATTGATACACAGCTCGACCTTCTTAAATTTCTTGCTCGAAGGTCTGGGACAGATATACACACAAATCCCAGGCATGTTACAATTTCCTTAGTAGTAGAACTTCCAGCTGATCATGTAAACAGGCTTCTGCGAGTTTGCTTTTCGTGGATAGGCGAGGGACCGCACATGGAACTGCTAGAAGACCTGCTCTCCATGGGAATGGAGCCAACTGCAGTACATCCTCAACTTTTCACTGGATGGCCAGGCCTCAGCAGTCCAGGTTGGATCAGCGAGTGCAATACTGAAGACCCTTTTGGCATTGATTTCATCCGTAGATGCTTGAGAGTATCATCTGGTAAGGCATCTCTAAGTTATTTACGTTGATTAGTAAGTTAATTTTCCAAGGGTCCTTTGGCTGCGACAGTCTAATGGAGAAGCTGCTGGGGGCTACAACTGGAGACTTTGAGGCAGCTATTACTTCGACGTATAATAGCAATGCTCTTGGTCAGAGTGCCTTGCATCTAGCCGTCATATTTCCAGATCGCTTGCTACGTTTGCTGCAGGCGGGCTGGGACCCTGATCTTCCCGATACCAAAATCACAACACCGCTCATGTATGCTGCTTCGTATGGCTGCTCGGAGGCCGTTATCTATCTTTTGGAGCATGGCGCAGACCCGAGCATTCGTGACAATCGTAACCAGCGCAACTTTTGGGACTATGCAATTTGAATGGAACAATTGGAAGTCATTCGTAAGGTATTCGATTATTGGAACAAGAACGGACTCTCACAAGATGCAAGAGACGCCATGGATTACTGTCTGTACTCCTACATGGTTAGGTTTGGACCCCGACAAGGAAGTGATATGTTGGCGCAATTACTGGAGCTTGGAGCAGATCCAAATATCTTGGTGTGCGGCTACACCCTTATGCATTTTGCGGTGAGCGACGAAATGTGCCGTCAGCTGCTCGACGCTGGATTCAGCAACTTCAGTCATGATAACGAGGAGCATGTCACTGTCCAGATGGACATCATGAATTGCAGTAGTGCAAGTCTACTTCATCGAGTGATTACAACGAACGGACTTGGCCAAATTCAAGACCGAAAAGGCTGGACACCTCTGACGTACTTGCCGTCTTGTCCCCCCAGAACCACTTCAAAGTTGGGGTGGCCATCCAAAAGTCCGGAATTGGATAGCTTGGTCGGATTCATCGCTAAGGCGAATCTGCTTTTGCAACTTGACCCACGAAGTTTCTCAAGGGATAATTGCCAATGTGAATGCACGCCTTTAAGCTGTTCACCAATGAGGATATTGCTACATAAGTGGAAAGGACTTTCCGCAAATACACACAATATGTTTCCGGTCATATGCTTTATTTGCAGTATATCACTGGCGCAACCGAGGGCTTTGCCAGTGGTGCTTCATGATATAGAAGCGTACCGCCTGAGAATACAAAATGGAATCGAGGATTCTTGCTACAAGCACGGCTATCACAAGACACATTCGGGTGCGTGCTTGTCACCAATCATGGAACTTCATCGAGAGGATAATAGTGTACAGGAGCCAGCGTGTCGTTCAAAAATTGGCGAGGCTACTTTGGAAGATGTTTGCAACGAGCTGGCGCATCTTTTTGTTCTGCTTGAGGCCGATTCGCTTTTGAAAAATTTAGAACACAAACATCAATACGGCGCCCAAGCAGTAAGCTATGTATGTGTTCACCGTTTGCGAGAATAGATTCATCATACTAACAACCGCGCAGAGCTTCTCTGTGGACACGAAGGCAGATACCATCAAGCACACCTACAAATGTAACATCGGGCCTCCAGTCCTGGTATTCAACTTTGCGCGGGAGAAAGAATTCATCCAGAACTGTCGTAAATCCACAGTGGATCTTCGATGGAGGCCTTCGTCTAGCATCTGGTGTCGGCAAGCACTTCTGGTCTTATCGATGTTGGAGACGGGTCTCGAACGGCGTAGAGCTACTCGCGAAGACGACACTTCAAGCTTATCAACCTGATGCGATGCACCTGTTGATATATGAATAGTCATATCTAAGTTGAAGACTTTAATGAGACTTTTGCTTCTGACCTTCAGCTCCGTTGTCTTTCTCTAGTAGTCGCCTTTTCAGACAATCCTCAACACCAACTCTCAGACCTTCATCGAGTCTGACCAAAGGCTTGTAGCCAAGTCTCTCCTTCGCCTTGTCAATACAGAAGCGTCTCGTCATACAACTGAGACGGACTTTCAGCCGAGTCAAAGGAGGGTCACCTAGTCGCAATGCCCAAAAGACCCATTCCAAAGCACCGGCTATCATCAATGCTGTCGGTCGTTGGATGGTCCATATCTGGTCCGGCCGGGTCTGGTCGCCAGCGTATCGCCATACTGTCCGAACAAAGTCCCAGAAGTGGCGAGGTTCGTCGTTAGTGATAATGAAGGCTTCGCCATCGACCTTCTCCTCGCTACATAAAACACTAGCGTTCGCGTGCTGTCTGAGCAAAGCCGCTGCTGCGAGGTAATGCGCATAAGCGACATTTGTATTCTCCGTGAAATCGTGGAGATTCTGGTTCGATCCTAGTTGGAACTTGGTAGCCCCTTTGTCGAGACTGTCCAGCATGAGTGGGAGTGTCACTAAGTCACCAACGCCAAAGATACCTGAGGGTCGAATGGCGCAAGTGAGAAATTCGGGGGCGTCAGAAGCTCGATTCTGTGACAGAACATACGATTCTGCGAGCGCCTGCAACAGTAGTTAGCATCCATCATATCAAAGGACGATGGGAATGCATTAACCTTTGTATGAGTGTAATATTCTGGCTGTCGTTCCCCAACAATCAAGGGATACGTCTCATCCGCCCCAATCAGATCGGTCATGGCATCGCTGATGACACTGGCCGAGCTCGTGTACACGAAGCACTTCGCCCCCGCGTCCTTCGCAGCCTGCACCAGCGTCCTCGTGCCTCCAACGTTGACTTTGAAGAGCACTTCTCTTGGTGAGTCGAACCGAGGGCTGGCCGTGTGGACGACAACATCCGGCTTTACCTCATCCAAGATCCTGCGCATGGATACCTTGTCCGTGAGATCTGCAATATGGTAGGTCACGCCATCGAGGTAGGTGGCCGGTTCCCTAATATCGAGAGAGTGCAGGGCTGCGCTGCCCCATTGGGGCAGGAGCTTAAGTACCTGGCTGGCGAAACCCCCACTGCCACCTGTAACAATTACTTTACCTAGATTGTGGTGCTCTGGAACTGCCATTGCTTAAGTTTCCTTGGGTGTATATAGTTCCCTTCGAGACTTAGTGGAAGCGTTTGACTGGCCCTTATTAGTATGCAGCGACATGCAATATGAATTCTGTTGGCAGCATTTGAGAGGTGTTTGACTGAATTCCTCATTGAACCTTCCGAGATGGTAGCAAAGTCATTCAGTGGTATCGTCGCCACTTTCGACAGATGCCCTCTTCATTGATTAAGATACTGGGTGGCATTAGTCTATAAAGCATAGCAAGATGTGGCGCGATGTGCATCAAAGGGGTAAACATACTGAGAGGTTCTTAGTGCTCAGATCTACTCGGATTTCTCGCAACGCTGTCTATCGTGCTGACCCCTAGAAAGAGGGTAACGATGGCAGATATTTTGCAAGGTACTGCAGGTCATTTCTTGCTTTCATTAAGACCAACACATCGCTCTCATAAGGGCATATTGGACTACGATGCCACAGTTTCAAATTTTAATAATACAAACACGCGAATGGCCTGTAATGGTGACGCCGTGCGAATTCCAATAATGCCGGACTGAGCAGGCATGCCGGCCAGCGAATCGATCACGAGAGGAGGAAGCCCAGCATCAAACAATGAGGCTTCATACTACTCCCTCGCAGCAGCAGACATCTGGCTGATGCGTGCCTTCTTGCTCCCGCTACCGGTAGGCGTCTCATCGCCGATTTGCGCCCTCTTTCGCTTTCCTTTCGTAGATCCTCCACCCTTCCCACCCTTGGATCTATACGTCTTATCTGGATCGCCACCCCTCTTCTTACTTCCAGGAGTTAGGAGATCGATGTCCATCTCGTCCTCATCAATATGACTCGTTACAGACGGCGAAGCTGGTACAGCTGTATCTCGCGCACGCTCCAAGGCTTTGTCGCCCAGTGTCTTAGCTAGGTTGCCACCTTTACCACCTCTCTTCTTTGACTTGGATGCTGGCTCATGTGAAGTGACGGATTCCGCGTCATCACCCACGCCCACTTCCGTCTGTATCTTTGCGTTCTTCTTCAACCAATTATGTTGCGATTGCGGGTTCTCTAGATCAAGCTGCTTCTCCAAATCCTTCGGGTGATACTGATGGAGATCCAGAGGTAACGACGAGGGTGCTTCGCGGTTCTGGTACTCTGGAAGCGGGTAATTCTGGTCCAACTTCGAATCTAACGCCTGTAGATATAGCGCTTCTTCCTCTGGGCTCAAGTAGTTCAGCGGTGTATCCTCTGGCACCTTGTTTGGAATCGCTACTGGATGCGGCACCTCCTCTTCCATCTCACCCAGCAGCCTGGTCTCTCGCACCGCCAGCCGATTCTCAATCTGCGTTCGTATAACATGTAAATCCAATGGCGGTATGCTTCCCATCTTTACCGCGTTCGTGTATTCTGTCAACAGCTCATTCGCGGCTTCTGGTGTGATGTCTTCCGGTATGGAGTTGCACTTGAACATGCGCGGCAGAGCTACATTGTAGCGCAGCTCGGGCGAGATGGCTGGGTTGTTGTTGATATCAAGGCAGAGCTCGAGCAGCTGATCCACTTCTTCTTTCAGTCGCCTCCTTGTCGCCTCCATCTTAAGTTCCCACTTGTAGAGCTGTTTATTCTCGTCTAAGATTTCATCGAAGCGTATGCGCATTTTGCGATACTTCTTCCTCCATGACTTGTACCGCGGCCGCTGCGCCGCGTCTATACTCTTGCCGGCGAACTGTGGGTGGGGATTGGTGGGCGTTTCTGCCGCATCCGACATTTTGCCCTTAATGTGAAAAGGTAAATGCCAATTTGGTGGGCGCTTCTGGTCAAGATGTATCAAGGCTGTCGCAAAATGTGATGATAGGCATGTGGTTGCACCCGCTGCGATTGTGCTCCCAGTGGAGCTGTGTCGAAGCCAGGGTTCGGGTTAGCGTACAAGTCTCAGTACAAGGCGCGTCTTCATCATCATGCCCCTTGTGTAAATGCTTGAAGACAACACCTGCCTTTTGTACGTTATCGAGTAGTCTCATCACGGTGTGCTTTAAAAGGCCGTTTGAGTAAATCTTCGAGCCATGTGAATTTGATTACATGTGACAGAGCTTTACAATTGACAGGCACATTGTTTGAGGATGGGCTGTTTTGAAGCCGTTCCAATAGAAGTATGCCTACGGAAGTATGTTTCTATCAACGACGCGACAAAGATGATCTATGGCAATTCCCTCGAGAAGCCTCTTCGACTGCAGAGTGTGTCAAGCGCGTTGCGACTACTGGTCTTGACCAGTGTTAAAATTTCAGCATGCATTGCCTTCCACCAACCATCAAGAAGAGTAGAGATAGTATTCACACATATGTAACTACAAGATAGAATGCGCAAGCGCTAAGATGCAGCAAATATAGTCTTTTGGATCCTGCAACGCCGGATAGGCCGAATGTAATGTTTTCTTTTTGGTCCGATCGTTTACTCGTTGATCTTAGCCAGCAGCCTAAATAGATTCAGCCATCGACATCTACGCATATGGTACAGATAGACAACTTACTCGTGATCCCTGAAGAGAGAGTATTCCTCCTCGCCAACCTTGATAGGTGAGCCGCCGAACTACGAGACCACGTCAGTGTTATGCGCCACAGAGGGATACCATTTCCATCGGTCCCAATTCTCCGCAGTTGGGCAACCGCTCCAAGTTGTCACCTGGCTCCCTAGAGCCTGCATCATCTCTTACTGTTCATGCCAAACATCTGCGACATACCTGGGGAATCAGAACTTTGTCACCAGCCTGAACGCTCATTGGCGATCTGAGGCCATCCTTAAGCAGAGCACCAGGGCCAACAGCCAACACCTTGGCTTCGTTTAACTCCTTTACGGCACTGTCTGGTAGGAAGATTCCACCAGCAGTCTTGGTATCCGCCTTGACGCGCTGGACCAGGACACGGTCGAGGAGAGGGACAAGAGATTTGATGGATCTGATCGCGGTAGACTGTTTACCACATTAGCTTCCGGCATTCGCAACAGGGGACAGACTGTAGGTCTGTTCGGCGTACCATTCTGGCGACGTTGTAATAGGTTGAAATGGCGTTATTATTGATGGACAAATGGAATCTGCGATACTGGTGATGGTACTGCTGCTCTTCAGTTGTTGATGGAAACGGATAACCACTCTATCTCCCAGGGAAATTTCTCGAAGTCTAGAAAGTCGCGAACTGGCCGGCAAGGGGAAGCTCAGACCAGGCGGCTCCCATTCCCGCCGAGGCAAACTTGCGCTTTGTAAACATGGATTTTATTAACATCCACCATCTCCCCCGAAGCCCGCCGCAAGTGGGTAAATCATGCGGTCCTCTTATTAGTTGATGCACCATGGCTGCCGCCGCTGCTGTTCATGCCGTTGACGGCGAGCAGAAGACTCTACCTGTAGACGAAGGAGGAAAAGATGCTAATGATAGTAGATACCATTGTGTGGCGTCAAGCGTTGCCCAAGACAGGATCCTAGATCAGACTGCTGCTATCGAGCTGCCTTACTTCCAAGATGCCCAGTTCACCGCTGACGGAACATCGATCATTGCCTTGTGTAAAGGCAACAGATTGAGAAGCTACGTTCTACCGCCGGACTTACTGGAGCCGAGTAGCCAGCCCAAACACATCGTTCAATACTCCGAGACTACGCTTGGTTCGCCAATTCAGTCATATGCAACCTATCCTGACTACCAGCTGCAAGATCCGTCAAAAACAGTCTATCTAGCAGCCTCAAGGGATCAGCCGATCAAACTGTATAACGCTCTGTACTGTAACTACCAGCATGCTTCATATCCATTGATTGACCAATACACTGAGGTCTACCTTGCACCATCTAGCCTTGTGTTTGGGTCATCCGGACAGCACTTTATTGCCGCCATTTCGGACAGGATCTACGCTTTCGATATTAGTCGAGATGGACATGGGCCAAAAGCAAGTTGCCGGATCAGCTCAAGTATACATATGGGTGGATCAACATTTGGTCTAATTAAAACCATGTCGTTGGATCGCTATCATGGTGTGTTGGCTGCCGGCTCATTACAACGGAACATTGCTTTGTTTGAGAACGACGGCCTTGGGGCCTGCATCGCCACTTTCAAGTTGCCAGATGAGCATCGTGGCAATGGTATCACAAGCCTCGGTTGGAGCCCAGACGGGACTTACCTCTTGGCTGCTGAGAGACAATCTGACTGCACTCAAGTTTTCGACGTCCGTTATCTGCGTAGGCACGTTTCAGTGTTGACCGGGCGTAAAGCGAAGACACCACAGGTTCTCGGTATAAGTGTCTCACCTTCTGACGAAGGCTTTGTGCTGTCAGCTGGTGGGACCGATGGTATGGCGCGAATGTGGAGCAACCCAGGCCGCATAGATGATACTCAGCCACCTGACTTCGAATTCAAGGCTCACGACAACCCTGTCACTAGCGTAATTTGGCATCCCGGTGGTGCGGTCATCGCGACCTGCTCTGCGGTTGACGGTATGCCACATATGGCCAACGTCGACCCTGACAACAACGGTAATACCGAAAATGATAGCGATGACAACGACGAAAGCGATGACTCAATTGGCGTAATACCTCTTGGCACTCAGCATCATAAAGTCCCAATCACCCCAAGAGCAAGTACGAGCCACAGGCTTGCAGCCACAGATAGCCTGAAGATCTGGTCGCCCTGAGCAGAGCTGGCTGTGGAAGGTAGGTGGGTTGCTGTCTGAATTGAAGTTGCCGTTTCAATTTACAATATAGTATGGCAAACTCGCATGGGATTGCCGCAAAGTCAGGCCCATCATCTCATTTGTTCATTCTCTCCTTCTTCCCGCCTATAATCAGTCGGAGAACGATCAGGGGCAGAGCAAGTTTATGTGAATGATAATGAAATTGTGAAGCAGCCGCCGTGGGTATAGACATCTCTTTACTGCGCTACCACGGCAACAGAATACACTCAACAGTTTAAACCATTTAGTCAAGAGCTCGACATCGAACCCGATGCTTAATCATCTAAACCTTTCAAAATGGACAAGATGGAAAGGCGTGGACAAACTATGGCAAAGATTCCATACACTACGATTTTCGTGTAACTCTTGTGGCGGACGGATCATTTTTCCCTCGCTGCTCCTCTTCCCACTTCCGTTGCTCTGCCAACAAGTCGTCATCTTCATCATCGTGATTATCATGACTATTCTTGTCACCTTCCCCAACTCCAACACCACCACCTCCCTCCCCAATGGCGTTCCCGGCTGCTTTCCTTACTGCACTCGCCGACGGCCTAGCGGTTGCTTCTCTCGCCTCCTCCTCCCACGCCTTGCGCTCCAGCTCGTCAAATTCTTCCTTCCGCTCAACCCACCTTTCCTGCACATCCCTAATGTCCATCTTGCCCTGCCACTGGTCACTCATAGCCTGTGCCCAGATACTCGCCTCGTCGCTTATCGTTTTACCTTCCTCGTCCATGCCCATACTGCCGTTGAACACATATCCAGATGCACGATCGATAGCACGCAAGAGGGAGGCCATAGACTGCCGGTCTTCGATCGCGCATGTCTCAAAGCCAACAAGGCCGAAGGACTCGATCAGGGAGATGAGGGCTTCATTCAGTTTGTCCCACCTTGCTGCTGCTTCGGGAGAACTTGAGGCGTTGGCTTGCTCTTCAGATAATTGTGGGAGGAGGTAGTTCAGATCCTGGACTTCTGTGTAGAAGTCTAGGTTGAACGGAAGATTCGCGCCGCCTACTGAGGCGAGGTTATCCAGTTTGGTGAAGATATTGACTGTACTTGTCATCAGTATCGTCCCTGTATTCATACGGACGTAAAGAGGCTGCTGCTCACCACAAGCATAGGGCAAGTGTAACATGCCTCTCAGACATAAGAGCAGACTGCTGAGGTACAAAGATGGTCTCGTCAAGACTACTGAGTCAAGGAGTTGTAGAACAGTGATCTATTGCTGCGTCAGTCAGTCGACAGTATTGTGGGGTGAGACGAAGACTGTTGTCTCATTCCGCGAGATTGAACGTACCCGATATCCAAGCTTCTCCAATCGATGCAGTATGTTAGGGAAGGCGCCGTGATGCGAATACAGCTCAGCCTGACCCGGTGGATCGAGAATCACAGTCTCATCTACACAAGATATGTCAGCTATCATTCTTCGCCATCGAAACAAAAATCCAATCATATCGGGGCGACATACTGCAATGACTTAGACACTCCTCGAGCCAGTCGACATTCGCATCCAACTCCTCCATCGCCCATATGAGACCACCATTTGGTCCTAACTCCTCCCTCTCCATTACTTCGTTTACGTCAACGAGCTCCCTAACGTCGAAGTCGGCAGCGTATGGGATGTTCTCGTTTGCAGGGTCCAGATTACCGACTGAACACGGCCGTGAAATTGCTGTCATGAACTGTTGCAGTCCGTTCACCATCGTTGATTTTCCGGCACCTGGTGGACCTATCGGAAGTAGGATGACTTTCATGTTTATTGTTTGTCTCCAGTGGTAGGCTTATATGCCTTGGTCGAACTATCTATAGATCTGACGTTTTGCAGCGAACGGCAGTGGCGTTCTCATCCAAGCTTGAACATGTTCTTGGGTTTAGAAGACCAACTCTTGCTTCCCAGATCTCTCTTGTGCGTACAGGAAGACGCCGAAAAGTCCGACAGATGTAGATTTCCTGTTCACATATGAAGTTGAAGTGCTTAACGAGCTTGAGGTCATTCATGTTCACATGCCACTATCGAATTCAGTCGACCTGCGGGATTTCCCCCGCCGATGCAGGAACCCGCCTCTAAACTTATCAAATTGCCCTTCGCAAGACAACAATAGTCCCCTCCAATAACAACATCAACACAAACCCGGCTAAGATGGCTGCCAACGCTGTCTACGAGGTGTCTGAGCACCCAAGCGACCTCCTCTCCGCAGTGCGCTTCTCACCTTCCGGCGATCGACTGATTGTGAGCTCTTGGGACCGCAATCTCTATGTTTACACCCACTCGCCAGACAGCCAATCGCCGTTCACTCTTCTGAGGAAGATCCAGCACCGGGCCCCAATCCTCGACTGCTGCTTCGGCAAGGACGATAGTACTGCATATACCGTAGGTATCGACTGGGATGTGCGCGAAGTGAACCTCGACACTGAAGTGCAGTCGGTCCTCAGCACTCACGACACAAATGCAAAAGACGGCAATGCTAGCAACAAAGTACGCTACTCACAAGAGCTTGATCTAGTAATTAGCACCGCATGGTGTGGGACCATGCACGTCCACACTGCCAACGGCTCCTACGCTCGCATCCAGCTGCCTCGGAAGCCGTATGCCCTCAGCATTACAGACTCGCGATGCGTTGTATCGGGGGCAGAGAGAAGAGTAGCAGTATACGACCTCCGTGCATTGAAGGCCACAGCAGAGCAATCTGGCGCACAGTCCGGCGACCAAGTTGACGGCGAGAAGACCGTGTTGCAAGTCGAGCCGTGGCAGACCCGCGAGAGCAGTCTGAAGTTCATGGTTCGCGACCTAGTCTGCATGCCGAACGGAGAGGGCTACGCTACAAGCTCGATCGAAGGCCGCGTCGGCGTGGAATTTCTGGACGCAGCACGTGAGAAGGAGACCTACGCCTTCAAGTGTCATCGCCAGACCCAGACCGATCCGACTACGGGCCAGGATGTGGAGGTTGTCTATCCGGTCAACGCACTCGCTTTCAACCAGGTGTACGGCACCTTTGCCACGGGTGGCGGTGATGGAGTTATAGCCTTGTGGGACGCCGTCAGCAAGAGGAGAATCAGGCAGTACGCGAGGCTGGAGGCGAGCATCGCTGCGCTTGACTATTCGCAAGACGGGAAGTACCTTGCCGTTGCCGTCAGTCCGCACGAAGAGGTGGACGCCCCTCGGGAAGAAGACTTGGACCGATCGAAGATCAAAGTCTACATCCGTGAGCTGGCTGAAGGCGAGGCTAAAGGGAAGAGTTCGAAGAAGGAAGCTGCTTGAAGTGATATCTGCCAGAGCCAGAGTATTCTACTAACCAACAGGCATCCTACATCGAGCCTCCTGCCGCTGCCTTATCCGAGTCCTACGCTTCGCACGATTTTTCAGAGCCTTGGGACCGCACGTCACTCTGGCAGGACTTTGAAGCTGATGGGCATGGACTAACAGCGTGGTATAGATTTGCCATGAAGCTTTATCGCTCTTCCATGACCCCACGTGGGTATATCTCGCCGATTCGAAGTTACTACGATGAAGTAACATAGGCATTCGGAAATTCCACGGAGCCAGACCAAGATGAGAAATGAACTTATGATAAAACGTTTTGTACAATAGCTCATCGCCTTCAGCAAGGCTGCTTTCAGGACCCAGAAGCAGAAGAAATGCCTGAATGGAAGCCATGAGTCCAGCGTCTGAGAGAAGTAGGAATATGCCGACTCTCACGAGGACGCCCTGCTTTTTCGTAGCACCAATCAATCATAACATGGAGCTCGTTGAGGTTCATTTCAGCATCAAATTGATTACCGTCCCCTGCCCCTCCCTCTGCCTCTCCCTCGCCCACCGCGTCCACCTCTCCCTCCACCCTTGCCGCCACGCGTCTGTCCGTGCCGTTCGTACAAATTCTCCTTTCCAAATACTGCATCCGCCACTCTCAGATAGCTAGTGATCCCCTGATCTACAATCGCTAAGATGACGTTCTTATGCCCGTACCTGAGCTTGGTGTAAATCTGCGCTTCCGACTTGGGCGGGTCATAAGGCGTAGAGTCCACCAACGCACCCAGCTGCTCCAGGGTGGGGACGTCAGTCGTCCTGGCATCGATGACTGCAATGCGGAAGTCAGGGGCTGGAGGGTTGGACTTCTTGAAGGATGTGTTGCTCGGTTTCCACACGTGCCAGGTCACTCTGAACGCCGGGTCAGTGGATGGAGGTATCCCTGAGGGTTGGGAGGTTGATGGGTCGGATGTGTCGTGGAAGGGAATCAGGGCCAGCCGTTGGTAGATTTCAACGTAAGAGCGATAGAGGCCTGGTCGGACCAGCGGCCCTTCCTTCCGCGCAGCGGTATCTATGGCGGGAGATCTCTGGAAGATACTGAACAGCAGTTCGAACGGCCGTCGCAGGCCAGCCTGCCATGTCGGCCGCAGAGGCCAGGGAGGGAAATACGCATGGTCGAGCGGCGGGCCGGGGCCAGCCCAGCTCGGCGCTCTCAAGACCGTGTACCCCAGCCGCTTCAGCGCAGAGTAGACCGAGTAGCGCTCGAACGTGAGGCCATCGGCGGCGCCGTAGCCCTGCCCGTCGCCGATGAACATCGCGTACGCGGCCTGCAGACTCATGGGTAGGCTCTCGCCACCGTCGCCCTCCTCCCCTTCCTCACCCTCAGACCCGCTCCCGTCGGAGACCTCGGGCCACCTGAGATCTAGACTGCCCCTCTCGACCAGCCAGATGACCTCCTCGGGCAGCAGCCACAGCCTATGCCCCCTGCGCCCGTCCTCGCCAAATGGGTCGTCCTTGGCCGAGAGCACCTGGCCCATCTTCGAGTAGACGACGCCCTTGGGGTTGTAGGCGTACGCCATGTTGAGCTCCGGATGGTAGGTGGCGACCGTGTGCGTCTTGGGCTGCTGGTGCACCCGCTGGAACGAGAGGGCATTGTGCATTGCCTGCCGCGAGGCGGCGAGGGTATTTGACTGGAGCTGCGTCGAATGAGGCTCAAAGTCCTTCTCTCCACGTTTTGGGATTTTGGCATCGTCAGCGCTGTTATAAGATGCTTAGTAAACCTTTTCTTTTGGATTCATATACGATGGACTCAGTTTTGGTCTTACGATAACGCGGCTAGGAATCTGAAATCCTGCGTCTCATCTGAAATGTCAAAGTCTTCACCACCCAACCCAATTTTAGGGATGACGTCTTCATCTGCGTCTGCCATGGTCGCGAGGACTATTGTGATACTATTGATTTAGAACAGTCTTCATATCCGGAGGCTCAACTCTACTAGGAAATATCTGTCCTTGCAATCTGGATTTGCAAAGGTTCACGATGACTCTTTCGGAAAGCGCGAATGTTGCCCGCACGGACCCTTGTATAGAAGTCTACGATCGATGTCTACAATCATCACTTAAGGAATCTTGAGTTTTGCACATTTCGATCTTACGACCGGCTATGTTGGGAATGAGAGCAGATCTTTAAATTGCCTTTTACCTGCACAAATCTGTGATCCATCGTGGAGGGGAAAGAGGGTAGACGAATGCAAAATTTTGGATGGAGGTTGCAACAGACGATGTCCTACCAATCTCCAGAAGATGAGCTCTTAGCAATTGTACGTAAAACATCCTGTGTCTAGCGCAGTCTCAAGTCTTCCAAATTGGTTAGGCTGACCTTCACTCACAGCTGCTAGTCAATCTACGTAACGCAGCAGAAACATTCGGCGAAGGCACACCGCCACACGAAAGCATACGGACGGCGGTAGAAGACCATCTCAAGGCTATGAGAGCTAAAGGTCTTCAGACAAATCTGACTAGTGTACGACAACCTGTTCATGACCAAGTCATGTCAGATGCAGGTGACACCCCAGAAACAGCAATGGTAATTAATTTTGAGAACCTTGCGATCCGACCGAAGCCAAGGGGATAATGACAGATTTTATGAATCACGAAGTTATCCATCGGTCTATTCAGAAGTCTTGTAACGCTAGCGGATTTTCTCTGGTCTTTGGATTGATCAACATTGGCGAAAAGGACGGATGCATGTAGCGGTGAGCATGATGTTCTAGTCGACAGTGGAAGTCAAGGAGAACTGATGTTTCCCATTATGGCTTCTGCAGCAATAGAACTGTAGCCCTAGAATCCTGCAGTGAAAAGGTCCTGCTCTATGCTTTATATGTTCCCTCGAGCCAACGCGGATCGTGGTCTACGTTTTCATGACTTCCGCGACGCGTGAGACCACCTCACCCAGACTCGAGGTCAGAATCGAACTCAAAGACGTAGCCGCCATAGCTCTTGTACCTCCTCCGCTTGGTTTGGTCATCATTGTTGCTCTTGTTGACAAGTATGTCCTCGTCATTGGTGTTGGCGTCGCCAGTAGCATCGACGTCGTTAGCGGTCGCGTTGCTGATGCCGCCGGCGCTGTTCTCGAGGTTTTTGGTAGCATCATCATCGGTCATACCTTCATCAAGAACCCTGTCACTGGCAGTTGCTGTATTTTCTTCCTCTTCTCTACCCTCAAGATGAGGTGGCGGCGTCGATCTCTCCATTGGGTTCATGACGAATGGGGCCTCTTCAACTGTGATCGGCCCTTTTTTGAAGACCTCCATCATCTTGTCATCGATATCCTTGGGGTCGTGTGGGTTAGTGGACCACGCATAGAAGGCGGCATAAGTCCTGACGTGAGAGTATGGGTTTCCAATGACTGCGGCAGGGAGAATTATCCTATTTCGAGTCTCTGCCTTCTTACGTCTGCTTCGCTTGTGCATGTGATCTGCAGTGGCCACAGCTGGACTACCGTCGGCGGGAAAGGTCACCCACTGCTGACTCGTCGGTAGAGTCTTTCCCCTACCAAGGCCTGTGGTGCGGACAGGGTTCTCAATACTGGAGGACCCACTTTCGATGTGAATGCACTCCTTCTGCAAGATCGTGAGCTCTTGATTGTGAGTCTATGAAGGATCACTGGATACTTACGCGCTGCCTGCGACAAGCCTCGCACTTCTCAGCCTGAGTGCTGCCTAGCCTCTGACGTTTAGCTGGCTTGTCGATGCTTCTTGTCACTTCTGAGAGCGCTCTCCTTGCAGAGCGTCTCGTCTGACGTCCAATGTCATGGATCAGGGTACGCCTCTGCGGCTCCGGGTTGTTTGTGGAGATTAGTCCTGCTTGCGGCCCATCGCTGCCGCTATCGCCGCTACTGCCGCCTGCATTCAATATGATATTTTCACCCACGTTTAGCTGCACGACCAGACGGGCTCTACCATTCTTCTGGATAGGCTGTATACGACGGTACGAGGGTGACATTGTCGATGGCGATTCGTTGCCAACCTTGTGGCGTGTAATTGAGAACAGGAAAGCATAGAGCATGTGTTGATTTGGCCCGACAGAGACAGCATATATCTAGGTGGACTATGTGGTCTTGGCATACATACTGTGAATGTAGGGATAGCACAACCATCGTGCCTTCCTCAAATATCGCTATGACCTCGTCTTGGCACGCCGCTAGGAGCCGGTAAATGCAGAAGAGCAGAATCTGACGGCTCCCGTCATGATTTCAGGTTGTCAATTACAGGTACTCACAGTCTATTGTATTGCAGACGTGTGGATCGGCTTGAGGTTGAAGCAAATGACAAATCTTTTTGATTGTCAGCTTTGAATGGCAATGCTTGCTTGAGCTACCTGACTTACATGAAGCAACCCATCTAAGCCATTGTCTCCGCTTACCTGGCCCGGCCAAAGTTTGTGTCCTCTCAGGCTCCAGTCGTAGTGTGAATCACACATTTCTAGCGCTACAGTGTAAGAACCAGCCACCCGTGGTCCTCGGCATGACCCAACTCACTCCACAGAGTCACATGCAAACCTGTTGACCGGGGAGGAGGGATGCGGCCGCACTCGACACTCGACGTGCCAACCCACCACGGCTTTTGGATCACGGCCGAGATTTGCGTCGCAATAGCAACCAGTAGGCTCATCTCTCATCAGCTAGAGGGTTGGCATGCATGGTGACCTTGGTGATCTTGATGGGTTCCTGTGGGCGATTCTTCTTGTCCACCTGGACCGCCTCTATGGCATCAAGCACGTCCGCTCCACCCAGAACCCTCCCAAACACAGAGTTCTTGCCGTCAAGATGGGGAGCAGGCGCCAGCGTCACGAAGAATTGGCTTCCATTGGTATTGGCTCCCTTGTTGGCCATGCTGAGCATCCCTCTCTGGTGGTGGCGCAGGGAAGGTTTGATCTCTTCCTCAAAAGTCCCGCCGTATATCGAGACGTTGTCCTTGATGCTACCAGCAGCAGGAGAGCCGCCCTGGACGATGAAGTTCGGTATGACACGGTGGAAAGGGCTGTCATTGTAACTCCCCGAGGCGCATAATGCCAAGAAATTGTATGCTGTCTTGGGTGTGGCCTCGCAGAACAGCTCCAGTTTGAGATCACCGTGTGTGGTGTGTAGGGTGACAGCCATGGACGGCCGGTCTGCCCGCTGGGAGTTATGCGTCGGTGGTCGTACAATGAATGCCGTCTCTCAAGGCAGTTCAGCAACGATGCATGCGTTGTTTGCCGTATGCGCGCAGATCGTATACGGATGGAGACTGTGCTCTCTTGCAGCATTAAAGGCCCAGGGTGAAGAGGAAAAGGGCGTAGCGCTTCAGCCCCACAGTCTGCCGCTGTCCTGAGGCTTACCGACACGAGACTAGGGCATAGGGCACCGAGGCACCAAGGCACCAAGTCACCAAGACACATGAGGTACTCAGGCACCCAGGCACCCTTCCAGCCCCAGCTACTGTGAAAGCGAAAGAGAAGAGGTGCAGTACGCAGTATCATATGTACTGTAGAGACGACGATGAGCAGCAGAGCAGCAGACGGTGATGACGGGGCAGCAGAGGGCAGCGCCAGCCTTGCCAGACCAACCAACACCCACTCCCACGAACAAGCGATTCCTGCAGATGATAATATTAATACACCTGTACTCGCTCTCCCTCCCCTCGCTCTGTCTCCAGAGTACTAACGCTGCCGCTGCTAAAACCTGCATTGCAAGGATCCCGGCCTAGAGGCAGGTCAATCCTGATCCCTCTCTCCGCCTGAACTTCAGCTGGGCCCTTCTCACTTACGTGTGTCAGAGTAGCGTGTTTGACGTGCGTGCCCGTTGCGTCGCTGCGTTCACCTATACCTAGCGATCGCATTCTCCGATCCCGAAAGTCGTCCTGCTTGGTCTCGTTATTGACTGCTCTGCAAGTACATGCAGCAGCCTCGTCCTGCCCCCTCTGCTCTCCCTCTCTCTCTCTCTCTCCACATACATCTCACCACCAGACCGCTGGCCGAACGTCGACACCTTCTCCTGCAGGGCCACCGCCGACCCGCGGTGCTGCTTCTCTCCCCTCACTTCGCTCGCCAAAAGTACCTTGCGGAACATATATGCAGCACGGGCAGTATTGATTACGTCGACCAACAACAACAACAACCCTGTCACCACCTCGAACTGCAGCCTGCTTGGATTTCCCTGCCGTCCAGACAACGATTTTGGACCGCTCTCCAGCTTGGATATATTACATACGAATCTCGTAGGTTCGGGCGGTGAGGCTTGCCATTGCACGACGACCACGACGACCACGACCACGACCACGACCACGACCACGATCACGACGGCAACGACGACAACGCCATAGCAGCGCACACGGACCCCTCGTCACATCTACTCCACGCTCGCAAAGGACACATACGACGGCACCTACAACACAGAAGATCGTGCCTCTCAAAAAGCACCAGCGACCACGTTTGCGCAACGCATCTGGGCCTAGCCCCATGAGGGCTGCGCCTTGAAAGTATGGCAGCCTTTGTGCGCGTGTCAGGACCGCCCAATGGACACTTCCTCACGGGTTACCCTGGCATCAGTGCGACCTTGGTGAGTAGCGCTGACCGAGTGCAGCTCTGGAGCTGCGCAAGTCCCCCAGGCCTCTTGCTAACCAAACCTGCTAGCCGCGCATAGAAGGGAAGGTCGAGATCAGACCGGCAGTGGGTGTGTCTGCGCCTGTGTCAATATCCCTCGTCACGGTGTCACTGCAGCGTCGCGAGTCAATAAACCCCAATGCAGAGTCGCTCATCCGGTCCCAGCTGTCGTCGCCGCGGAAGGAAATCACGGACATTGTGGGCAAGGAGATGCTACTGTTCAGATGCCCACCGGGGCGGGTGTCGGAGGACATCCTGTGCATGGACCTGCCTTTTGTGATATTCATACCCTATGGCAGAGGTGGGGAGGAGATAGCGAGGAGGGTGCCGCCGGCGAGCTTGCAGCTGGACAAACGGACGGCCGAGACGTTCTATGAGATCGTGGTGATGGTGCAGCAAGGGCATAGTGAGCAGCGCAAATACGCCTTCCCGGTACCGATATCGAGATACGACACCCTGTCTACATTCGGCATGTACAACCGCCCTGAGAGCGCAGAGCGCGTCACAGACCACCTCGTCACGTTAGGCATCAGCTTGCCCAGGTGGAGCTACGGCCCACTCGATCCAGTCAGCGTCTACATCAAGCTGTCACCGAACCCAGACTGGAGGAAGAAGGCCCAGAAGGTGACGATACAGTCGATCACCGTAGGCATCGATGAGGAGATCATATACAACCACGAGGGAGACGAGCCGAGTCGGAGGGTGAAATGCTTGGCGAAGCACCAGCAGAGTGTCGGAGTCAAGATGCCAGAGGCAGGCTATTTCACCAACCTTGGCCTGGTCTTCCCAGCAAGGGAGCTACGGGATAGCGAGGGCATATTACCGCGCAGCAAGAAGGAGTTCCCCATGTATGCCGTGTCCGGCTTCACGACGACGGGCACATTGTACAAGATCGAATACTACCTGACGGTCAAGGTAAGCAGACGCTGGCAGGTGCACTTGTGAGACACCGCCAGTGAGCACAGCAGCTAACGTGGAACAGGCAAAGATGTCGAGCGCACGCGACATACTGCTCAGGCAGCCCATCGTAGTGTGCCCATTCGACCATGCCGGCTGTAAGGAAGAGATGGAAGCCATCGAGCAGGCTGCGAAGGACGCAGCCCATATCAGTCCCGACAACCCCATGCTCCCGGCCGCGAACATCATACGAGCGAACGATCCCCAAGGCTTGGCTGCACTTGGGATAGCCATAATCCAAGGCCAGCGGAAACCTCTGATCGAGTGAGAGGAGGTCGGGAGGTCGCGTTCCATCTATCCATCCACCTACTCACCCGTGTCTCCCGTGACGTTGACGCTGGAGAGGTCAAGGGTTTACCATGCAGCTGCAAGGAATGATGGCCGTCGTAGAGCAACATGCTCGGTCTAGATTTCCTGTGCTGATGCATCTAGCAATGAGGGGTCCACCAACCACGCGTAGTGGTGACTTAGGCAACAGCTTGCCAAGATCCGACCCTACCGCAGTCCAATGGGAAGGAGCGCGAAGCTACGGCCACTTGGCGCCCATCTGGACAGCGTCTGGTCTCAGAAATGGAAGCAAGAGAATACATGCATATCTGGACATATCATTGCCAGAGAGGACGACACATAACGGACGAACAAGACATCTTACACCCACTTCCACGCCTACCGTGCAAACTCGCGGGGAACTTGCAATCTACTTTCATCTAAATTTCACATACAACGATTTGCACCAACATGCGAGAAGTTAAGGATTGGGGGGACCAAAGGAAGGCAGGCTCCGAGCGCCAGGGGGTTTGGAATTCAAGGCAGCATCCATGGATGAGGAAAGCATTGCAGGACGTGGCAAGCAGCAGTGCTCCATATTTGACTTTTAATGAACTTCATGGACTGAAGCAGTGGCGAAGGGTATTGACGAGAGCAACCTGTATTTGTACGCGCGCCTCTTTGAACAAGAGCAAGAATGAAAACGAGAATGAGAGCCGGAGAACCAGTCTCCCCATGCGTATCTCACTCTTAATTGGGATTGGGAGGCTCACCTTTTTCTTTTTGGGGGCATCTGATGAGTGCATTTCTTGTTCAACTTGAGCAGACCAGTTTCCCGTCGAGGAGCAAAATCCTATCCTAGGAGACAGCCCTTGCGCGGCATGTCTTGATCATCCTTCTCTGCTAGAGGAAGAGGTCAAGGGCAGGCCGAGCTTATGTACGATGTAGGATCCATCGATACCTAACACCATCCGTATCGAGATCCGTCTTACCTCTAATCTGCCGTCATATCTACTACTCACTGTGTTCTCACAATTGGTCTACAACGGCTCGAGCGTAGCAGAGACCGCCGACCGCCGCCATCCAGGGCGTGGAGTTCGTCCGGCACGGAAAAGGGGGGGGAGCACAGATGTAGGGTGATGCGGAAGATATATGTAGGAGTTCCGGGTGAGGCTCGAGAGCGAGCGAGCTTGCGCCTCGGGACGACCTGATCGCTGATGTCAGAAGCCGACGGGCTGCACGTGAAGGGTACCCGGCTTCTGTGGCGTGGCTGCTGCGGACCACAGCCGGCGATTTGGCGAAGGGAGGACAGACATCAATGAGTATCCAGACGTGAGGGCTGGGTAGAGAGTATAGCGAGTCCTCATTCGCTGGGAACAAAGTGCCAGACGGAGAATTGTTGCTGCTAGGGCGAGTGACTTTCGATGTACTGTAGGTGCAGGGCAACGGCAGCGATGGCGGTGATGACAACCTCAGGCAGGCTACATCACTCGACGCCTGGACCTCATCCGCTTCTTCCCCACCGATTGGCGGCAAGTGGCTTTCTAAGCAGCAACAAGCAGCAGCAGCAGCAGCAGCAGCAGCAGAACAGCAGCAATCTTCACCTACCTTTGCCTGCCACTACCACCGCCTAGCAATCTGCTGCTACCTGCACTGCAACCTCACCTTTCCCTTTCTCCCTCGTTTCTGTTCCCTTCCGCCTTTTCTTATTCCGTCTCCCGGCCGCCTCCAGGATTGGAAATCAAACACACAGCCACACATCGGCTGTTCTGCAAGTACTAGAGCCAGTCCTGTCCGTCCCTCGTCTCCCACACGCGGGCGCTGTGCCTCTTGTACCCAGGAATCACTGTTGGACATGGGCTCGGCACGGTAGCCGGAAAGGCCTGAGAGATCGTACTGCCAGCTTCACCCTCGAGCAGCCACCCTTCGCCAAGCCGATCTTACCTGAGCCTCTCGCCCGTAGCGGTTTCGCTTTGGCTCTCTACCTACATTGATATACTCGACGAAGCCCCCATCGAAGGCGATCGCCGGACGACATCGATTTCCCTCCCAGAACGTCCTACGCCCGGGATCTCTCCTTCCCTCCTACATACTCGGCAACAGCTGGCAGGTGGCATGACCGCCATCCCAGCAAAGGCCAATAGCGTCATGCCCCACAACACCGAGAAGCGCACGTTCTCGGGCAACAGCCTGACTGCCAACAAGCAGATCAACGGCGCCCACAGCAGCACTGGCGACAAGATCAAGAACTTCTTCCGCATAAAAGCCAAGGACTCTGCCCAGGCCGCCTCATCCGACACCGCTAGCGGCGAGGGAGATGGACAGCGGACACCCCAGTCCCAGAATGCAAAGGGCAGCTTGAGGAACAGCCGTTTCATCCCTCACATTGGACGCAGCAGATCGACTACGGTAGCCAGTGAGGGCAATCCACTGGATGACGGTGTCAGTCCGGTGGCGCAGACGAATCCATACTTCCAGCACCAAGGCCCCCCCGCGATCAGACATCACAACGACTCTTCCGTTCCACCTTCACCGCCTGACACGCCTAACGCCCAGAGGGCGACAGATGTCGGGGGCAACACCCAAGACGCCAACAGCGCACCGGCAAAGGAAGAGATAGCCAGGAAGCTGAGGAGGGTCGCAAGCGCACCCAATGCGCAGGGGTTGTTCAGCAAAGGGAAGAGCGGCAGCAGCGACAGCAGGCCGCAGACCGCCGAGCTTGAGCAGCCTCCTAAGATCAACGGCGTTGGGATGCACAGCAACTCCAGCGCCTTATCGATGGTCGAGACCGTACCGGCGGCCAATGACAACTTGTTGCCTGTACCTGGACTCGAGTTGAATGGTCTGGGTGGTCTGCCAAGCCCTGGAAAGATCCGCAACAGCATCGCTTTCAGGCGGACGTACAGCAGCAACAGCATCAAGGTCAGGAATGTCGAGGTTGGCCCTGGCAGCTTTGACAAGATCAAGTTGATCGGCAAGGGTGATGTTGGTAAAGTCTACCTGGTCCGGGAGAAGAAGAGCAGCAGGCTCTATGCTATGAAAGGTACGGATAAGCTTGCGCATGAGTCGAAGGTCGTCGTTGAAGCTAACACGTTGCAGTCCTGAGCAAGAAGGAGATGATCAAACGTAACAAGATCAAGCGAGCGCTTGCCGAGCAGGAAATCCTGGCGACGAGCAACCATCCATTCATCGTCACGCTTTACCATTCCTTCCAGTCAGAGGATCACTTGTATCTCTGTATGGAGTACTGCAGCGGTGGCGAATTCTTCAGGGCGCTGCAGACTAGGCCGAACAAGTGCGTCGATGAAGATGCTGCACGCTTCTACGCGGCTGAAGTCACTGCTGCCCTCGAATACCTGCATCTGATGGGTTTCATCTACCGAGACCTGAAGCCCGAGAGTAAGCGGCTCGTAGCCTATTGCAAAACTTGACCGACTCGTACTGACTCGAGCTTCTAGACATCCTACTGCATCAATCTGGCCACATCATGTTGTCAGACTTTGACTTGTCGAAACAGTCCGATCCAGGTGGTGTCCCAACCATGATCCTGGCCTCGCGCAACCCTGGCGGCATCAGCTCGAATCCGAACGCCAGCAGCATGCCTACGATCGACACCAAGTCATGTATCGCCAACTTCAGGACGAACAGCTTCGTAGGTACTGAGGAATACATCGCGCCGGAAGTCATCAAGGGATGTGGACACACCAGTGCCGTGGATTGGTGGACCCTCGGCATCTTGATCTATGAAATGCTCTTCGGCACCACGCCATTCAAGGGGAAGAACCGTAACGCTACCTTCGCAAACATCTTGAGGGATGAGGTGCCTTTCCCTGAAGGGTCTGGTGCGCCATCAGTCTCAAAGCAAGTCCCCCGTGAATCTATGCTGTTGGAACGGTTTCGCTAACTTGAGTGGCAGTCTGTGCAAATCCATCATCCGAAAGCTCCTCATCAAAGATGAATTGCGTCGTCTCGGCTCACGCGCAGGCGCGTCAGACGTCAAGACCCACCCCTTCTTCCGCACGACATCCTGGGCTCTCCTCCGGCACCAGAAGCCACCGATCATCCCCAACCAGGGCCGCGGGATCGACACCATCAACTTCAGGAACGTCAAGGAATCGCATTCGGTAGACCTTGGTGGCGGCCACCATACTGGTGTCAACAAGGGTTTCGGGATGTCCAGCCACAAGATGAAGGGCGTGCCTCTCGACTCAAACCTGGCTACTCCGGGAGGAGAGATAGCCGATCCCTTTGAGGAGTTCAATAGTGTGACTCTGCACCATGATGGCGATGACCAGTACGGGAACCACAGCCAGCCGGCAAACGGCGGCCGGTAGAACCAGTGGCTCAGTATTTCTATCGTTGAGCATTGAACGAGACGCCACTTGGCTTGTGAGCATTGTTTTGGTATGTTCAACACTGAGGAATGCCTCGTACCACAAGCTTCGTAGATGTGAAGACCGTGAAGAAGCTACTGCACATCTCACAACAAAGCGAAGGCGAAGAAGAAGGAGAAGTTAGCACAAGAGCATCGTTATCAACTGCACATTCCATGCTGACTTTTTTTGCACCGGCGTTCTACATTGTATGGGAATGGGAGGCGAAATGGAGAACGCTAGGTCATCATTTCTGCGTGTGTTGTAACCATTCGAGAGAACGATTGTATGACATTGACCTTGACCCGACCGAGAAAAATCACTTCCTCCATAGCATAGTTACCGATGCTGCGATTCTTGCATACCGGTGTATATTCAGGCGCTCAATTGGATTCCTGCAGTGCATCTCACTTTTAA
The DNA here is from genome assembly GCA_010093785.1 of Polychaeton citri CBS 116435. Taxonomy (NCBI): domain Eukaryota; kingdom Fungi; phylum Ascomycota; class Dothideomycetes; order Capnodiales; family Capnodiaceae; genus Polychaeton; species Polychaeton citri. The sequence goes on from MU003816.1 coordinate 42,752, forward strand.
TCTTTCCTACTCTTCAAACGGTAAACATGCTGCACTCCCAGATCTGTAAGCTGGGATTCCAGCCGAATATCGGCCCTGTGACGACGCCTTTCCCCGACTGCGCTGCCTAGTGGGGCAGAATGTTTTGTACAGAGTGGCGGCAGTCAGTGTCCCGCTTTCTGCCAAGGGAACTCTCAGGGCAACGCGCTGGGGACGCGTCTGGACTTCGAGATCACCGCGCATCCGACAGCAACGTCCTTGCATGGCATCGTGCACACCCTGACAGCGCCCCCAAAAAGAACAGGCGGAGAAAGCTGACCATGGATCCCCCCCACAACAATAACAACAACAACACCACGCCGCAACCACACCCCCTGACCGCGCGCACCAACAACCACCCACCAGCGGACGCAGACGACCTCCTCTCCCCCCTCGAACAAGACCTGCTGGACGAGTACGCGAAGCTAGTCGGGAACTTGGACGATGTACATCTTCCCCCCATTCCCTCCTCTCCTCTCTTCAATGTGGGAAAACTAATGCGCGCATTGCCAGCTATCCGCCATCCTCGCAGAACTCGCCACGAACCCCTCGCTCGAGATCCTCGACGCCCTGAGGGGCCTGGAGAGGAAGACCGCGACTGTGTTCACGCTGCTTAAGGGCAGCGTGTACAGCATCGTGCTGCAGCAGGAGATCTATGGGCAGGACGGCGGGGACGGGCCGGGGACGCCGCTGGGCAGGTGAGGGCGGCGTTCGTGGCTGAGGCGGATCCTGGCTCGGCGAGCTCTGCTGCTGGATGGTTCTTTGAGGCGGGACGGTGGATGAAGGCAGGGAGATGGGGTGTGTAAGATTGGGGGCGCTTCTGCATCGATGCTCTAGTCCCTCGGGGTGCAAAAGGTGAGCTCGCGCGTGCGTGCGGGTTTGCACCCTACTCTATGAGGTTGGACCGCAATTCGACGCAGCCAAGTTTGATGTTAGGCCCTGGCATAGTAAGTGTGCAGCCGCCGTCACGTTTCCGCTACTGCACGTGCTATCTGAGTACAGGATAGCGGTGTCTTTATTATTTGGTCAAGGGGTAACAAGCGCTCGAGGCGTCTTTACCACTCTGAATATACAGCGGACCAGACGAGCATCACGGCCTGACTGGGTACTGTACAGGTCCTCGGCTGCATACTGATTTGACGGCGGATCAGAGTGTATTGCTGCAAGAAAGGCCCGTTGCTGAGGTGAAAGGCCCCATCTCCCAATAAAAGGTTGAGAGTGCCTTATTTAACACGGGCGATCAGTCTGCGTGCTTGTGATCATAGCACAGACGACTGTGATCGTGTTTACGATTTTACGATCTATGTTGACCTTTACTACTTACATCCTAGACGAAGCTTCAATGGAGGATGAATGGCTTCGATTTCTACGTCCGCAAATGCATTAAGGCGCTAAACAGCCTTTGAGAACGGTGAGAAGATACTCTGTGAGCAACAGACTTTGTTATAGAGAAATGAATCAGCTGGCATTATAGTAGACAAATAGGGTTGTTGTCAAGCTGCTTCACAGTGGCCCAACTGCTTCGGCAGTATTTTAACACTTAACTCTTATCAAAAACAGCAGCTTGCTTCTCTGTTAGAAATGTTGCATCTGTCAAGCGTCCTCCATGGTGCGTTCGCCTGAAGCCTGAATGAATTCTTAAAGCATTCGATTCAGTAGCGAGAACCTGTGAGTAGTTAGCCGATCTGAATGCAACGTATCCTGGATATGCTCGGGAAGACTTATAAAAAAAAAGTTAAAAATGCTGCCTTTCTCCCCTTTTCAGGATCGAGCAAGCAGCCGCAACGTATTCGCAAATTTTGCACGCACCAACAAGTGCCAATGCAGCCCTCCCTAAGCCACTCAAACACTACATCGCCGCCAGAGCCTCTCGACCGGAACTCACTACTGACCACCGCGGAAACACCTGCCATTCCCAGCAAAACCCTCTCATCGTTGCCAGCTTTGACATGCAGCTACATCACTGCCACACCTGAAACGTGCCTGGCTGATGGCAAGGAAGCAGACTGACTGGCAGGTGTGAAAAGAACAGACAAGCACTAAGCTTTGAGCCTCACGCGCGAGAGGTCCTGCTTCTCGCTCCTGATTCTCCAGCCATCAAACTTTCAATGCGAACCTCCGAGACACACATTATCAGACGAGGTTGACGACATGAGCTACTACCGTTAGAGCTGGCTAGACTGGCGCTAGACTAATGGCAGATATTCGTGTGCTCAACAGAGATCAGTAGCGTCAAGTCGAATTGATCTTGAGGATGTGGAATGCCGTGGTGTCGGGAGAACCACGAAAGCTGACTCTTTCCCGATAACTGAAGCAACCCTCTCAAATCCCAGTGGCAACCGAAGGTCAACTCAATATCTTCAAATCGGTTCGCCAGACCCTTCTGTATCCACTCTGCGCTTTCAGATACCGGCAAGACAGGAGCTCCAGGAGCCAAGTCTGCATAGTCGTCTTTCTCCGTATGTAGTAGACACTTCCCTCAGAGACTAGTCTTTGACTTCCGTCTCACGTGCCCAGTTCAAGAACTGTCGGGAGAGGCTCGAAACTGTGCATGCGAGAGGCATTCGATCTCTCGCGATCCAAACGGGCGAAGTACATCTGCAAAAACCGCTTGCTTCCCACATTCCGACCAAATCAGTCAAGATTCAGGTGGAGCAGTGAGGCGAGCACTTGGCCTTTCCACACCTCAGGAGAGGAGGTGGCCGGCTCTTTTGGTTGGGTTTGGTGGCCCATCAATCGACTCCCATGACTAAAGGCATAGAAGGAGATGGTTAATACGGCCGATCGAATAATCACAGGTTCTGATGCCAGTGCATGACCACCAAGCACTGAAACAACTGCGAACCACGCCTTTGGCGGATGCCATGGCATGGACTTGGAAGGCTTTCTGGGTAGGATGGGGGTTAGAACGAGGTTGGCTTTCTGTCTAGCAGCGTAGCGGAGTTGAGAGGCGGACAGGACATCTTTAGCAAAGTAGACAGGGTATCAAAGCATCCTCTTAGACGTTAATGGTCAGTGTAGGTAGAACGAGATTTCTTAGCCTTGGAGACATAGCTGTCTGGATCCTGGATGTGTGTTCTCGCAAAGGACAAGGATGCCAACATCCTCCTTCCGCTCTCTGAAGAGGTTGCCACATGGCAAGGTTGTGAGGCGCAGGAGCTATGGCATGCCTAATCTGACCGCAACGAATAGAATACCTCTGTTTGTAGACTTCTGACCACCCCACTAGGTCCTCATATATGAACCGTGCTGGCAAGTGTGGAAAGAGCTGTTTTATAGAGGAGGCAATACCAGACGTTGTGATCTGTGTGAGAGGCTCAAGATCCGTAGACCAGATGCAACGCTCTTCCCACAACCCCTTCAAGTGCAATCTGCATTCGGATGCTTCTGAAAGACAATCGGCACCACTCAAGGCGCTGACATCAATGTCCACGACGAGCAACCAGGAATCCAGCGTAGCAGATCTCTCGTCCAGAACCCACAATGAATGCCTTGATGCCGTCCACGAGGCATACAATTAAAGATCCTAACGACGGGTTCGAATTCGAAGGCGAACTGCCGGCCGCAACTCTCGAACCCTCCCTCTCCCATACAAACCTGACCCTTTAGCACACTCCACAGCTATCCATACAAATGATCGGAGCATCTTGTCCAGCCAGTACACCCGACGCGCGCCCCCTGAGGGAGTCTTATCCAACAGACGCATGAGCAAGTACTGTATTACTGCCGTGAAAATCGGCACCGGACGTCCAACACTTACTTTCTCTTCACCTCGTCGCCCGTACGCTCTCGACATCATCTCACCCTTCCAGCTCTCACCGGAAGAGGTACAGGATCCGACGATGAGCAAGCGAGAAGGATCCGTTACTCAAGAGGTTGGCAGCTGACCCACTGTTCTTTCTAGAGCGGAGTCGCCGTAAGGCTTTCGTACACCAAGAGAAAATGCTTAGGGTTAATCTCCCCGCCTTTTAGGTCCCTCGAGGACCATCCGTCAGCGATCCCAGGCCCAGCAATGTTAGAGCATATTGACGCCGTGCTGTGAGGGCCGCCCTTGTACACTGCTAGGTGGGAGAGCGAGGGATCGGCATTTGAGTACCACGTCCAAGAGGCATCGTCAGCTGGCGACAGAGACGATGAATCCCAATACTAGGTTCACCTGTTACAGCTACACTAGCATTGATGTAGATGACCTTCAGGAGGATGATCGAGCGGAGTGGCATGTGTCTTTGTTTGTGTAGACGAGAAAGACTCGATATTTGAGCGCGCCGCAGGTAACGAAGAAGGGCCTGACTCCGCGATGTTATGCGAAGAATACTGGAAGGTCGATTTAGAACCAGCCAGAAGCAAATTTCGAGTCCATTGCCATTTGTATATCGAAAACTTATAGAAGCCTGAACTTCCGACTTCTGCTGAACGAAATCACCGTCACGAAGAGGTAGAAGTATTACAAGTCCTTAGCTTAGCCAAACATAGGCACTAGCAGATGCCTGGAGCGCGTCCACCCCTGTGCGCGCCTGTTTCGCGCTAGACCCGCGACACACATGCTCAGGCATTCTACATGAGTTGTAGCCTCAGGCACCCAATATCCAGCTTCCGAACTTTTCGCGCGCGAGTCGAGTCGCATAACAGCTGGATATCCATAGCAGCGCATACTGCTCCAGACCCTCTAGACAACACCAACCGGCCCAGTCTATTTCAATCGCGACGGGGAAAGACTCATCAGAATCAATTATGGCAGTAAGATCCCACCGCCTCTCATCCCAACCCTCTAACAAAGCCAATCTACAAGATATATTGGAAGGACAACAATTAACCCCATCCACAGTTCGTACCCATGAACCCGCGGCCAATGCTGCAGTCCCTCGTGAACGACGAAGTCGTCATCCGGCTGAAGTGGGGATATACCGAGTACACGGGCAAGCTGGTGTCGGTGGACAGCTACATGAACATCCAGCTCAGCGGCGCCGTGGAGTGGATTGACGGGCAGGACAGGGGAACACTTGGGCAGGTGCTGATCAGGTGCGTACCATGATGACGAGGATGGGATTAGAGGATTGTCGCGGAACAAACGCGATGGCAAAGAGGACCAGAAGGGGGAAAGCAAGCTAACATGTGATCGATCGTAACTTGCAGGTGCAACAACGTCCTCTGGATCTCAGCAAAAGACCAGAGCAAAGGCGCAAACGGAGATGCCGAGATGTCTGGGTAGCCGGGTGGCGGCGGTTGGAGAAGTAACAAGTGATGAGAGCCGAGGGTGGATGGAATGTACCAAGACCTAAGGTTCGCGCGCATTTCCTGCCTATTACTCGAACAGCAAGGTGGAAGATGCAACTGGATCGGCACAAAAACCGAGATCTACCCCTTGAAAGGCCTCTTGACCCATGACACGCACGCGGAACGAGATCGGTGGCAAGTGTACTGTCAGTGATTAGAGACGACAACGCATAGGAAAAGAAAGAATGTCCAATTTGCGCATGACTGTGCGTGACGTGAGGCGACTCAGAGAGAGAAGAATTAAAGTCCTACCTGCGAGGTAGTGATCCGAGCATAGCGATCAGCTGTCATAGATGATCAGCTACGATCGCAATCTTAGAAAGAGGCAGTATTGAACCAGGGCGATTAGGTCAGTAGCACTGTGTACAAGGTCTCAGGTTTCAAGTCTCAAAAACCTCTTCTGCGTAATTCCAGATCATGGGCTCATGCCACATTCTCCAAATTCATATTGACGGCTTTAAAAACTCCAGGCTCAAATGCATGCGTGCAATACTGACTCGGGGTAAGGTGTTTGAACCATGCATAAAGACGGGAAGATTCCCGTTGCACACGACGTATAGTGGGTTTCAGTAGTAGTTTCATTCGTCATTTCTACCAGTCCATTATCCTATCTCATCCGAATCCATTCTTGGCAACGACGGAAAGCCTCCATAATCTACTCTGGAGTCTGTCATCTACACACCCATACGCGAAACAACTCTCCCAGAAGACAACAGCAAGAAGAAAGGAGATAAGAAAGGCAAGAGTGCAGTTACTCTCGAAGAGCACACTCTTTCTAGTGCTGGGGTATCGTAGGGGTATCGAGGGCCAAATTTCCCCTTTAAAAAGCAATTTTCGGCGAAATTCGATCAGGTGTTTCTGCATGTAAAAATCACATGCGTGCCGCTGTGAAGATCCTGAAAGGTGGGAGGAAAAAGGAAAAAGAGAAGCACGCATCTAATAGTAGACTGGCTCCTCATAAATTGGGGGCCTGCCATCTTGCGCATCCCAGACGACGTTGTTCTTCTCATCAAGATAGGCACCCTCGTCCGTGATGGGGATTGACTTGCTCGTGTCTCTAACCTCGGTCTTGGAGATACCGAGCGGGTCTTTAGGGATCCAGAGCATCTGGGTGCCGCTGATGACGGCGGGGTGGTAATAGGCATTGTCCTCTTCAGCAGCTGTATACTCGATTGGAGGGAAGTTGGGAACCAAACGGCGCATGGTGGCATAGTCAGTGTAGATATCCGGGCGGAGCCACTTCTGGAACATGTTCGGCTTCTTGTGAGGTGGACCGGTAAGATCAGAGGACTTTGTGTTGGTGCGAGACTCCGCGGACTTTTCCTTGCTGATAGGGTTGCCAGAGCTCTTGCCGCTGGTGGCGGCTGGAGCACCACTGTCAGGGCTGGAGCTGACAACCTTTTCATCGTACAGCGAGCTCTCGGCGTCATCTGGATCCTCACCGTTTTCAATGGCGTGGAGACGTCGCTCCTCAGCATCGAGGGACTTTGGAAGAGCGGTGAGGAGAGGTTGAAGTGCTGAGTTGAAGTTGATGTGGAACAGTGCGGTAAAGATGAGCATGATGATCATGAGAATCAGTGGGCCGAGAGCACCAACAGACTGCCCGGTAGCGATGGCGAAGAGGCCGATAAGACAGACCTCTGCGACGTAGATGCCAACGAATAGATGCTGCAGAGCCCTAGGGTACGTGCGGCCCTTGCAGTCAATGTTGGAGTTGACGATGTACAACATGTTGTACCTGTAGGCGAAGTAGAAGAAGTACAGGCCGATCGTTGCAAAGCCCAGTACGAGTGGTGCGATTGCAGCATAACAAATGGCAATGACGAACAGGTTAGTATAGATCGGGAAGAGGGTACCCCACCCGATGCCACCGAGCGAAATCCAGCGCATGTACATCTTCCTCGGTGTCTTATCGAGGAATTTGCCGAGGACAATGAAGAGAATGAACCCAACAAGGCCGACAAGTACACCACTAACAACACCGAAGCCTTGCAGAACAAAGTATGAGAGGTAGAAGTTGCTGGCTTTAGGAATGTTCTGAGCCAAAAGACCAGGAGCTGAGCTTGGGTCCTTAGAGACGCTTTGCACGACTGACGTAGCAGCAGAACCCAGAGTGGCAACCAAAAAGACCTGGACGACCTGGAACGCGAAGTACGAGTTCTGCACGGTGAGCTCCACCGCGCTGGTGGTCGGGTCACCACCAACCTTCGCCATCAAGCGGAGGAAGATTGGTAAGAGCGCCATCAACACAGCAAGTAGGATTGTTGGCAAGAGACCAGTGACAACGCCCATGAGCCAGTGTGGGAGGCTGTTGAGGAAGCTCAAGAAGGGTAACAACTCGATGAGGTGGTTTACGTTGGAGATCGCACCAATAAAAGCAACCGGGATGGACCAGAAGATGATGAGGGTAACAACAGCGCTGATGGTGACCACCTTGCGGATGACGCGCTCCCACCATTTAATGTTCAGGTTGCTCCAGATGACCTCGCTAGGAGTCATACCGATGAACCGAGGCGACATTTGCAGGACATGGTGGTGAGTGAGCGATTGGTAGGCAGCTTGAGCCTCCGAGAGGGTCTCATACTCGACGAATGCAGAGTTCAGCTTCTTGACGCCCTTGCCAGCCTTCTGGTCGGCTTGCATACCCTCAATCTTGGGGATCAGCTCGGACAGCTCATTGCGGCACCAATCAATGGTGTCAACCTTCTTACCGATGAGTGGCTTGAGACGGTGGGTCGGTCGCTTCTTTGCAGGAACCCACGCCGATGCGACTGCTCCCTGCTCTGCGTCAGGTAGAGCCTCTTCTTGCGATGGCGTGCGACCACCCTTGCTCTTTTCCTGCTTCAGGCGGTTACCATTGGCAAGTTTGATGATTGCCGTCTCTGCGCCTTCCAGTTTCATTGCGGCCTTGTCACGGTCGCCAACCAACTCTTCCAACTCCTTCGCATCGCAGGCCAACCAGACGCGGCGGACACCAGGTTCGAGCATACGCTTCAACTTCTTCTCATCCATGTAGTTCTCTGGGATGGAGGTGTACAAGACCGTTCTGGATGAAATACGGCTGGCGTTGTACCTTGAGATAAGAAATGCCTGGCGCAGGTTAATGAAGTAGATGCTCTCGCGGGTGATCATGTAGAGGAGGAAGCAGAAAAAGATTATCGCGCAACCTGCGTGCGCAAACATCTTGTAGTAGTTGTTGGTAACGTTGCCGAAAGTGAGGATGTCAAACTGTTTCTGACCACCCCCACCTGTGGCGTTGATTGGGAACAGGATCGGCCATGTGATGCAGCAGCCTACGAAGCAGCAGACAACACTGATCTTGAGCAGGCGAAGAAAGAGGTAACCATCGATCGAATGGTGAGTCAGGACATAGGAATCCGGGATGTTATAGAACTCGCCGATCCAGTTAAAGAGGCCATTTGGTAGGGATGGCGATCGATCGCTGTTTCGCACTTATCAGCAGGTGTTCGTAAGAGCAGAGCTGGCAAAAGTAGTGACTTACTGAGGTCGCAAGCTGCCCAGGAAAGTACGAGGGTGGTAATTTCGAGGGAACTTGACACGGAACACCAGAAACAAGCTCATCCACACCACCGCGACAACTAACACTGGGACCAGCGTCGATATGACCGAAGATACAGAGTTAGGTGCATCTTGGGATGAGCCGATGTTCGAATCATCGCTTTGGTCCTATATCGCACCATGGTCAGTTCGCGACACAAGTCAACTTTTCAAGATCGTTCTCAGAGGCGACGTACGACTCTAGGGATCAAGTGGTTGAAGTCCGCCATGATGACTGTAGTGCCTGGCGCCAGTCACAAAGGCGCTGAGAGGTCAAGACAATCTTCTCAGTTCACTGCCCAGATCGTGGAGAAGACCAATATAGGCAGAGGATATCTGTCAATGGCGATGCTGTCGTGCTCCTGTAGCAAAGAGTGCAAAGAGAAAGCGACGAAAGGCTGCAGAGTTAAGGTTTAATTATTGTTAGGGTGGGTACTCCCAGGGTGAAGGGTCTTCTCTTCTCCCGCTGGCTTTCTCTCCAGACAGACAGATAGAGTCGAAAGCAGCGAGGTGCGAGAGAAAGGGTAGAGAGATGGCGATCTCCACTGTGCAAGTGCAGTCAGTATTCCTGATGCAGGTTTCCAGCGAATCTTAGTGGTGGTTGCAGCGGTTTAAAGCAGGAAAGTAAAGTTTAGATAGGTGGGTGGTAGAGGTTGGTCTAGCGCGCCTGCTGGCTGGAAGCGAGCCTGAACGCTAGGCCGGGGGGCAGTGGATTGGCCTGCAGGACTCTCTCTTCATGAAGCGGCGGGAGAATGCAGGGAAGTAAAGACGTTGCGGGAAATTGTCGCTTGACCCTATGCAGTAACTATGACCTGACTGTTTCACGGCGTTACCTTGGCGAGAGGCGGCTCTGCAGTCCAGTGATGTCGTCGTCGCAGGCAGGGATCGTGGGGGTTGTAAGATGGAGGGGAGACCGTGTTTACGCCCGATTTGCGCGCGTGTCGGTGATGGCCACTAGAAAGCCCTGGTGCAGGGTTACTCTATTGTCGTAGTCCTCCTTTCTTTCTTCCCAAATAGCTGCCCTCTTAGCGTGGGCGAAATGACGAATGCCTTTCCTCGATCTTGTTGATCTGCACTTGCTTGAGCCCGATGCGGATCCGGGGGAGATCACGTCGATGCGGCCTTGATTTTCTTGATGTCTTGGGACGGCGAGCTGCGCAAGCAACGTGCTTCTGGCTATGAAATCATGAGGTGTCACCTGAGCACAACCATCAGGACATCGGTTGTTCCTTATTATACCTATCACCAGAACATATCTCGTCGATGTGTTCAATCTGGCAGAGTACCGAGTTACATCCTGCAGACGCGTCTGGTCATGTCATGTCATGCGGTGTCGCGTCACACCTTCGACGACTGTGGTGGCAGGGCGATTTAGGCCACGCCGAGGCCTTGAGCTCTCCCTTTCCAACAGCTGAAGGTCAAGCCACAGCAGACTCCCCAGCCACACTCCCCCTAAACTTGGTGTTCATCGGTTAGGCCATTGGAAGGTTCCAGCCCAGACGCCACAGAGGCAATCTCAAGACACATGTCAAGCCTTCTACAGAACATGTCTAGGATAGCGGAATGAAAACACCACGGCGTCTGTGGTGTTTACTTGTCGAAATTGTTCGACACTGCCATGGAAACACGTGCTCACAACAAGCTCATCGGAAGGTGCCCGCACAGCAAAAACAGGTTTTGACGAGGTACCAATTAGACTTTGGACAGGGCCCGCAGTGGTCCAGCAACCATGTCAGGCTGAAAGGAAAAGCCGTCTTCGTCTCTTTGCCTGCGCGTCTTCTTTTGCCTTAGCTCACGATCACGATGGTGGGGTGGAGGTTGTAAATTGCAAGCGGCTCTGCCCTGTTGTAGAGGCTCACCACTGGAATTCTAGGTTTCCTCGCGCATCTTCTTCGTCTTCCCCGAAGGACTAGAGGCAGGACGTGGATTTTCGAGACGCTGCGTGTTGGCCCTCCTTCGCGCGCCTACACATGCCGTTCAGGTGTTTCTGCATTCGGCGATTGGATTTGCTCTTCTCTCGTCTTCAATTTTGCGTACTAAGTTCTTGCTTTTACAGCTATACTGAGCAGTTCGCATGCGACAGGAACAAGGCGGTGCGCGTAATCATCTCGTGCGACACTCTCTGGTTGCAAGTACCAGAGATGTCTGTATTTGTATTTCCGTGTGTGCGTGCGCCACGTTGTGAGTGGGAAATCGCGATCCCATTCATCCACCATTTCAGTCAGAACCATGCAAGGAATTTGTGGTTTTTGTTTTACCTAGGGCAGAAGGTAAGGCTCTCTTATCAGTGAAGCCGTTCAGGTCCAGTCGAAAGCGAATCCCACCGACGGTCCACCGCTCCGCCAATCCTCGACAATACACCCTCCGCTGCTTCTCCTCCTCCCAATAAGGGACTGAAGGTCTTTAACCGATCTGCTGCACTCACGTTCACAAATGCATGCAGTCCATGAGCTTCTCTTCCCGTCTCGGCAATGCTGCTGCATTCATCCAGCGACCGCGACGTGGTAGTGACAAGGCTGTCAGACACTGTCATGGGTACCACACAGCTATCGCCATCCTCGGCCTTATCACGCTTCAGCATGTGCAAGATAGCTTGTGCAGCCAGTGGGTCGGACCCTGCTTTCCGTAAGAATGCTTCCTATGTAGTCTCCCCGTGCAGTACTTTCCCTCTTGCGTGTTCATCGGGGGTGGTGATTCTTGCATGCTGGACGATGGACACCGCCATCCACTCTACCAATTCCGACTGGCCGCCTGCGATGTATATGACCTGGGTCACTGTTGGTGAACATGATGCGGTTGCGAATGCGCTAAATTCCGCGAAGGCGGCGCAATCACTTCCGTCCAGCTGTTGGAATGGTGTAGGATGGAACATCTCGTCCTGACCATTTCTGGCAGATCTACCTTCGCTTATGAAGATGATGAGTTTAACGTACCTAGCTACCATTGCTTTGACCCTATCTCGAATGGTGGTGAATGAGGACTGCTGTCCTGATAGTGGCCTCTGTTTCAGCTTCTGTAGGGTAGCAGTTATGATCCCAACACCTGGAGCTATTGTCAAATCTGCCTCGACAGCATTCACTGTAGGCATAGCTTGGCTGCGCACAGCGACAGTGAGTGACTTCGGGTCCCGTTCGATAAGATCTAATGAGGGGAGGCGCCTCTGGAGATTGCGTACAAGCGTATAATTGGAGGATGTATCTGGTCTGATGACAATTCTGAGGTCCTGAGGCAAGTCTTCCGCAATACTAGGCACTGCGGAAGAGCATGGTCGTTCTTGCGGTGATGGGATCTGATCATTACCACATCGAAGACTTGTAGAGCTAAAATTGGTTCTTAGAGGCTGAGAAGGAGACAGGCATCGTGTTCCTGCTTTTATAGTCGGCACATGGATTGTTACATCACCAGGGAGGTTGTACCGCAACGAGAGTTTGTTGTCTATCTGGCCTTCAAATATCTCAGGGTTCTGTCGTGAAAGCTGTGTTCGGTGGCGCTCGAGAAGTTCATCTAGACTAAGTGTACGATCAGGTTGATCGTTTCCTTGACACGGCGCATCCTCTGGCCCATTTACAGATATCTGAATGGGAGTCTCATGACTGTTGGAGACGTTATGCTTATTGCATGCATCGTCCAACATCACCAACTCGGCATCACCCTTGATGTTGTCGTGCTGCAGTAGTTCACTCTGTAGGCTTTGCTCCCTTCGTCTGCCGATGCAGCTAGCAGCAGTCTCCATTTGAAGTGGCTCATCCATGAAACTCATTTCAGTCAAGCATCCGGCCAAGGAACCATCATCCACGTCTTCATCGATCCCAACAACTGCAGGTCGCGGTGGGAATGGTTCCCAAGCTAGATCTATTTCCCTAATGGAAGGCGCTGGCCACTTGCAAGGCCACCTTGGTGCCGATTTCTGAAGTTCTAGGAGACTTCTATTCTCTCCTCCCTGACCTTCACCAGATAGGATACACGCAGACCACAATCGGTCTGGTGACGAATGGTCTATGTTTGGCACTGGAACTTTCAAAGTTGTACCCTCTTCTCTAGTATGTCTATGTGCCATGTCTTGGACAGTAGGGTCTGCTGGTGATTGGGCTACATCCACAATGGAATCCTGCACTTCGCTATCATTTGTGCGCTCTAAACCTGAATACTGCGAGCTGAACACTTCTTAGAGCTGTGAACCTCTCGAACGCTTTGCTAGCGAATACTGAGACATTTTGGACGGTACGTACGGTGAATCTTGCCCCAAACCCGATATAGCTTTCCGTTTTAGTCGCAATGGAGGGAGATCAAACCTTGTCTCTGGAGGCTGAATTGCGTTGTTGTCAGGTACAGTCATATTGCCAGGATTTCCAAGATCAGAAGTTCGAGCATCATACGCGTCAACGAGATCCGTTTCATTGAAAGCTTCCCGATCCAGGATTTCTTGCTCAATAGCCGACGAATCACCAGTAGATGATATTCCAGGCCGCGAGACATCCACGTCAACGTCTGGCAACTCCACACACGGTGATAATGGTAGGGGCTGTGGGGATATGCGCTCAAGCCTATGTTGCAAGGTACTCCTGGAATCTACCTTGAAGAGCTGTGTAGTGATATTCGTTGTTTGGTTGAGAAGATCCACCTCCCGCAAGAGGGCAATACATTCTGCGTCCACTTCGAGCTTCTCATGTTCCAGGATCGTATCAATCTGATTTCGATAAGCTAATTCTTCGCGAGACCATGAGAAGTCGGCCATATTCGCCTCCTTTGAGTTGGAGTGCTTCAGGCTGTAACAATGAAGCGTGACTTCGTTTCGACGTTTGGTTTGCTGCATCATCATATCATGGTCTTCTAATAGCAGTGGCTCCTCGAGCTTAAGGCGCATCATTCTTGATGAGTCCGACATTTCTGGTATCGAAGAATGGCCTAGCAACGCAAAGCAAGACGCTAGATACTCAGCTGTATCTCTATCTACCTGCCACTTTTCGTCCATAAGAGGCTTCCCGTGCAGACTTGCTTGGTAGAGCGACGCTATGCTGGGCAGGTCTTGCATATCCTCAAGGTCCTCAGGGATCATTAAAGGGGCTGATGGTAAGCACGGCAGAATGTCGACATCACCAGTGATGCAACGCTCATCTGCCCATACAAGTGCTGGTGCAATCCGGGAGGCAAGTGGTTGCGGCCTGTCCGTAGCCATGTTTTTCTGCGGTTGATGATGGACCACAAGGTGCTGCTTCGGTCATCTCAGGCACCACGCACAAGTGATCGTCTTCTTGTAGCAGTACGCGACTGCGAGAATTACTCGCGATTGAAGGGGATAGGAGATTGTTTGGAATACTACATTCTCTCACTGGACACCTAACTATGGACATGCTGCATTTGCGTGAAGCCGATTTCCCGTGTATAGACAGCTTAATAAGACGACCCAGGCCCTTCGTGTCTGCCTAGAATACTCAAGGTCGAAATTTAGGCAGCAGGGCTCTTTCCCAACGATACCATTGCTGCCTTACACAAGGTACGCGATGTCACAAGGCAGGTGCGAGGAACGAGTCGCATAGCACAATTATATATACTCTAGCCCCCCAACTTGGCAGCGACTCGGTTCATGGGATAGCTACTCATGACGTGAGCACATTCAGACATTCAGGCTCATGATCCGTCTTCAGTCAGTGTAGCACAGCGACAAGAGTTTCTGCAACACCCACAGGTTCAACACGCTTGATGTCAGAACAGGCGTTTGTGGTCAAGAACCTCCGCCCAATGGCAAACATCGAGATCTCAATCGGGTTTGGCGGGAATTGAGAAGTTTGCCTTGTGGGAAAATGGAAGATAGGGTGGAGCAGCGGGTAGAGAGGATGATGCCTCAGGCTTCACAATCTCCTGCTCTCCTGCTAACAAGGGTCGTCAGGGTCTGTGCGTTGAAGATGTTCGCGCTCGCGTGCCTTGAGGTCAGGACTTTTTTGCCTCCCCTTTATTTGATCACCGTTCAAGTCATTCTTTTCTATCTAATTGCCATCACTTGCTCTATTTGCGCGTGTATCCTATCTACTGTTCACCAGGCCAATGACATAACGGGAGCGGTGGTGTTTTGTCGGGTTTTGACAGAGAGGGGAGAGCTTCTTCAGGGAAGGAGACCGGATGATGCTCGTCCGCAATGCAGGTCGCAGACACCAGCGCCACACTTCACGATTGCTAGCGACATCTTTCTCGCAGTTGCAACTCCCATGGCTGGCACCGGCGCAGTTACGGTGGCAGTCTTCGCACGTCCCGGCCACATCCCCCCCTCCAGCAACCGGGTTAGCGAGGCGTGACAGCACATCGAAAGCTCGCCAACACGCAAAGGAGCAAGTGCGGCACTTGGCAACAGCTGCACACGACTCGGTGGTCTCATCGGGTCACGACTCTGCACCCTGGAATGTATATCGCTATCAGCAGGGTCTGAGCTATGCAAGACCGGAGGAGCCTTATTCGAGGATACGACCTCTGGTCGATCCAATCCTTATCAACACCTCCGTTGCAAATTCCGAGAATGTAATCAAGGTCATGGGAGGTGTCACAGGAAGCGTGATGGATCTTCTGCAGCACCTGCATAGCTCGCTTCGCGTAGGAAAGGTGAACAGGGCTGAGGCAATCATCCATCGACTGGCAGAGGAGACGCAACCGAACTCTCCAGAACTCATGTACGCGCATTCTGCCGTTCTCGAAGAGAGGCTGAGGTTGCTTTCTTCTCAGCCAAGTGCCAGTCAAGACGCCAAGGACACCTTCAGAGACATGCAGCGTTGGATGGAGCAGGAGGTTCAGGCAGCAGGAAACATGCCCAGCCCAGAGATGCTAGTGAACATGATCCGGGGTGCTGTCCGTGCCCATGATGGTGCGAAGCGGGACAGAGTCATCCGACGTTATGTCGAAGATTCACTAGAGCTGAGTGAGGATCACCACGAAGAAGTTTTGTATTCAGAGGCCTACGATGACAACGAATTTGCTGTCTTGGGCCAAGCAACGGCAGACTTCTACGAGGCTATCGAAAGTAGCGATCGGATGATAGAAACCGTTGCACAAGAGGCTCAAAAAGCTCTACAGCATACTGATGTCGAGAGGCCAAATGCGAACACCTTCATCGGCACGCGACCAGATTCAATAGATCTCGACGTACTTCCAGAAGTCAGGAGCTCGGCGATGAAAGGCTCAGGTCTATTCAATATAAAGCGCACTTTGGACGCCTTGGCCGAACTGCCCGCCCTCCCGGCAGATGCGACGATCGAGGCGCAACGACAACGGCAATTCGAGCGCCAGATGCTTTTGGAAGAGACGAGCGTCAAGGTTGCACTGGACGCATGGAGAGAGGCAGACGAAGAAAGACAAAAGATGGGCATACATAGCAACATGTCGAACAAATCCATGGGTGCCTTAATGTGGAGCTGGCACGAAGCTTTACTCCCGGCTCTTCAAGAGGAGTTTCAAGCCCAACGTCAACTGGAGGAACAGAAGATAAATGGATCCGAGTCGCCTCTGAACCCACAGAGCTCCGATGCTCGTTTCGCAATAAGCCCATATCTCGAGCTCCTGCCCCTGGATCAGATCGCAGCAGCTGCAATCCTGGCTTCAGTAAGTACATTTTCGTTTGGGCCTGGGAAATTGCATCCTCGCGATGAAGCTGTGAACGACGACAGCTCCCGCATGGCCCGGTTTTGTGTCAACATTGGCAAGGTCATCGAGGCAGAATGCTCTTTGATGGTCGCCAAGGAGCGCATGAAGAAGGATAAATCATACAAGAAGTTTGCTGCTTCAATGGCAGTTTCGAAGCTCAAGAGGATGGCGTTGAAGCAGTTCAGAGACAAGGATGCCGTTCGTGCGGCAATGGCTGCTAAAGCGGCCGACAAATCTGGGACCAGCAAGCTTGAAAAGGTCGCTTCGATGGATTGGCCCGCGGAAGTCACGTTGAGACTTGGTGCATTGGTCACCGAAAAGATCATAGCTACTGCTAAGATTCCCGTGACAAAGACACACCCAAGGACGAAAGAGAAAATCACGAGATTGCAACCTGCTTTCACACACAAGTCTGTCTTCACTAAAGGCAAGAAGTCAAGTGCTCTGTACCCCCATCCAGAGTTGATCAAAAAACTGCGAAGCGATCCCTCCCCAGCGTTGTGGGCGAAAAGGATGCCCATGATTGTGGAGCCTAGACCATGGACTGACTGGCAGGAAGGCGGTTATCTACAGTACACCAACTCAGTGCTCCGCACTCAAGGTGACAGGTCT
Source organism: Polychaeton citri CBS 116435 (assembly GCA_010093785.1). Lineage (NCBI taxonomy): Eukaryota > Fungi > Ascomycota > Dothideomycetes > Capnodiales > Capnodiaceae > Polychaeton > Polychaeton citri. The sequence continues at coordinate 59,840 of MU003816.1, forward strand.
CAGATGGATCACTTCAAGGCTGCACACAGTAGGAATGATACAAAGCAGCTCATGGCCGGCCTCAACGTTCTCGGCAAGACACCTTGGCTCATCAATACTGATGTGTACAAGATACAACTCGAGGCATGGAACTCTGGCGAAGGGATTGCAAACTTTGCGCCCGTTGATCCAACTTTCGACCTGCCGCCAGCACCGCAAAAGGATGAGTTTGGTGAAGTGATAGGAGGGCCGAACGAGAGGAAAAAGTATCTCACTGAACTGAAGTCGATCGCTAATAAACGTACTGGCCTACACTCTCAACGTTGTTTCCAGAATTTCCAGATGGAGGTTGCGAGATCCATCATCAACGATACCATTTATTTCCCTCACAACATGGATTTTCGTGGCCGAGCATATCCCATTCCGCCGTACCTCAATCATATGGGCGCCGACAACGTTCGAGGACTGATGATCTTTGCAAAAGGGAAAGAGTTGGGTACAGGAGGTCTGCAATGGCTGAAGATTCATCTCGCCAACGTGGCTGGTTATGACAAGGCGAGCTTGCAAGAGCGTGAGCAGTTCACTGAAGATCATCTTGATGACATCAAGGACTCTGTGGCCGATCCGCTCGGCGGAAAAAGATGGTGGCTGCGGAGCGATGATGCATGGCAAACTCTTGCTGCTTGTTACGAGCTCGTACATGCGCTTAACCATCCCGAGGGCCCTGAAAAGTTCGTCAGCAGGCTACCAATCCACCAGGACGGCACTTGTAATGGCCTGCAGCACTATGCTGCACTCGGTGGTGATCCGGCGGGTGCTGCTCAAGTCAACCTCCAACCTAGTGATAGGCCTGCAGACATTTACACTGCCGTTGCTGATCATGTCAAAGCTGAGGTGGAAGCAGACACGGAAAAAGGCAACAAGATCGCCATGAAGCTCCATGGGCACATCACAAGAAAGGTGGTCAAGCAGCCTGTTATGACAAACGTATATGGTGTGACCTTCTTCGGTGCAGTTGCCCAAGTTGAAAGGCAAATCGAAGAAATTTTCCCCGATGTGAAGAAATTCGATGAGGTGAATCATCGTATGATGTCTTACTACATCACTGGAAAGATCTTTGCCAGTCTTGGCAAAATGTTCGAGGGCGCACAGGCAATCCAGAGGTGGCTAGGACGGTGCGCTGACAGAATCACGATGTGCGTTACGTTTCCGCAAATTGAGCAAACAATAGATGAAGAAAGGGCATTCGCAGAAGGACAGGCAGCGTTAATGGGGAAAGCGACCATCGCAGATCAGCAATCGGAGCAAGTCGCTTCTGCAGGGACGCCTACATTGAAAAAGAAACCTGGCAGACCCAAGGGAAGCACGAAAAAGGCAATCACAGAAGCGGAAAAGATGGAGCAGTCGGAGAAATCATTCGACGAAGAGCTGGAAGGGGAGAAGAAGCAGGCGCCACTTCAGAAGAAGAGCCGGGGGCTGTTCCAGGAAGGCATGAAGCCGCTCTTTAGGTCAACTGTCACCTGGACAACCCCCCTCCGTTTGCCGGTCGTTCAGCCATACCGTACCCATTCTGGCAAGGCGATCTCAACAAACCTGCAAAGGTTTCTGCTTCTGCAACCGCAAATATGGGATCCGACACTTCGACGCAAACAGCTCCAAGCCTTTCCACCAAACTTCATCCATTCTCTCGATGCCACGCACATGCTATTATCGGCGTTGAAATGCGACGAGGAAGGTCTCACTTTCGCCTCCATTCACGATTCGTTCTGGAGTCATGCCTGCGATGTGACCAAGCTCTCGAACATCTTGCGCGACCAATTCATTGCTATGCACGGTGATGACATCATCATGCGCTTGCGAGAAGAATTTGATACACGTTACAAGGATGGCCTGTACCTTGGCACTATCAAGCAGAGCAGCGAAGCCGCACAGAAGATCGCTAAGTGGAGAAAGAAGACATACGGCAAGACCGTCGGCACCCAGATGGAAGAGATGAAGCTCGAATATCATCGGCAAAAGCTACTGAGAAGCGAAGACCCAGAGCGGAGGAAGGAGGGTTTAGAGATGATCACTCCTGATAAGATCTTTAGAGACGTGACAGGCGGTAGCGTAGAGCAAGCTTTCGCCTTGCCGAATGAGATTGAACAGCAGAGATTAGGTTTGATGCCGGAAAATGCGGAGGAGTTCGAGCGTCAAGCCACGTACTCGGATGCTGACGAAGGCGACAACACTTCATCCTCGATCGGGGCTGCTGTCGCTGGAAATGGCATCAATGGAGAGGATGGAATAGAGGAGTTCACCGCAGAGATCAGCCAGGAAGAGTTCGAGCAGGCTGATGTACTAGAAGACGGCCTGTCTGCTAGCGCAAGACGAAGTGGGAGCGCACAAAATAAGGATATTGAATCACCCACAGACAAGACATCTAAGGCTACGAAGAAGAAAGGGATGGAGAAGAAGGTCTATCTGTGGCTCCCTATGGAGTTTCCCGAGGTGCCCGAGAGAGGGGAGTTTGACGTTAGGAAGGTCAGCAACAGCCACTACTTCTTCCACTGAGGTGGCTAAGTTTTGGTGCACAACATACACGCGCATTTGGGATCCGGCGTTTTCAGCGACCGGTTTGTTCGGGCGGCGCATCTGCATAGCGCATTGATTGGCGATGATGCTGGAAAGCAAAACAAAATACTGTACGAATATTTGGAACCATTCGAGTGGAGATGTGTTATAAACTCTGCTCTGTGCATGTTGCCTGGCTAAGGCAACAAGTAAGTCGTGTTTTACCATCTACTCTATGGAGGGAATGGCCATGCAAGAGAGCTTTAGATTCTTGATCAATGTATAAAGATACCTTCAACTTCGATTGCAGATCGCTTCAAACTCTAAGTGATGAGACTGTTCGAGATCAGCTCAGTGTTGGAAGTGCAAGTCTGGTTTCTTGAAGTTCATCGAGGACTGATACTTGACCATGTAGTCTTATTTAGTCTGATCTACGAGGGCCAATCATCTCGCTTTGTGGCTTAATGTCCGGCTTATTGAATCCGGTCACTTACTAAGTCGACCTTCAACCACCAGCGTTGCACCTTTCGTTTCGTCCGTGAATGCCTAGGTGACCTGTAAGCTTTTAGGGGCTACCTCGCGAGCTTGTGACTATGGGGATGGGTTACTGTTCTGATTTACCTATCCGTGGCTACCTCTCGATTCGGTTTCACTCAATTGGGCTACGATTGGAGTTGGACTAGTGCCATCATTGGCTACTTTAACTTTTCCTTCTACGTCTATTTCGTGGTGCTGAAAGGATGCACAAATCAGGATGTTTTCAAACCAGCTGGTCTGTGCTATGAGTTGACACATTTGTCCGCACTGGTATCAGAAGTATAAAGGAAGACATGCTCTCCCGTGTGAGGTAAGGAGGTGTAGGTATCAATTCAACCACAAACGCGACAAAGAGGAATAACAAGCTCTAAGCATTACAATGAACGACGTCTGCAATTCAAATTGATAACACAATGTCCTCGACTTCAACAAAGCCGATTCCCATTGTACTCTGCGGCGAGAATCCTCTCGTCGGCAAGGCCGCTGCCCAACGTATGTTACCCGAGGTCGAAGGTGAGCAAGCCGCCTTACTGAAAGAAACCCGTCCCGTCTCTGAAAGAAAACCTCCTCTCTTCTAGTCATCGCCTTCATCTCCACAGTCGAAGAGGCCAAAGCCAACATTTCCGCCCTTGTGGCTGGCTCGCCCCCACCAAGTCTCGTCGACGAAATCGTAGGTTCAAAGGATTACTCACAGTCACCTGCGGCTGTCGTGATAGGTGGCGCTTTCACGGCCGAGACGTTAGCTGAGATCAGGCAATCGGTGCAGCATGTCAAGCCTGGGGTGCCATGGCTGACTCGGGAGCCAAATTCTGAGGGCAGGTTCTCGTCGCCCGAAAAGGAAGGGGAGAAGTACGGCCGTGTTGCTGCGCATGCGGTCAACACCGCAGTGATGAAACTAGAGGGGGAGGGAATGTCGGGTAAGGATTGGCTGTATCACTGTACGCCTATGGACGGTATAACGATATTGTTTGCTCGCGATTGGTATCTACCCATATTTAGATGCAGTCCCAACTTTTGTCAACATTGCATTGATGTATGATTTAACAGTGATGTCCATGTATAATCCTGACGAAGTCTGAGCTCATGATTCTCGGCATGCTTTAGGTGAAGAAACTTGAAGAGTTTCCGGAAGCGATATGCATTCTAGAGCTGCCAAGTAGGGCGCTACAGGCGAGAGTGAGGTCGTATGGAAACCACACTTGGTGGTAAAGTTGCTGATACATGGCCCTGTGACCTCTTAATATTCTATCCTGATCAACTAATACCAGCTTGTAGGGTCTCAGAGGTATGTGTGTCACGTTTATAACGGAGGGCAGTCCACTTTTGACCCGGTAAGGCTCAAGACCCTTCTGTATCACTGACAGATACCTCTAACTGGCGTCATGTGTTGTGGACATCAATCTGGTTCTCGAAGCTTGTAAGTTTAGATCATCCTAAGGAGGCCACATATCTACGGCCCGGTATATAGCACTATACTCTTAGTCGTTCATCGTGCCTTCCTAATACGTAGAATACTTTTAGAGGAACTGAAGAACTGACCTTCCCGAGGTAAAGTTTCTTTTAATGATACGATTACAAAGGCATATTGCCTCTGTTACTTGTTGTGTGGGACGGCCGATAAGTGGCGTAACCTTGTCAAGCGCCTCTACTCTCGGTCATGTCCTCAATAACAAAGGGTGAATGCCTTTTGAGAGCGGCAGGAGCACAACGTAATTACGCGTGACGTGCTTCACTACGTTTTAGGTCTACGCACTGATCATATTTACATGTGTTTTCATAACCGGCTCCATCTATTTGTGTTTAAGCAACTACATAGGCTAAATTGAAAACTTCACTTGCAATTCTTTATAACTTATCACACTACTGTTCAGCCTGTTTATTTAACTGTTTCTATCGAGAAATACAGTGAAGTTCTACCAAATAGGCAGATTTCTGGCTACTGAAATCACTAAACACGCAGAATGGCTGAAGAAGACGAGTCTGTTGTCTCTCGATACGTTAATCAGGGCAACATGGCAGCAGTGGCCTTTGTCCATAGAAACTCTGCTGGCGGTTCAGTGTCAGCTAGTGAACGGATCGACGCACAAGCAGATGAATCCAATGCGTCGGTTGAAGCAGGTACGAAGTCCGCTGCGTCGAATGAAGAAAGCACGGAGTCCAATAGAAGTGAAGCAGAGAGCTCGGTCCATGAAATTCCTACGCCTTGGGGCCAGGAAGTACTCAGACGAACTTCCGCCGAGCAGGCACGCGCCAAGAAGCTGCGATCGTTCAAACCCGAGATCGACGGGGATGACTATCCGCAGGTCCAGACAGATACCAGATCATGGGTGAAAAGGATCAAGCGCGCGATAAAATCGTACCAGGGCAACCTCCCACCACCTCATAAGGGTCGAGGCGAAGTAGGGAGGGAGTTAACAGAAAAAGACAAAGAAGAATGGGAGCGCTGGCAGAACGACTCGCAATGGAATAGCGACCAGATCCTGAATCTGCCAACTGGCGACCAAGAAGCTGAAGATGTGGCTTGGATCGTCGTCGACGAGGTGATAAAATCCCATATACATGGTTTCTTCGAGTCCACTGTCGAACCAGATCTCGAAGTAAAAGCGTCAGCTAGGCTTCTTCAGATCGAGGACATAATCGAAGGCTACGCCATCGCTCGCTTTAATCTCCTCGAAGTCCATGTCAAGAGTCAGGAGATGTGGCAGCTGATCGCAAATCCGACAGAATGGGCCAAGCGTAAGTCCGCCAACGTCTGGACGAATCTCGAGAAAGTTCGCGCCGATACGAAACGGAATCAAAAACGCCCTGGTACCGTTCCGCAATTTTTGAAACGTCGTCTTACCACCAAGCAGCTGGTGAAGAAATGGAAGGCGAAAACGCTGACTGAAGATGACTTTTCCGAGTACCTGAGTTGCGGTGAAGATGGTGAGGCGACCAGGAAGAAGTCTAAAGGCGGATACAAAGCTAAGTACATTGTCGAGGATGGCAAGCTTATCGACTCTTTCTCGGACATTAGCAGCGATGATGGCGATCCTGGCGCAGGGGCTGTTGAGTATGAATTGGATGAGAACGGCATCGCTATTGTGGAGGAGGACGAGGAAGAGGAGGATGAAGTAGTGGAAGAAGATGAAGATGAGGACGAGGAGGGGGCCGGCGAAGATGCTGGTGATGAAGAGGTTGACGCATGAGGAAGAGATGAAGAGGAGGGTGAATTCAAAGATCAGGCTGGAGAAGACTAATCGTCCAGCCTTAGAAGGGTGTTATAGCTTCAAAGTCGAATCTATATAAGACAGTTTGAATGCATGACATCTGTAACAAACAATGTATTACGTCGTGAGGACATCTAATAAACTAGGATAAGGGATTTTGAACACGAAAGAGACGCCATCAAGCCCACTTAAGTATGCTCAGCCATGATTAGCAACACCACTCTGCTCATCGGTCCTGAGATCGGAAGTAGATCACTGTCTCACTGCTGGTTGCTTTGAAGATTCGAGAAAGTTCTGATTGTTTGTATTCTACTATTTGCTTTACTGAGCTTTTGCTTGTCCCTTTCATTGCTACGTATGATTTCATGGTAGTGTATGATCTGGTCGAATGAATCATTGCAACGCACTGTTTGGCTGCGGTATCTCTTTGCAAGATCTCGCAAACTCATGTTAGGATATAGAAAAATGCCTTGTCTCTTCGAGAAATACCCTCAACATGGATGCTTGCTTGAAGGACTCTGAAATTAGAAGACAGGAATCGACCTAGCTTGGTATTCAATCGCTTAGGATTAAACTCCAATAGGAGCAGAGATGTATGTCAAATATATTTTCGTAAAAATACGTTGTAGCATCATAAGTCTAGAATAAGCGCTCTTAATTGAAGGGATAGTCAACCTTTTACAGCCGACTCTCCACTGCAGCCCAGCTGTCGCCAGTCTCCCAGCCTTCAAAAACGACGGGGATGGCTTCAGCCACACTACTGACAAACACAATTTCCATGCCTTCTTTAACTTCATCCGGTAGCTCCCTTGCATCTTTCCGATTACTCTCAGGCAGGATGACTTTCCTGACACCAGCTCTCATGGCACCAAGTACCTTCTCCTTGATCCCACCAACTGGCAGGACCTTCCCTCGTAAACTGGTCTCGCCAGTCATCGCGATGCTAGGTGGGACGGGTCTTCCAGAGAAGAGCGAGATGAGGGCTATAGTGTGTGCAAGGCCTGCGGATGGGCCGTCCTTAGGTATGGCGCCTGAGGGGCAATGCACGTGAATACTGCGGTTGTGCATGATATCTGCGTCTGGAGAGGTGGTGAGAGAGAGCGCATAAGCGTGTGACTTAACCCACGTGAGAGCGACTTCAACGGATTCTTTGAGGACGTCGCCGAGCTTGCCGGTCAGCTGAACACGGCCGGCACCGTTGGAAGGCATCGATGCAACTTCGATAAAGAGGATGCTGCCTTGAGTCCCTGAGGAGTATGCTACAAGGCCAGTCACAACGCCAGGCTGGGAGGATGTGGCAGCGAGCTCTTCCTCAAATTTCTCCATCCCAAGCATGTCCTCCAAGTCGGTGAGGGACACTGTGGGGGAGTAGGCTTGAAGGGTGGATGTGTCTTTCGCCTCGGAGTATTGGACGGCTTTTGCACGGCAGACAGAGCCAAGCTCGCGCTCGAGATTGCGAACGCCGGCTTCGCGGGTGTAAGCGGTGATGACTTTGTCAACAACATTTTCCAAGACTGAAACGTCTTGGTATTTGAGTCCATTAGTCAGGACTTGTTTGGGTAGCAGGTGGCGAGTCGCGATGGCACGTTTCTCGAGGGTAGTGTAGCCGGAGAGTTGAATTGTCTCCATTCTGTCCAGTAGAGGTGGTGGGATGGTATCAAGGGTGTTTGCAGTTGCGATAAACAAGACCTTGCTCAAGTCGATAGGAATGTTGACGTAATGGTCTGTGAAGTTGTGGTTCTGCTCGGGGTCAAGTACCTCGAGCATGGCTGCGCTAGGATCGCCATTGTGGCTCGCTTGACCAACCTTGTCGATCTCATCAAGCAACAAGACAGGGTTTGCTACGCCGACCTTCTTTAATCCATTCACGATTAGACCAGGCATAGCAGCTACGTACGTGCGGCGGTGGCCTCGGATCTCTGCCTCGTCACGTACGCCACCAAGGGAGATGCGATGGAATTCACGACCTAAAGATGTGGCAATCGATTTCGCTAGTGAAGTCTTGCCAACACCAGGTGGGCCCACGAGCAACAGAATCGGCGACTTGTCGACCATCTTCTTACTCTTGAGTAAACGGATCTCTTCAGGTCCTTGGTTTTGCTGACGCTTCGCTATCTCGCGTTTCCTGGAATGCTTTGTTGTAGAAGTGGCTTCCACTTCTAAAGACGCTGGCTCCTTTGATGCGTCGGCGACTTCTGAGATGGCCTTGATCTGCTTCTCAAGATCAAGGTTCACCGCCTGCTTGAGCTTCAGTACGGCCAGATATTCTAGTAATCTCTTCTTCACCTTGTCGAGGCCATAGTGGTCATCGTCAAGCTGCTTCTTCGCTTTTTGCATGGTTGATGCATCCAGATGGTCCTCCGTAACCTTGGTCCAAGGAATCTCGGATAGGTTTTCAAGGTAGTTGCGGATGACTTGGTGCTCAGCTTGAGCAGGATTCATCTTAGCCAAGCGCTTCAGTTCACGGTCTGCGATCTTTTTAGCCTCTGGCGATAGCTTCGCTTCCTCAAGCTTCTTCTTGAGTTCCTCAACTTCATTCTCTTCGTCTTCATGGCCACCGATTCCCCCAGCACGCCCCATTCCACCTGGCATGCCCATTCCAACCCCACCAGGTTTGTCGAGCCGTTGCCGAATTCTGTTAAGCATTTCGATATCTAACGCTTGACTGGGCATCCTCTGTCCGTCAGCGGCAGGCACGACAGTGGCGAGCTGACGACCATTCAAATGCATGGTCGCGATTTGCTTCTGCAGCATTTCGATAACCCTTTCAAGACGCTCCTTCACATCCATAGCACAGAGAACGAGTAGCTCGTCCTCAAGGCTGCCATCGATAAGGTTCGCCAAGAAGTCGGCCAGAACACCAGCATCCTCGATGTTTTTTCGCGCAATGTAAAGCTCAATCCTCCTTGCCAATATCGGCGAGAGGCTCATCCCACTCGTCCCTGCGACTGAGCGTGGTAGGAGGGCAGATAGTCTCACTAATGCGACCATCTCTCGTGACAGTTGCTTCATCTGTGCGAAGAGCTGTACATTCTGCACGTCCTTTTCGTCAAGAGCGACATCCTGCAGCATGCAAACTTTAGCCTCGAAGTAAGGCTTCTCCTTAATGATTTTCTCAATCCTGAACCGCTGTAGCCCTTCAACCACTAGCATCAGCTCTCCTGGCCGCCGTCCCTGTACTCCTGTCACACGCGCTGTAGTACCGTACATGAACAAATCCGGCTTCCGAGCCTGGCTCACATCGAGCTCTGCGGGTGTTGATCGCTGCTTCTCATCATTTCCAACACCGTAGTCGCTCTCTGTAATTAGCCTCTTACCGTCCTGGCTAAGGTATTTGGAGTTTAGCGGCACACAACCAACAAGAACGGTGTTCGCTTCAGGCCGTGGCGTTGAAGATAGACTGTAGGTATGCGCAAGAATGGCGGCAACATCAGAACGATTCTGTAGCGGTATCCTAGTCGTCGTCCCCGGGTACACAACGGAGTTGACGGGAAGAGGCACAAGTGGGAGCGCGGATGACTTTGAGACCCCCATTGCAGTGTTTGCCAGTGGTAATGTGTACTGTCTTGTTGCCCGGCCGTAGGAAATAATCAGTCCCTTATCCTGTATGGAGCGAAGAGGTGGAAACGGTGGAATAGCCTCTTGAATGGGAACTTGGGGGTTTTGTTTGCTCTAGTCAGCCTAGGTCACACGAACACGGTCATGGCCCATAGTCTCGACCCGGCTTCGGTCAGTGCATTAAGGCTTACTGCTTGAAGCATGTGAGTCTGGGGTTTGCCTCCATCTAGGTGACGCCAGTGAGAATCTCCTTTTGGAAGATAATTCCAGAAGCCGAGGCTCCGAATCGACTCAGCGATTGGCTGATTGAGCGACGTGCGGAGGGTTAGGGTCTAGGATCGACCTCCGTCCCTCGGATGTCGTTCCGGAACGTAATTGATTAATGCCTGTGCCTGCAGGAGGTTGTGGCAAATGATTAGGATGTAGATACTGTGAAACTCTCACTATACATCTCATTGTACTTATCATCATGACAATCGCGGCGAATGTGGCGCGCACTGCGCTCTGCAACCATTGCCGACAGTCAGTTTTCAGAAGCTTCATTGCCACTATTGGTGGCTCTCAAGCAGTCGCAACAGCAGCATCATCACGAACACCCATCAGGACGAGGAAACTACATACCAAAACATCGTCTGCATTCGAGGATGATCACGCCATCAATAGCATCAATGAACAACTTCCTCGAGGACCCCAGATCCAACTAAGCAGTGTCAAGCATCAAGAGTCGCAAAATGTTTTCTCAGGGGAAAGGCAACAAGATGATGTCTTCGAAGACATGGGACGCGCCGCGGCTTCGACCCTGCCTTCTGGACGATCTATTGTGAACGCATTAGAGGAGCTAGATGTGAGGGATACATGGGAGGAGGTTGTGACGCTGTGGCAAGAGGACCGGATGAGGGATGCATCGCAACTAATGAACATGCTCTCCGAAGAGATGGCTGCTGCTAAGGGCAACAAGAGAACCCCAGAACACGATCTGCTCACGCGAGCTTTGAAGGGAAGGCCTAAGGATACCATTCCAAAGCTTGTGGACGCTATAGAACGAGCCGAGGAAGCAGATCTTGAACATGAAGATGCTAATGGTGCCACCATGTCGAGAACAACAGGACAAGCTGAACAAGAAGCAACAGAATTGCCCTCGGCCGCTTCGTCACGTCTCCCTTGGTACCTTCAACCATCTCTACACCCTCAGGCCCAGACTACCGCGCGACAACAACCTCTTCCAGCTCTCCCGATCAACCCTCCAACGATTCTCACTCCACTTATGAACCACCTCTCGGTCGATCTCGGCATGGATGACATGTCTCTCATCGACCTCCGCACTCTCGACCCTCCTCCAGCGCTAGGCAGCAACCTGATCATGCTCCTCTCCACTGCTCGAAGTGAGAAGCACCTGCACACTTCCGCTGACCGGCTGTGTCGCCATCTCCGCTCGGTGTATCACTTGTCGCCCTTCGCTGACGGTCTTCTTGGTCGCAATGAACTCAAGCTCAAACTTCGCCGGAGAGCAAAGCGCTCTAGGCTGCTAAGCGCTGTTGGAGCGAAGTCAACCGGCGAGGGTGAGATCGATGACGGCATAAGGACTGGGTGGGTGTGCGTCAACGTTGGCAGAGTAGAAGGTGGAGAACTCCCTGAAGAAGTAAGAAAGGTGCAAAGGAGAGAAGGATTCGTTGGATTTGGCGGACAAGGCGAGGAAGGGTGCGGTATAGTGGTGCAGATGCTTACGGCAGATAAGAGGGGTGAGATGGATTTGGAGAAGCTTTGGCTAGGTATCCTCAAGAGGGCTGGTGAGGATAGCAAAACGGGGGACTCAAGTGAGCAGAAAAGTAGGGATGGTGCTGCTGAGCTTGAGCAGATGGCGGGCAACACGACTTGATACTTCTAATGTAATACCAAAGCACTGGATCGCTGCCTTTGCCGGTCTAGTTGAATCACGCTACTCAACTTATACAACTACAAACGACCTAAGATTCTTGACCATACACATGGCTCAACGACCACCATAAATCGAATAACATTGCACCTCCCGTCACTTGAGACAGCTTCTACGTCGAACATACCCCATTCAGGGATTGCGGTAACAGAGATCGGCCGCAGCATTCTTTCAATAACAGGGCAGCGCTACTCTTACGATTGCAACTTCAAATACCTGCGAAGTAGTACCTAGGAAAGGTTGCGCTTCTAAGATCTACAGGATCCTAGAAGGCGGACAAGACTTCAAAGCCTGGACTAGTTGCTTTGAAGCTCGGTATTGGAACAATATGCTCTAGCTCCTTCACAACTTACTCGAGACGAGGTCTAATTGGGAAACGATCCGTGATTGCCCTGAACATGATAGAGCACCTTGGATGCCTGGCGGTGAGCATGTTAGAGGTTTAGGCAGCGCTGAGCAAGTATGCTCGCCTGTAAAAGCCATATATAAACGACAGATCACTTTCGTAGCATCACGTCTTGCAATCGTCTCTCAAGCTCACGAGGAACAAAAGTCGTAAAAACCAATGAACCCCTGCTCAGCTCTATGTAGCCACGCCATAATTACCTACGTAGTCGGTATGGGGGACGCAGTTAGTCACTCTTGCGGAGTGTGTCACATATCTCTATCAATCAGTGTTGCTGGCTGCAACGAGATGTTCTGAACCTGGCCTCGGCTGTGGTCCAAGATCTCTATGTTGAGGCGTTGGGATACTGTACTGCTTACAAGCTATCGCGAAAGTACACTGCATGATTTGCTCGCTAGATTGAGAGAAATAGCTGATACGCGCCATCAGTATGTCTCCAGCTCAACCTCGCTGCGGTTGGAGCATTCTGAGGCTGGACTGCAAGGGTCTTTTGAGACCAACACTGTTCTTGTGAGCCCAAAGTACCACTACTGAATTGACTACGAGAGCCGGGCAGAGGGGAGAAGTCCTTCTAGGCAATACAGGTCATCTGTTGGCGATAAACAACAAGGCTGGGACAGATCTTAGACCAAATTCTCTCTAGCCACTGGTCTAAAGCTTGTTCCAAACTATTGAGACTGAGGGTTGCATTCGGAGTGATTCCTCTCACGAGGCGAATCACTGTCTCGGTTTCCAGTTGCATGTTGGAACTGGACAAATGATGACTATCATAAAAGTGCCGATAGCTCGATGTTACATCGAATTCTGGTACAATCCTCAATACCGATGTCCAAGCCACCACTCGTAACTGATACCTGGAGGGGATGTCTATATTGATAAACTGAAAAAAATAAGTTTGCGAGACTGGACGGATTTGGACCCCAGATAAACAACAGTATCTAACGTAAGGTCAAGATATGCATTTGCTGAGTGTATGGTAGAAGCCTTCTGAGTTCGTACAAAGCATTAAACACTATTTTCTTGGATTGTATGTAGCCTCCTTTGAGGATGTTGAATGATAGATTTGTGTTTGGTGGCATGTGCAAATTTGATACTGTTACCAGAAGTCAGCTGCTGGGGATTTCCCTTAAAGATCCTTTTCAATTTCTTTTCCTCGTAAACTCCGCGGAAGCTCAAGTACATTGTTTTAGACGAGTATCGTCGTATTTATTCAATATACAGGACATTAGTCATGGCTTCTCTAGGGATCGTAACCGTCAACAACTAACGATAAAGCTCATGCAAAGACGATTGATCTAATAGAAACAATGTTGACAATGAAACACCACTCTTCAACCAACCAACGGTCCTTTCTGATTGGTATATGTTGGTGAACGTCCAGCAAGCTCGGCGGGTCGCCAATTCTGTGACGGGGCTTCCGCAAGAGTTTGAGATTCTGGCGCGGCACTCATCTCGAACACTCTACCGTCGTAGAATGAAACCCGCTTTTCAGTATTCATGGCATGATACAGATGTTGTGGCATTGGCTGGACATCAACAATCGTAGCGTGTTGTGGGTTTGGAGCACCTTTTGTTCTTCGCTTGTGGCATGTGCGCCAAGATATCAGAGCAACGAGCAGCAGAACGAAGACACCGACTCCAAAACCAATGCCAGTTCCAGTGCTAACTGCTTGTTTGTTTGAACCATCGTCAGCTCCTTTGCCCTGCTCCTGTTCTGAGCCAACGCTTGAGGGCGTTGCAAAGCTGCTTGACGTTGTGATACTCGGAACTTGTGAAATAGTCGGAGTAGCGCCAACCGCCGGTTTGCTAGAGGTGAGGAATCCGCTATTTGACGGTGTAGGACTGGCGTCATGAGATACTGATCTGCCGCTACTGCCGCTCGTGGTTGGAGAAGGTGTCGTCGAAGATGTCGCCGAAGAGCTACTCACTCCGCGTATCCAGAACTGATCGCTGGCAAGTCCTCCAGTTTTCTGCTCGTCTGCTGTCCCTTGACTGTCCACAACACGAAAGTTGTATGGCACCGAAGAATTGCTCACTTTAAATTCATATATATACGAAGATCCATCGAAGTTGACTGTAAAAAGTGGTCAAAACTGCTATCTATCACAGACAGCCAAGACTATGGTACTTACTGATGATAGTCTGTAGATTTGCATAGTCGAAATTCCGGATAAGATACATATTTACCGAGTCAAAAATCGATGTCCATGAGACATTAACTGACTTCCGTTATCGTACACCTGGGTCGCACCTCCTGGTGTAGTGAATTGCCCATCTGAATAGTCTGGAGCTGGAGGCAGCGTCTGGAACGGAGTTGGAGTGGCAATAGACTGGGCAAACGCGATGCCAAAGGTCAGGGAGAGACATACGAGTAGCTTCATGCTTACGACACGATGGGGAAGTGACAATGACATAACCCCGAAGAAGACGACTCAGTAGATTGTTCAATTTGGACAACAAGAAAGCCAAGGTCGTCGGGCGAACGGTCTCGAGATGACGAATCCAACCGCTCCCAAAACCGAGAGAAGCCAACATAAATCTGGCCGCAACATACGATAACCTGTTAGAGGCTGCTATGGGGCATCTACATGCATGCCAAGGATGTTAAGACACGGCACGGCATGGATAGATGTCTGCTGAGAAGCGGTGTTGAGGCAACGATGCTCTTTTCACCTGTTGAAACGCTTCGTGAGATAGGCGTTTTATTGGATCAACCTTACCAGAGACTATATAAACCGCAACGATTAAGCTGGTTTGAGAAATGCATTTGCGCCTATAACACTGACCACGGATCTGGTAGCTAGTAAATCGGTGGTTCTGTAGCTTGACACAGACTTTCGTAAAAGCGATGCCTATTGCTCTGCAAAATATGAATGCTAAAATAGCTGCTGGCGCGCGGACATCACGAGGCTGGGCTTCGCGCTACATGCCGTGCCAGCGGGCGCTTCGACCGAGTACAGGGTGGACAATTCATACTCAGTGCATAGCAGCCCAGCATTAAACACGCAACTGTTGTTTCCGTACTGGATATGATACAATTACGACAGACATCGAAAATCTAAGTGAAAGATTTTCCCGTCCGCTTTAGGAGATGCGAATCCTGCGGGCTGAAGGCCAGATCGCTATGCGCTGGGTGTCACAATGTACGCGTTGTATCAGGGTTTCTGTTTCGTGGCCGGCTGCTTGGCGTATCACGTATATCAGTGCTGGCGCTTATATTCCGTGTTTACGAAACATTGATGCAGCCTAATGCATCGCTTGGGGAAGCATAGAGGATGTACATGTTTGAAGGAGCATGTCCAAGCCATCAGCACATTTGAGCCTTCTAAAGTTGCCTCACTGCGAAGGTCAATCTTGGGAATTCGATGGATAGTAACCTGCAAGATTTCATTCCTTCATGTCGAGACTGACTCTACCAATCTATAATTCTCAAGAGCAGGCATTGCCGACAATGATCGGAATTTTACGCGGCCGGGTTCGTACTACGGTTATTCGTTTGTTGCTGATTCCTATGGGGATAATCATGTTTCTAGCATGGTCTAACATGAAGCTTGGAAGCAAAGATCACCAATTTTCAAACCCCTCTTCACCCGCGGAATTGGAGTGCCGCAAGCTGCCTGGAGCAGATGATGTACTGGTGATCATGAGGACTGAGGCCACAGAAGTACAGGAGAAGCTACCAATCCATCTATCAACAACTTTGAGGTGCTATCCCCATCTCCTTTTGTATGCAGATTTCAAGGAGGACTTCCAAGGCCAGCACATTACCAATATTTTAGAAGGCGTAAGTCCGCAGATACTGTCTAGCCACGAGGACTTCGATTTATATCGACGGTTGAAGCAGAGTGGTAGAGGAAGCCTAGATTCGTCTGAACTCAGCAGCGCTGGTGGTCAATCTAATGGTCCAACTGGGAGACCAGGCAACCCAGGATGGAAGCTCGACAAATGGAAATTCATTCCTATGGTCATTCAGACTCTGCATGAACAACCAGATAAAAAGTGGTATGTCTTTGTCGAGACTGACACATATGTCTTCTGGTCGACTCTACTTAAATATCTGTCTGCCCTCAATCACTCTCAACAATACTACATTGGATCTCAAATGCAGATTGGAGATATTATTTTTGCGTATGGCGGAAGTGGCTTCGTACTTTCGAATGCAGCAATACGTCGTGCTGTTGATTTACTACAAGACCATCAAGAAGAATGGGAGAAAGTCACAGATGGACATTGGGCAGGTGACTGTGTGCTTGGAAAAGCATTGCGCGATACAGAGACTCCTGTGCTCTGGGCTTGGCCAGTTTTCCAGGGCTCTTCATCTAGCATCACGCCTTATTAACGTACAGACTATTCAAAGCGTCTTTGGTGCTACCCGACTGTGTCTTATCACCATATGCGACCAGAAGCAATTAAGGACATATGGGAGTTCGAGCAGAAATGGCTGTCCAGTACCGGACACGTAAGCAAACCCAAAGATAAGGCGCAGAGCTCTTACTGATGACCCTCAACAGAACCAGAGCGCAGCGTTCCTGCGACACAAAGATGTTTTCGAACAGTATATCATGCCGCGCATAAAGTCTCCAAAATCTGATTGGGACAATGAAAGCAGTGAGACAGTAGGTCAGTTAGAATCTCCCGCTGACTGCGAAAAGGAGTGCCTCCAACGTGCATCATGCGTCCAATATGCGTTCCAATCCGACGGCAATTGTACGATATCCAGTGGACCCTATCTTGGCGAGCCGAGAGATGGCACGCAATCTGGCTGGATTTTTGAGAAATTCGAGAATTTCACAACCAGCATGGCACCTTGCAATGACGAGAGCTGGATAATATGACGTATGGAGGTGAACTATTAATGCAAAAAAGCTACCGTCCCAGATTAATAAAATATTTCTTGAGCTTCGTGCGAGTATAACATGCATTGCCAGAAGACACCAAGAACAGAAATACCCGGAACGTATGAAAGTGTTAAGGAGGAAAACAGCACAGAAGAATGCGTTCGGATGGGAGACTGCCCATTGGCCGTTTCATTGTCCATGATAAATCGTCTATCATGTGCGCATGGTGGGTCAATTCTCTCTAGCTTTCTTGAGCGGTGCATATTTCCGGTTCTCTTCCACGCACCGTAGCCAGTTTCGAACCAACGCACTGAAAACTTCATTTTCGGCTTCGTCTACTGGTATTTCATGAGTACCACGGTCTAATGCTACGAACGTCGCCCTTGGGTAACTTGGCATAAGTTTCCAGCCATCACGGTAGCCTACCGTGACGTCTTGCCGGCCTGTTATAATAAGAGTCGGTTTCGTAAAAGGATCCGATGGGCTATGCATGGGAGATGCCACCCGATACCGCAATGGATCTGCACGAATTGCGCTCAGCGCCTGCTGATCTGAGGCTTCCACGGCGGGCGCAGTAACATTATGGAATTTGCGCTTGTACGCGTGCAGATATTCAGGAGTCCGGATCGGTATATCCTCCAGCAACTTCTTGTCAGCCTCCAATAATGAGATTTCGGGGTCTGAGATGATGGTCTTGAAGGGGTCCAGGTCTCGCTCTGATGTTGTCGATTTGACCATTGGTACTCGAAGCAAGAGACCATCTACGAAGCCGTCATACTTATGGGTGATCGCACGAGCTAGACATGCTCCACAGGAAGACCCGATTACGAGGAATCTGGACGGTAGAATTGTCTCGTCTACGTATTCCGTCAAACGTAGAAGCATCGAGTCCAAGTTCTGTGCGCCATCTAAGGGTGTCTTTCCCATTCCCGGTAAATCAACATACATTCGACGTAATTTGGTTTGTGTTTGTGTGGAGAGGACAGGCTCGAAGTCGAAAGCTTCCGCATCACCACTCAGAGACCAGCCATGGATGATCAAAACTGGAATCCCTTCTTCGCCTTCATGACGTGCTGCTAAGAGTCGATGGATAGCCATCCTCAGTGCTTCAATGAGAGGCTCTAAGCAGATACTAGCGTGTCTAAGGTTCTGGTGTATGAGTGAAGTTGGTATAGTGGGTAACAAGTCGTGGTCAGTCTAGGAAAATGACAGCTACCACATTATATCAAGAGCAGGAAGGTTAGCCGATCGGTCATCCTCATAGAAATAATGTCAAAGCTAGAGAGATCAAGCCGATAGTATCCTCACCGTTCATCACCCTCATTTAGATTTACGGAGGCGATTAGTCTTCTAGAAAGATGCTAAGTGGTGAAAAAAAAGATGTCAAAACTGTTCAAACATTCATTGCTATCGGCTGGTTTGAAAAGCTATCTAGCTTACTACACGTCAACATCTATTTGCCAATAGCATTTAAACCTATTGGAAACAAAACTCAGGTACAGCGTTCTGGTCCATTGGGTTCTTATCGTACGCATGCCTCACAACTGACCATTCTTTTATTCTCAATCCGTGACTAAAGTATAACGAACCTATGTTATCATGGTATCATCATTGAGCAATAGGATGAGTGTCGTGGGTGGCTTTTATGTGAATCAGGATTTTCAGTAAATGACTGAGTGAGGCGGATCAGGCAAGAATGTAGCATTGAGGTGATGATAATGGTAGGCAATGCGAGGAATTCATTCTTCTGCGATCTATGATAGCCGAGGTTGCTAAACTGCAGGCTGCCTACATAACCAAGCGCTGAGCCGTGAAGCATTCTGTATCAGCTATTGCCATCGATATTAACCACCAAGTGGGTTCTGGATCCTTGCAGCGTTTGTCCAGTCCTTGGAAGGCGCCTGCTTGCCTCTTCCAGCGGGTAAGATCTCTGTCTCAACGAAAACATCAACAGTTGAGGTGAGCACCTTTCCACGACTGTCGACGGCCTCGGCAGAAGCCCTTGTAAGCGGTTTCTCCCTGATGAACAAGCTTGTCTCAAATGTGGTTCGCTCAACCTCACCCAAGAATTCCCGCGAGCCGTACTCATCCGTGATCGCGTAGAATCGCCATGCGACGGTCTCCGTATCTCCATTCCATGAAACGTATATTGTCGTGCCTTCTTTGCCTTCCAGTGCAATAATAGCTGGAGCCTCGTTTGGAAGGCCGGTCCAGTTATATCGGAAAGCACGATAATTTTCAGCTCCGAGGCCCAGGAATCCGGAATCGACGTAAGCATGGAAGATTGGAGTTCCATCGGCTTTGAACTCGGTCAATGCACCCTCAGAGCCCCAACCTACAAGTACATTGCCACCTGGTAAGATCTGCGTGCTCCCTTGGGACTTGGATAGGAGGTCATCTGGCGGGAAGTATACTCCAACGAGCTCGGCAGTCCAGGAGGTGGTGTTGAGTTTGAGGATCTTGCCGCTACTGGTGGAAGCTGTTTGAACCAAAGAACCACCATTGCGTTCGGTCCCATGCGCACTGTTATCGTACAGACTGATGATCTCGATATCACTGTCTTGTCTAAGCCAACGTGCATGGTGCTGGAAACAGAATTTGGTGCCGTTGGTCATATGAAAATCAGACCTTTTGCCGTTGAGACGCCAAATGATGGATCCATCCGTTCCGTTGATTTTGTGGACGGCGCAAGCGTCACGCGCAGAGATGAGGTAATTACCATCAGCATCTTTGTCAACGCTGTTGATATGAAAATAGTCCCAAGCATCCGAGCTATTGTAACCAGAACCGGCTTGTCCAGGATTGATAGGGAGGATGGCCTCTTTAGCAGGTGTCAGCATCATGTATATCTTCGCGGATGATTGGAACCTACCGTCAGGCTGAACATGATCCAGACTCGCCCATTCGAAGAGGAGTTGGCCAGTGGAGATGTCAAGTTCTGTTGAAACGTCAGTCGGAATGTCTATCACCATGCGAGGCCAGGTTGGAGGATGAATCTACCTTGGATGATCGCATTCACAATCCACTGTTGCTCTGGACTGGCTCCCCATTCTGTGAGATCGCGTGGCACGGGCTGGTAGACCTGAATCAAACCGGTCTCTTGATCCACGATATGGAATTCGTGCTTGTCAGCCAATTTATGGTTTCCGGCACGAAGCTCGC
The DNA here is from genome assembly GCA_010093785.1 of Polychaeton citri CBS 116435. Taxonomy (NCBI): domain Eukaryota; kingdom Fungi; phylum Ascomycota; class Dothideomycetes; order Capnodiales; family Capnodiaceae; genus Polychaeton; species Polychaeton citri. The sequence goes on from MU003816.1 coordinate 80,015, forward strand.
GAATCGTCTCATAGTGCTGATCTAAGAAAGTGATATGTCCATGACCGTGGCCATATCCAGGGTTGTGATCGCCCTCAAAGCTAAACAAGATGTCTCTACCATTCCATTGGCCCACTTGGAAGTTGGCAGACCAGATGGAATAAATGCCGTAACTAGACCAGACGAGGTCCCCATTGTCTCGAAAGATGTATGGCCCAGCTTGGCGAGGGCCATGCTGCGCAGTAGTGGTATCAGGAAGCCCAGCAAAGGGAGCAACAAATAGATATCCTGGTTCAACTTCATCATTCGCAGGGATAGTGATGTTCAATCGGGGTGGTGCTAGATCGGAACGTGAACGATACTGCCAATCAGCAGTAGCCAATGGAACAAGTGCAGAATATGCGACAGCAGCCTGTGTCCAAGACAGCGATCTCATCTTGCAGGTGGTTGATTGTAGCTGACGAACTCAGTGAATTTGAATTGCCCAGAAGTATGAGTTTAATGAACGCTTCCTGTTACGTTGCAAATGCCACTGCGTTGCAAAATGGACCTGCAAGTCAGTGTCGCAATGAGTATCTAGGCTTTTTGCGTCTCAGTCTTCATACGCGTTTTCCTTCAACCCTGTGATAAGATCCTCCGGGACTGAACTACAACAGGCTCATACAATCGAACAAAATTGGCCAGAGGGCAGGCGATGATGTATGGAGGAAGTAGAACTCGATTTGCCGCAGGCGAAGGCCGTGAGCGAGACATAGCATCATACGTACCAAACTAGGCAAGTGCTGCTATTGCGTGACACCTGGCTCATGCAGGTACCAGACATTATTCATCATGTCAACTGGAGCTATTCCATCCACCAATGTCATCTCTTTGGTCCAAATGGGTAAGCTGGCCAGGGTATTGTGTCGGCATCAATCAAATTCTGACCCCTGTAGAAATTTCAGCTAGCACCAATCAGTACAGATTACGATATTGCACACAAATGAGCGAGAGATGAAGAGCAGGATACAATACACCTCACGTGGTTCGATAAGTAGAGATGCATGCTTCGTTAGGTGTCCCGTTGCATTGGCCCGGCGGGGCCCGTGGAGCCTTCGGCCACGATTATCACGACATCATTGTGCACTATCGCGTATCTAGATACCTAAGCACAGCAAAAATCCACTACCAATGCTCACCGAATAGAACCTATGGCCTTTGCCTAGGCTAGCAAGATGACATCCACATCTAAATTGTAGAAAGTACGTACATATAGCCCTAGAAGGCGGATACAGACTTCACCAGCCATTGCTGCCAAGGCTACCCACCACAACACTGACGATCCCAGACTCATGGACGCAGAATCTCAGCAAGCCGACACAGCGGCTCGTGAAGATCAACCGCTTCTTGAAGCTCCCGATGAAACATCATGGCGCCCACCACGTGGCTTCGTTTGGATCGAGCTAGCGATCATGGCAAATGTCTTCCTCTACGGACTCGACAGCACTATCACCGCAGCGACTTACGCTGTTATAAGCTCTGAGTTCGACTCTGCGAACACTGCATCGTGGCTAACAACTTCGTATCTCGTAACCAGTACGGCTTTCCAGCCTCTCTATGGGCGTGTCTCGGACATTTTTGGCCGCCGCATATGTTTTTTCATCTCGACTATCGCCTTCTTCGTTGGGTGTCTTGGCTGTGGGATCGCTAATGAGATCATCTTGTTCAACTGCATGCGAGCTCTGGCTGGATTTGGAGGCGGAGGACTGATGACTATGGGTTAATACTGCTCCCAAACATTTGTTCAAGTCGACAGTTGCGCTGACTAATAGTCCGTTGCAGCTACGATTGTCAATTCAGACATGATTCCGTTTCGCAAACGCGGTATGTATCAGGCGTTGCAAAATGGTATCGCCGGGTTCGGTGCAATCGCCGGCGCCTCCTTTGGTGGAGCAATCGCAGACCAGATCGGCTGGCGGTGGTGTTTCTTACTGCAAGTACCGGTTTCAATCCTTGCGTTGGTGGCAGGTTACTTTGCTATCAACAACCAGCCTACTACCTTTTCTTCAGAGGATGGTTTTGGTGTGGTCTGGAAAAGGGTGGATGTTACTGGATCCGTACTGCTTGTTGTTGCTATATCCATACAGCTTGTCGGTCTCAGCTTGGGGGGTAATGAACTACCCTGGTCGAGTCCATGGGTGGTTTCATCTCTCGTTGGCAGCATTGTGCTACTCGCACTCTTCCTTTGGGTTGAGGCCAGTACAAGTGCTATCCCAGTCATCCCTCTTCGATTGCTCAAAGGAAGGCTCCCGATTGCCACCCAGGTAACGAATGTTTGTGCTGGCATGGCAGCGTATGGGGTGAGTGTTTCCGTCTCCAGACTTCCCACGGTAAAGCTTGATCTGACAACTCATCCAGTATCTCTTCACGCTGCCTCTATTCTTCCAAGTCGTCTTGCTTGATTCGGCGACTACAGCTGGCGCTCGACTTGCAATCCCATCCTTGGCGACACCAATTGGTGGTGTAATTGCCGGCATCGTCATGTCTCGCTGGGGCAGACTGATTGCGCTTGTGAGGGTGGGAGCAGTCCTCATGGCCTTTGGAAATGCGCTCGTAACCTCACTTGGCTTTCAAGATTCTGTTTGGAAATATTTCGTCTATGTCTTCCCTGCAAATCTGGGCCAAGGTATCATCTACCCTGGTATCTTATTCACCTCACTAGCCTCGTTTGATCACACTGGTAAGCCGCCTGGGTCCTGACCTCTGTGCACCATATGCTCATAATTCGCTCAGATCATGCTGTCTCGGCCTCGACAGTCTATCTCATTCGTTCTTTAGGGACTGTTTGGGGTGTCTCGGTAACTTCTGCCATTGTGCAGACTGTACTTACGAATCGCCTACCCGATGCACTGCGCGGGATTCCGGATCAAGAAGAGGTATGTTATTCTCACCATAAAACAGAAGTTGCTCGAGTACCCCAGACTTGATAACGTTCGCTGACGGATGCGAAACTCAGGTTATTGATCAGATCCGACATTCCGTTGAGACTATCCGGCACCTCTCACCAGACATCCAGCTCAAGGCGCGCCTTGTCTATTACGACGGACTTCGCTATGCGTTCGGAGCATCGACAGTTGTTGCAGGCTTGGGTGTTATCGCATCTCTCTTTGCTGCCGGAAGTGGTCTCCGCAGAACCCACAAATAATCAACATGTTCCTGTGAAATACGAATGTCGGACTCTTCGCTGCCCACCATCTTCGTCTGATGTCAATTTGCGCTTGTTGCACTATGCGCCGCCTCGCCATTTCTTGCTGTAGACTCTACTCACCGGACGAGTTTGCGACATCGTGGGCTTATTCGAGTCGAAGTAAGTTACCACCTGTATGCCAGCTACATTGGTTTCTCCCCTCAGTGTACTCGAGCTCGCTCTCGAATGTGCTACATTTCGGAAACGCTTTCACCATAGACCGCCGGCCTGCAGCCGGTGTACTTTGTGGCACTGGCGGAATATAGTGTCTCATACTCATGTACGTTGATCAGAGTTAGGTAATGCTGGCTTCATATCCGCGGAAGTCCTCGAGGAGGACTATACTTTCAGACTAGGATGGACTTTCCTATTTAGGAAACAACCAAGCGAGCTTGTCCACCATAGGGCGCTCACTCTACCGACAATCGAGAAGCCTGTCCACTCGATTGAAGGTCCTTGCAATGCTTTTTAAATGTCACAAAGCACGGAAGCGAACTAGCCAGTTTTCACAGATTATGGAGTCACCCGCGAAGGTAACAGACTTATAGAACTTGACACCACGATGTAATACAGCACAGGCGTACCTCCTTCTACCTTGCTCTTATCTTCATCCATAATCCTTCATTGCAGCACAGCCACTGGTTGACATCTTTGAGATCCTACAAGACTGTCAAAGGTTCTCGTATATAGCGAGGTTTTGGTCTTATCAACGCGATATGTATCTGCGAGCCGTCCATGCAGATGCAACTATTGTTGCCTTACGGCGACTGATCAGAGACAATCCACTTGGAGTCCTGACGACAGCAATACAGTCGGACCAGTACCCACTCATACAATCAAGCCATATCCCCTTCGTGCTCGATGTTGAGGATGAGAGCAGCGAGACCGAGCTCGGTATACTACGCGGCCACTTAGCACGAGCAAATCCGCAGTCGAAAGTCATGGCTGAAAGCTTGAAGGCTATAGGAAGCGCTACTAACAATGTACTGGAGGGAGAAGTGCAAGTCCTGTTCACTTCTCCAGTACACCACTACGTGACTCCGAAATTCTACACTTCAACGAAGCCTGACACGGGCAAAGTCGTGCCAACTTGGAACTACGCTGCAGCACAAGTCTACGGTAAGGCAAGAGTCTATTTCGATCCAGATTCGGTAGAAAGCGGCGAGTTTCTGGCCAAGCAGGTCAACGATCTCTCACAGTACGCTGAGGAGAATTTGATGGGCTACGATGGAGGGAACGGGAGGCCTGGGGCCTGGAAGGTATCTGATGCACCCGAAAAGTATACCGCTTTGCTTCGGAAAGCCATCATCGGTATTGAAATTCGGATTGAACGACTGGAGGGTAAATTCAAGATGAGTCAGGAGATGGGCCTGGGAGATAGGGATGGCGTTATCAAAGGGTTTAGAAGTCTGGGAACCAGTGTGGGAGATGATGTGGCTGAGCTCGTGGAGCAGAGGGGAGCATTGAAAGACAGGAAGGCGGAATGATGTATCATAGACAATCAAATGACCACTGGTAGCGCCACGTACATCCTGGGGTTGCATGGGAAGAATTGATTGCACCTCAGGCTCAGTGGACTCTTCTCGTTAGTCTACGGATGGACAACATACGATCATGGTTCAAATCTTGAGACCATATAAACTTTGAGAGATTGGTGAATAAAGTGAGCCTCTAAATTGCTTGGCGACGTGGTCTGTATCGAAGATCGGACATGAGTAACAACTATATCGTCTGAATGCTGTCCTAATGAAAAGTGTTGCTCGGAAAACGCTGCCTGTTTCGGCGCTCCCCACGAAATCTGACTAATAACTGTGCATCACGGATCCTTACGCCCTATGGTTGACATGAGACAAATGTCAGGAGTATGGCAATGTTCACGGTCTATTTTCTAGAAAACTCTAGAATCAAAGATATGGCTACCGAGTGTAAAGGTACAATTGCAGGTTGTGTATTCTAAAACGAAAGCCGCACGGAGGACTGCGCTGTCTCATTCAATCTTCATTTAGTGCATCTCTCGCAATCTACAAATCCAAATACGGCCACAATGGCAGTTGCAGCGGTCCTCTCGCCTGACCCAGGGGCACAAGCACCATTAGAGAAAACAGAAACAACCCTGCTTCGAGAATCGGTCCCCTTTGGACTTCGGCGCGCTATTATCTCCGACGTGGAAGCAATTACAAAACTTGGTACGCAAGTCTTCACTGCGACATTCGGCCACTCAGTATCTGCAGAAGAACTGGCTGCATACCTTGAATCGGCGTATACTCATACTGCCATCAAAGCCGACATACAGGACCCGAACAAAGATCTCATCGTCGCGACTACCACAGCCAATACTCAGGACGGGCTACCAGAGGAGAAAGTTCTTGGTTTCGCACAACTTACTCGTAATTCACGCGAGCCGTGTGTTGAACACCTACCCAAAACTGTCGAGCTCCAGCGACTGTATGTCGATATAGCAGCTCATGGCATGGGTGTTGGCAAAGCGATGTCTATTAAATTGGATGACATGGCACGGGAGCAGGGCTTCCAGTACATCTGGCTAGGGGTGTGGGAGGAGAATGTCAAGGCGCACAAGGTCTATGCTAGGCTTGGGTATGAGACCGTGGGAGACCATGACTTTGCTGTTGGGCCGGTTGTGCAGAGGGATCTAATTATGGTGAAGAAGTTGTAGGTTGGGTGCAAAACACTGGATTCGTTTAAGTGGGAGTGAGCGAGCGATGGCGTCTGAGCTAATGGAGAGCTTTCTGGTTTTACTCCGGAAATTTTGGGTAACATGTGAGATAAAAAGAGGTAGGGAGAAGGGCAGCCAAGAACAGATTCTACCTGGAGGCTTATATTAGAACGACGACCAGACTACAAGTATGGAACAGGGTTGGATGTGGTGGCGCTGGAAGTTAGATCTCGAATTGATGATTATATACCAACTATACACGAATGGACGCGCTTCAGCGCATCTTGAGTTAGACCAACCAGCCCAATGAAGCACTTTGACTGAGTGTACTACATTGCAGTGTCCCAGCTGCTTTTGCCATCCACTCTTCTGCACATTTATGGTAAGCGCCGCGTTCATTAGATCTGAAGTTAGCTGCCTTGTAGCACTCTCTCCCAGTAAGTAGCCTCTGAGCGAAGCTAATGCCACTGGAGTTCAAGAATTCCCGGTACCTTCGAGCAGTGCAGTCTAACTCGATGGCTCTGTCGCCATAGAGCCACTATCGTCCCCATTTCTAGAGTTGCGCCCATATGCCTTCGAGCCTGGCTTGCTACGGGATGCGTTGTTCCTGACGTTGGTGACTTTGCGCTCTGTATAAGCCTGAGGACTACGGACGAGTTCACCAATATCATGACCACTGATGATGTCCTTTGCAACAAGCTTGTTCTTCTTTACAGCATCAATGACAACACTCGCTCGCTGCGTTGTGGTAAGAGCGCATTCAGGTCGAAAACCACGTCCCACATTAAGCATTGCTAGCACCCTATAGGGAATGCCGTCACGGTTCGTCAGGACAATCTCCTCGACCGTCACCATCACACGTGCTTCAGCTTCTTTACGCTGTGCAGGAGTGCGCAGCATGCCTTGAATTGAGGAAAGAGCCTTGTCCTGGTTCTGCCGGTAATAGTCTGCATTTCTCTCTCCCCAGCCCTCAGGTGCATCTTCACCTTTTGCTTGGATGGCAGCAAATAAGCGAACGCATAATTCGTTGAAGTTGTTCAAGGCGGTCTGTATGTCGTCGTTCTCAACCTTGAAGCGGCGACGCTGTGATGGTCCTGAACGAGCGAGAGCGGCGTGGGCTTCGTCAACTGTGGCGTATTCGTTAGAGAACACTACTGGCTCTAGCAGCACATCACCCTCAGTTGATGCGGTAGACTGTGCTTGTGGCTGATCTGGATCTAGCCATTTGATGTCGTTGTACCGGAACGAGCGAAAACCTGGTGGCTTTCCTCGGTATTTTCTCGACCTCGCACCCGGATTGGTGGTCGATGTCGAAGCATCTTCCATTGACAGATCGGAAGAAGGTAGTGAAAGGGCTGATTGTATAACGAGGGATTCATTACTGGCCGAGTCCGTCCCTCTATCCACCGTTGGTGTGGAACCACGGAAGGCCGCCATATTTGACTGTGGATACCCTGCATTCCCCTGCGCGGTAATCGACATAGGATCAACGTGTATCGTATCTCGAGCCTCTGGCTGAGTTCTCTGAGATACGCTCGATACTGTGTTCGTTGCCGGCTGTCTCTGCTGCGGTACTGCCTGATCCATGTCATTCTGGTGAACATGTCTCATATCGAGCTGAAATGCCGCTTCTGGCTCCCAATCATCAGTGTTCATCACACTTCCTGGTGGTGCTAGTGAATGGTCTTCGTGCTGGGCGGCAGACCCGGAAGAGGTAAAGCGTGCTATTTGCTCAGACCAAACCCCTTCTTGATTGACTTCCTGATTGTTGACAGGATTAGAAAAAGTGTTCTGTGAAAGCATATTTTGCCTGCTGGCCGTACCCAGCTGTCTCAGGAACAAGGTGTCAACATCACCTTGCGCGGTGGCTTCTTCGGTGTCTGGAACTACCAAGAACTCATCAAAGTAGTTATCCCGTCGCCCTTCCATCTCTTGAGGTGCTAGCATGTAGTCGCCAAGCGAATAGAACTTCACAATTGGTCTTTGGTACAGCGACGACTGATGGAGTTGCTGACTGACCTGATCTTGAATATTTGCCCTGGAAGTGTTGATACAAGATACATTGAGCATATGTAGCATAGGCTCTATTTATACTGATGAGCCCTTGTTCGAAGGTCGTGTTCTGCCTTGCCAGAAGCATAGAACAATATGGATTCACAGTTGTCTTTGCTGAACACAGATACTATGTAATCAGCAGCCATTCTCGACATCAGAGGAACAATAGTGTTGTCTAATGCAAATAGGACGGCAAATGTAGAGTTGCAAAACCGGTTCAAAACCATTATCGGCCAATAGGTAGCCCTTTCAAGGCATCTCGAGGTGACCTTGATAGACAACTAAACTTCGTAAGCGCTAATGCGTGTCCTATAGTGTTATCGAAATCGTACGTAAGGATGGCTTTGTGTCTATATTAGCTACAAGGCGTAATGGGTTGTCAGGCAATTTGGTTATGGTTATGTTTCGCTTGTGGTAGCTCTACTCGATACCAGTTGATACTGCAGTTCAAGCTCAGCTGAGAGACTGTTGATCGTCAAGCGGCTGCCTTGTTGTTACCCAAGTGCACGCGCTAGCTGATCCCATGAGGGAAGAATTAAGTCTAAGTCACTCAATGATTGAAAGGGTTGCAGATGTCTGTATCTGGCACTCGTCGTCTTTGACATTGGACACTGTTTCTTGTGTCGCGATGAAGAAGGAAGCGTTTTGTTTGAGTGCCAGGAAATTCTGCTACTACCTCTACCGAGGAGCTAGTTGCTTGCCCTGTAAAGACTTCCAGGACAGTTGGGCTTTTTGCAGGCAGCAACCTCGGCACGCATAAGCGGCACGATCAATGTTACTGCTGTGTATAGTTTACACTTGTGTGACATAAAAATTGTCGCGTGTGATGTAGGTTTTCGTGCAGTTTTTCTGTTCTCGATCAGCTAAGTTACACACAGATCATTGGGAGTGTCTGACTTGCTGGGTGAAAGTCTGTTATATTACAGATCAATACATTCCTCGCACCTTGAGCAGGAATTTATCACCAAGCATTGGATGTATTGTGGACTTAAGTTGTCATATTTGGTAGACAAGGTTGATTGGGGACGCGGTGACTTAAAGGTTTTGATATTGCTTACGGCAAGTACCAGTGAGCTCTTTCAGCACGTTCCCTCTTTCAATTATGGCTTTGATTTTGCCATGCCCAGCTCCTGAAGTGTCTGAACAGCCAGAAGGAAAGCTTGGTAGGGTAGATGCAGAGCAACGCGTGCCTTGAAATCATGTCGCGCTCTCTGAATGTGGTCTGATCGTCGCACCGAAGACTCTCACTCAGCTCGTAGCTTGGTATCATCGAGAAGGCGGTCCATACCTTCGAATGGGCCCAATATCTGTCGTCATCAATGAGATAGCGAAAGCGTGTCGGGCTATCGATTCACAGTGGGCCTCGAGAGCTAGCGCTTAGAACAACTCATAACTTGCGGGCTCCCGAGAGAACCTTTTTTAGAGTCGATTCCATAAAACTTGAACACTGGGCTTGGCAAACAATCCGTGACTTCGAAGGCTCCAAAATGTTTTCACTTCATATTCACCCGGGCACCTTATCTTGTGACAAAGTCAGAACGTCCACATGCAGCAGTTGTTGTTCTGGGAAAAGTACTGAGGTTGTGGTTCTGATAGCCTTGCTACAATATGATTTCATTAACGTGGACCTTGAGAACTGTCTGTCTGAAGAACAGCACAGCATCAATACCACCCTGATTTTACTGGGAGAAGAAATCCACCATTTGTTTCAACGCTTCGATATTGGCAGGCCGGCGAAGTAGCTTCATAGCAACAAGGGTAGCACCTCAGTTGTTGACGAAGCGACCCTGAAAGCGAGAACGATCTTTTGAACTCTGCACAGCAAATGGAGTATGCTCCTTACGGACTAGCTGTTGTCTTGCAGTATCCCAAAAGAAGCCCACTAAGTCTCAGACTCAAAATGATGGTTTAGGGATAGCCTTGACCAGCAAAAGGTGCGTGATAGACTTACGCCAGCCTGAAACAAAGAAAGACGGCTGTACCACTATACATAGGCGAATGCTCGAATGCCGAAACAAAGAACTATCATGCCTGCTCTAAAAACCTTGACAGTTTTGAGTCGCGCTAAGTATCAGGCTGTTGACAGTATAAGTAACGACCCTCACGGCAAACCAGGAATGATCAGCAGGAAAAAGGTTCTCCTCATCGACTGGCTGCAAGAGCGGACGAGGCGGCAGAATCTGGCGCTGAGAACGAGATCGCATATATGGTTCAGCTCTCGGTCACGTTCTCCGTAAGACCGCAACACTCAGTGAGAGACACGAGCCATAGAGGATTTGAGAACGAACAGGGACCGAGACATCTATTTGCGCTTTGCCAATTTATAATAATGGCTTCTTCATGCAAGAGTGACGGCATGCTAATGCAAAGGACAATTAACAGGTTAACGCCGCAGATTAAGGTTGCTTCATCCTCAATATGCAATTCGTGCTCATGCAGCGTACTTCACTGGCCTGATGTCAAGACCGACTGTATAGGAAAATGGTATGAAGGCAACACCAAGTAGACGGAGAAGAGATTAGCGCCATCGCTATACAATCGTATCGTTAGGGCGATTCTCCTGAACAAGCCAGACTTGTGGGTCCTGAGGTCTTCAAAAGGCATTGCTTTAGCCTCGAGGCTTCAGCTGAAGAGAAGGAGGCAGCAATACCTGAGTCTGACGGCTTAAAGCAATCGTGCTGTGTGACACGAAGCCAACAGCGCTTGTCTGGGCATAGTTCTCGAATCGCAGTGTTGCCTTGACTGCTTGAGGAAGCTGAAATTCAGTAGGATACCCTAGTGACGTTCATGGAAGTGTCGCTGTATAGCAATAGTTCCGGCCCCATTGATATCATTGGATATTCGGAGTCTTGTCCGCGAATGCTTCTCGGATACTGACACGTGCGTGACAGATGAGGAGCCAGTCAAGTTCAATTCTTGTTTAATGGTCTTCCAAACACGACCAACAGCCGAGCTTTAGCGGATCCAACCAATGCCAGGAACGGAGTCGAAGAAGTGAGACTGAGGCGTACCATCTCAGCTTGTCGGCCGAGTGTACCAAGAGAAGATACCTATTGATTTACTCGCGAGATGCTGCCGAGCTGCCGGTAGCTGTCATCGATCGCGTGTGTGCTTGCTGACTGCTGTTACCCTCCCAAACAACAGAATGAGGTAGCTTGGAGCAAGGCAAATTTGAACGGCGATTAGCTTTATCATCAGGTCTTCTACCGAACCGCCGTCTTATTACGATACGCACTGGCAAACAACTCGAGAGAGTATGTGCCATTGGTTCGAAACTCTCATCATTCTTGGGAAGCCGCCACAGCGCAGGCAATGCTGCCAAGACGCCTCACGCTTGAGCTCTACCAAACCAATGCGACACCGAGGTTGAGACCCAAATCTGCTAAAACACCCAACGAGTCAAACTAGTCCAATGATCTCTAGATCAATGCGGTGACAAAGTCGGTATGTTTTGAGTGATATAAGAATAGCGAAGTATAGGTTATAGGTTGCGGCCGAAAAGACCAGACTAAACTCTCCGATTGGCTGTCAGGATGTGGGTCTCACCTCTAATCTTGCCAACTCTCTTTGGACGTCTCCTGGGTCTCATGAGTTCTGCGAATCAATGACTATCGCTGAGCCTCAGGTCTATCGCAAATCAGACATGGAACATGCGCATACGAAGGCAGTCTTCAATGCACCTCAGGCTATGATTGGGAGATGTGTGAAAGGGTTCCCCATAATAGACTGCCCGCGCAAACGTATCCAGAAGCCGAGTGGCATCTGTAGCACATCGGACCCTCAGTGCTTGCTTGAGACCGCTTGGCCTAGAGCCTTTACAGCATGGTGAGGGTGGCTCGGTACATGGCAGTCCACGAATGCCATTCTTAAGTTGCCCTCATGTTGCCTTAGGAAGCTGATGATAAATATGTCTCGGTTCCATTGCGGTGTCGCTATACGCTGCCCATTGCTGTCAATCCAACTGCAGCTGCATAATCTCATATTTCCAGTACGGGCGGACGGTCAATGAGGTCCAGTCAGTGCCCAGTTCGTGTGAGCTAAGCGATAGCAAGCCGAGTGCTGCATACAGATCTCTAGGGCTGTCTCAAGAACCAGTGTTGAGTTCCTGTCTAATTTTGGTGAGGATAGTCGAGGAGCCGTCATTCTAAACCATGTACAGCTATCTAGGCCATGCTTTGGAACGAGCTGTGCATGAATCGAGCTGCCGACAAGTGTATGGTAGTGCTTAATGGCGGAAACCTTATGCCGCCTTGAGACCCATACTTTTGGCAGAGCCTGCTTCTGCTCTTTATTGGCGTCTACGGTCCTTGCAAGACAACAGCATCTTATCCTTGAGCCTCCCATTTCTGCGGATATCCAGTCAAGAATAATAAGTCGCGTGGATCCTGCGGCGCCCACTCGTGGTTTGAAGGCTAGCGTGTGCCGCTGGTCTCGAGATGAAGGCCTTGGGTTTGTTTGTGGCCGCTGCAAACCTCGATAAGCCCAACTCTACAACAACGCCAAGGCTTTTATTCCGGCATCACCAGGAGAACACTAGTACCTACGCAGTACGATTGCATGAAGACCGGTGGATATAATTCTTCCATACTTTTGCGAGCTCCATGAGATTAATGCTTGCTCCATCCTGTATGAGCATCATACCAATCCACCTTGTCCACCGCTTGCTATTGACCTACCAGCCTTGTGACCATTGAGAGCATATAAGTCGCATTTCTGCGTTTCCTCTCGCCCCGGGATGCCGGGGCCTGCACCATCCCGGTGGTGCAGTGGTGCTAATTTCGTCTTAGCTCTGCTACTGCTGCTGTGTCCTGTCTGTCTGCTGCCGCCTGAACCGCTAACTACTTGAATACCATGGTTCGAATCCGCGAGCTAACATCGTCTTAGATTCTTGAATTGAAACTTGAAAATGTGAAAAGGTCTACGGACTATGAAAATACAAGTCTACGGACTAAAAAGTCTACGGACGAAACCTTTTTTTCTTTTCTGTCACTGTCCTAGAAGTTTTCCATTTACTCTGAGGTTTGTGGGCTGCTCTATGCTTCGGAGGAGAGAGAGCACTGGCTTGATGTATGTCCTTCTGTTTTGACAATAAATTTGTCGCTACAACTGATCTACGTAGAATTCTCATCTTCGAAAGACTTCTTGTAAGCAATTGGAAAACAGAACTTTGGTTGCTGACGATTGAATCTCCTGGACTTCCCTCCGCATAGGGCACCCTATGATCAGCTTATGGTGATTGCGGAGCCGATATATACGCTAGTAGGTGAAGTAGCTTTCTTTGCCTCCTGGTGATCGACAACAAGGGAACCCTCACCGAAACGAATCCGAACGCCTCCTAGAGACCTAAAGTTTTCAGAGCTGCTCCAGGATCACTGGACTACCTACGCGACTTCGAGGATGGGACTCTGCGCCGTCAAAAAGTTTCTTCACCTTAAAGACGCCAGAACGTTATCTTTCTACTGCAGAAAACAAAACATTCTAGAGACACACCTGCATACCAGTGGCGAACAACTTGAGAAAATGCCATCGGAACGTATTTGGTGCAGACAGGGCTAAGACAGTATATGCGCCAGCTAACAGTCTCCAGTGGACGGGTTCGTGTATGGAATCATCGCTATGTGGTCTGATCAGGGTCAGCGCTCATCCATAACGGCAACTTTGCAGTGCTATCCTATTACAATCGGATGCTTAGAAGACCAGAGAGATGGAGAAAAGGCTGCGGGATGTCATTTGAAGTTACAAGTGTGGATACGACGTTGTGAACCCTTTTCCCGTGAGGGCGATGGCTCTACACGTTCTTGATTTCAGACGTGCTGCACGTGTAACTCGGCCGTCACGATTCTGATATTGCACTGGATGTCGTGAATTTTCCACCTTTTAAGATCTCCAGCACATTCGATAACAAGATGAGTTGGGCATTCCAAATTAAGGAACTTCCGTCCACTGAAATCTATAGGAGTTAGAGTGACGGCTCTGATGGCCAGTATGTCTCCCAAAATTCCATCAGACATGATGTAGACAGCGTATCTTATATCTAGCCCAATGAGAAGTCCTAGCAAGCAATCAAAGCATGTGGTAACGGGAGCAATTGGTGTGCACTAAGAAGACCATGGTATTTTATATATTGCTTTCTTAGTCTAATCAGCTCTATACAGCAACCTGTCTTAGAAGTAGCTTTGTCCGATGATATATGCGCCTGATCAAGCAGACAAGGCAACAAGGCAACAAGGCAACTTCACGCGAATCCCCCCAGCCGATTGAGGTCCCTGCCACAAAGCAGACAATGGACAGGGCAACTAGCTGCGCATACCGTCTCGCGGCTTCTAGACCATGCGAAGTCAAACTGTGAAAAGTGGCTGGACAATACTTCTTCAAACAATTGTCAAAGCAAGGCTCTCATGTTCACTAATCTTGGTTCTATCAACTAAGGCTGGATAACATATATGCAAAGCGCCTTACGCACTGCGAATCTTCTAAGTTCTAATCAAGTCTTCAGTTCTTCTCGATGCGCATCATTTAAGACAGATTTGTAACGACATTGAAACGAAAACCACCAAATGGATATGGATACTGAACTGCTGCCCACCAGCAATACCCACGAAGCAGGCCTTCTAGATGAGCATCCAGCCTCTCCTTTGCAAGATCGTTGTCCATCCTTTGGCGATGAACCGGTGCAACAACATCCGCAAATCAGGGGTTCCTTAAGTGTTGCCTCTTGTGGATGTGAAAGTAGTGCCACCGCTCAACTTCAACTTCAAGCAGAGATGTTTGATACAAATCAGATTGATTGGTCGGACCTAGAGAAAATTGACATGGATTGGCTTCAAGTCAACATCGAAGAGTTAGAAACAGATCTTGACTTTCCAATAGAAGAGAGGCACACTCAGAATACTTCGGTAGACCCATCCGAGCCTCTACAGTCACTCTCAGAGATCTTTACACCCATGGAGATCGCCAGTACCGTCTACTTATCTACTCCAAACGAGATAAACCAGGAAACGCTCACTGAGGCTCGCCAAGGCAACTCTGACGGCGACACTACCATCCGTAAGGTCAGTAGCCGTGCGTCAAAGTTCGATGCCCAGAAACCGCCGGTGGATGCCCTACCGGGTGTGATCCAAGATT
Source organism: Polychaeton citri CBS 116435 (assembly GCA_010093785.1). Lineage (NCBI taxonomy): Eukaryota > Fungi > Ascomycota > Dothideomycetes > Capnodiales > Capnodiaceae > Polychaeton > Polychaeton citri. The sequence goes on from MU003816.1 coordinate 95,074, forward strand.
CCTATTCTATACCTCGATTGGACCAGTACATCAATACGTACCATCCTAATGACACCGAACTATCAGTTGAGGAAACCCTTTTCTCTGCATTAACCGAATACCTGAATGAGGAAACGGGTGCGAAAGCTCGTAGCGGTTGCAAAGCCCATGCAACCGGCGGAGGAGTGGATGATACCAAAGACTCTGAAGTATTCCAAACTTCTGATCTGCAAACACCAGCCGCAACTCTGTCACCGGATATTGGAACTTCTACTTCAGTATCTGAGCCCCTTCGAACGCCACATGCTACTCCTCAAGAGCTGGAAGACGCATTTTGGGAATGCCATATAACACTCGTCAATATGACAATGGGCCGGCAGATCAGCGGGACGATGCATCGGCTTGCTCAAGTTTGCCCAGAGACTGCAGAGGTTATCGCGTTTCTCCACCGGTCAGACTGGACTAAAACAAAAGGTCTTGAGTACAGCAACGATCGCAGCATAGTCTTCAGATATAGGAAAACGCATCCGTCATCGCACCAAGAGCAAGCCGAAAATATCACGCTTGGAAATCAGCCTTGGACCGGCATACCTGCGTTTTCCAGAGCGAGTTTTGTAGCCTCTCGTAGGGATGTTACACGGAGAGGATTCACACCTGGTGACATTCAATCTGGCACGCAGGACAGAGGGGTTGCAATGCCCTATCCCTCTTCGGGCATAAACAGAAAGAGGTCACACGATGATGTCGACGATTTAGATCCATCAAAGAAAACTTGCTCAACAAGCGTTGTCTCAGGCGCTACCCAGGTACCACTATTTGCGACAAAGCCACAAGATCCTTCGTCTGAAATAAGCAATCCTGCCCGTGCAGCATTAACAACAGGGTTATTAACCATCTCAAGCCATAGTAGCCCCCATATCATACCTCAGCACCAGTCCAAAGGCAAGATTTTACCGCCATCACAGGTGTTGCCGTCCATACTGGACCACATCCAGTCTCTTACCCACTTTCAGAAATTTGAGCAAGATCATCCACTTGCCTATGAGCCAAGAGGAGCGAGGTTTCGATGCGAGCTGCTGAATCATGTCGGCATCCTCTCAGGCAACAACGATGGCCGCCTATGCACCAAGTGTTGGCGGCGCTTGCGTAGAAATGCAATGAACAATGATCGCGAGGCTCGTGCCGCGATGGCTCGCTGACAAGCACCTCCAGCGACTATAGCTGTTACTCAGTTTGACTTACTTACGTACAAACTCTCTGAACAGTGATGCGTTTGATGAAATCAATGTAAAAGCTTGGGAGAGGGTCTACGCATTGTGACCTTCTATCGAGGCTAGCAATCACGATTGTCTCTTGAATGAAAGAGGGAAAGAGAACCGAACCCTGCCGATCTTACAGTACCTACTGTTCCATAGGGGTTGGTTGATAAAGAAACAAATCTCTTGAAGTATCCAAAATTCTGCAACTCCTTACGTGCAGGATTGCAGCGAATGATTTGGTAAGATAACCATTTCAAGTGCAAAGTCAGAATGATGAGTGGAAGAAAATATCACAACTGTACTTGAATCATAATCTCTCAGATAGCCACTTAAATCAAGGACACAATGAGGATGAACTTAATATCGTGTAAAGCTACTTAAGCCGTATATTGATCATTTTCGCCTCAAACGAACTTCATACGCAGGGTCGTGCGGAGCGAGCGGTTGGTCTTAAGCCAAACAACTCAACCAACGTATGCCTTCTTATGGAACCGCAGTGCAGATCCAAAGCGGTTTTTCCTACTACTACAGACTCTGGGAGTTGGGCTGATACAGGCCATTTGGGGGCTACGCGAATCTACCGAGCTAGCAGCAAAGAAATGTTCAAGCAGAAGACACAAGCTATCGCTTCATGCCTGGTAGGATGTAGGTTCGCCCATGTCACAGGGATTACCTTCTTAGTTCATGCAGCACAAAAGGTCAGATATTTTGTGCGTCTGTCGCTGAAGTAAAGCCATGTCTCAATCTTATGAGGTGAAGCTTGCTGCACCTCATGTGTATACAAATTTTGTACGAGGATGTTTCAGATAGCACATAAGGGACAGTATGCAGTAGGACATGCCATCGTGAAGAGGAACCAGGAAGAAGATACTGACTAATCGCGGCTGTTGTGGCGGCCAGCGCTCGATGGTAGACGTCTTTCTGTCTGTGTTGGCTGAGGTGAAAGGGGGTCGAGAGCAGCTCTAAACATTGGTGTGTATGATAATAAATAAGTCCAAGCAGTATACTACCAAGACGGTCAAGGTCAGCGATATGACCGAAACGGCAAGGCTGTTGGAACCCGGTCACCCCAGAGTAGCTTACTATGGCTATACTTCGAGCAGGATCCCGTGCTATAGGTAGGACCTGACTTGATGACTATTTGTCTAGCTGCAGCAGTAACTGGACTATAAGAGCTTGCTTTTCACCACATTGTTGGAGAGTCTTCAGGTTTGGCTGATCATGATAGCTTCCGGAGGAGGACGTTAAGCCTGTTTGAGCCGTGTAATGCTGCGACTCAACCTTAGGGCAGACTTGAAGATGCTGTCTTTCGCCTATACAGCATTGACTTAACGATGCCGAATTTTTCAAGCTTTAGCATATATCAGAAACATAGGACTCTATAGCTATCCGTCAGATCTTGTCTCGAAGGAAGTAGAAATCAAGCTTCGATGACAGCCCTTTATAGGTCATCCGCATCTATAGAAACAACTGGGTAACGCGACCAGGAAGCAACGGCAAAGGGGTAGTATTGTGAGAGAATCCCTTCGAACAAAATCATTGCCAGACTGAACCTAACAATGGGACAACTGCAGGGACAGTATGTGCCTACTTGTATTCGTATCCAGCACTATGTGTTGAACCTCACTACGGCATTGGCGGTAGAGCTGGACAGTGTTATATTGCAAGATATATGATGCATTATGCTGGGTGTTGAGAAGATACATAGATACAGTGACCTGAGATATGCAAACGAAGAAGAGGATGACATACAAGGGAGCTGGGTGAGTCGAAAACAGGAAGAGATATGTACTTCCAAGCCTCTTGGCGGGATGCGGCCAGCCGCTAGTGAAATTATTTCGTAGTATCACGTGATACCGCGTGGCTTAACGCTTTCGACAAGGCAACCGCGGACAGGCGGCGAATCAGATCGATACGAGTCTCGGCTATGTGTAGGTTGAGAGTTTGTGACTGTAGAGGCAGACGGCGTGAAAACGTTGAGAACTGAGTATTAGAGTCTGGAGTCTAATGGCAAAGATACAAGTATCTGCTCTTCTCCCTTGATAAGTATCTCTGCGGCACCGGCTATAGTCAAGGGAGTAAAGGGGCAAGATGACGAACTTGACAGGCAGGTCTCCTCTCTTCACTCCACCACCCCCACCAAATCAGGAGCTGGGATTTCCTAACTCTCACATTACAGCGGCGGACACGATCCGCATTCTTGTCGCCACCGATTCTCATGTTGGTTACAATGAGCGTGATGCCGAGCGTGGCAACGATAGCTGGCGGTCGTTCCACGAAGTCATGTGTACTGCTAGAGAGCAGGACGTCGACATGGTGCTTCATGCAGGTGATTTGTTCCATGAGAACAAACCAAGTACAAAGACAATGAAGCAAGTCGTCCAGAGCCTGCGCATGAATTGCCTGGGGGAGAAGCCGTGTGAGCTTGAGATGCTAAGTGATGCAACTGAGCATTTCGCTGGGTGAGTGGTCACAATGGTGCTGACAACTGTGACTGTTGCTGACGGGGTTCAAGCCCATTTGATCATGTCAATTACGAAGATCTAGATATCAACGTAGCAATCCCCTTCTTTGCTATTCATGGAAATCACGATGATCCATCTGGTACCGGAAACTTCTCTGCCCTAGACATACTACAAAGCTCTGGATTGATCAACTATTACGGCCGCGTTCCCGAGGCCGACAAAATAGAAGTCAAGCCAGTGCTCCTCCAGAAAGGTAACACCAAGCTTGCTCTTTACGGCATCAGCAATGTTCGAGATGAGCGCCTCTTCAGAACTTTTCGTGACGGCAATGTCAAGTTCTTCAGGCCAGGCACGCAGCAGGATGATTGGTTCAATCTTCTTGCAGTTCACCAAAACCATACTCCTCACACTGAGACTGGCTACCTTCCAGAGAGCTTTCTTCCCAAGTTTATGAACCTAGTTGTGTGGGGACATGAGCATGAATGCCGAATCGATCCTAGTCAAAATCCCGAAATGGGCTTCTATGTAATGCAACCTGGTTCTTCTGTCGCAATCTCTCTTGTTGCTGGAGAGGCAGTGACAAAGTATGTTTCTCTGGTCACCATCAAAGGGGGTGAATTCTGGACAGAGAAGATCCGGTTGAAGACCGTACGACCATTTGTGATGCGCGAGATCGTCCTCTCAGAAGTGCCTGAAATGCGCAAACTCATGCGAAAAGATGAGAACAGAACTGAGATCACTCGTTACCTTGACGGCATCGTAAAACAAATGGTAGAAGAGTCTCGTCAACAGTGGCACGAGAGTCAAGAAGAGTTGGGCAACGCGGCTGGTCCAGATGCGACACCACCAAAACCTCTGATCCGCCTCCGGGTAGAGTACAGTGCCCCAGATGACGGCAAGTTTGACATTGAGAATCCACAGCGTTTCAGTAATCGCCACCAGGAAGACGTTGCGAACGTCAATGACATTGTTCAGTTTCATCGTCGTAAGAAAGCTGAACGGACGACGAAAATACAAGCCGCACTCCCAGATGAGAGAATGATGCAACAATTAAGCCTCAGTTCCATCAAGGTGGAGAAATTGATTGAAGAATTCATGACTGCACAATCGCTCAAGATCCTGCCTCAGAACACGTTTGGCGATGCAATCAATCTATTTATTGAGAAAGACGATCGCCACGCGATGGAGAGCTTTGTGAATGAGACGCTCAAAGCGTACGCTGAGTCCATGATAAAAGAATCAGATGATGGGGACGACTTTGACGAAGAAGCTATGGAAGAGCTTATGGCTTCGTACAAGCAGAAGCTTGAAGAGCAGTTTGCAAAGGGAGAAAAGAAAACAAGCCATAAAAATAGGAAGCCTAAGCCTATTGATTGGGATAGTGAGGAGGAGGGACGTTCATGGGAGGAGAGTCTACAAAGCTTACAATATGACAATGCTGGTGGGCAAGAATACCGGAACGATTTTGAAATGGACGAAGACAACCCAGTTAGACGTGCTGCTACAAAGCCTGACCGCGGTGGCAGAGGTGGACGAGGCGGTCGTGGCGGTCGAGCAACTGCAGCTTCTAACAGTACCACACACAAAGCTGCTGCTGCGTCGAAGAAGGCTCCTGCAAAGCCAGCAGCTACGAAAGGCAAGAAGCGCCAAGTTTTTGAGGTTTCAGATGATGAAGAAGACGACGTCGTCATGCTCGATGATAGCGATAGTGCAGACAATTTCAACAACGGCAACGAAGATGTAGAGCCGGAGTCTGACTCTCAATCGCTCTTCATCAAATCGCAGACCGTAGCACCAGCTTCACGATCAAAGGCAAAAGCACGACCCACTGTTTCGTCTTCACGCTCACGTGCAGGCCCTTCAAGCTCAATCGCAGGGAAGAGCGCTGCTGCCGGTAGAAAGCAGACGCAGCTCAACTTCGGTACTGAACAGTCACAAAGTACCAGTGGAGTACCATCAAGAACTGGAGGGAGGAATGCAAGAGCCACCGCACCAACTAAGCGGCTACAGGAGCCAAGTGAAGACGAGATCTCTGATGACGAAGACGCATTCGAGCCTGCACCGTCTACCACTAAGGGAAGAGCAGGAGGGAGAAGGTAAATCCATCTAAAAGCCCATGGCAAGATCCTGGAGGCTCAAGATACTCACAACAGAAGGATCGAGAATGGAAGGGATGCATTGAAAATCTTTTGAGTCATTTTGTATGACTCGTTGAGCGTTAAGGCTTATTGATTGATTAAAGAGTCAGGTATAGCACAGCGTCGGCGCTATCCTCGGGTTCCGTTTCAAAAACTACATAGGTGGACTAGAAAGGGTAGTTGTACATGACGTGTATCTAAAGCGAGGATACGATTTCCTCAGTAATCCCTCATGCCGCCAATTATTCCGTTCGCGTTGATGCTCTTTGTCTGACTGGCACGTTCCAGCTCGTCAACCATGATTATGCAATTGACTTTCGTTTCAGGTAGTGTATTTTCCAATCACCGATAGAATTCCCCCCTCCTGACGTTAACCCCATACTCTCCAACCGCCATACCCAGGTCTTCCATGGTCAGCACAGTTCTCGCCTGTCCAGCAGCACCGCCCGCACCACCGCCGGTGCCTCCAGCCCCACCGCCGCCAAACCCAGGCCTCGGACCTCCTATAGGCGCAGCCTTTGCGCTTTCTTTGCTTTTCTTTCCTTGCGCTCCACCCTCGTCTCCGCCTCCACCTGGACCACCTCCTAATCCAGCACCGAAGCCAGCCGCTCCGCCCAAGCCAGTAAGGGGGTTGTTAGACGTGGTGTTCGTACTCCGTATCCTTGAGTATTGGTACGCATCTGCCGCGATGTCGGCTATGAATTTTTGCGTCGCAAGCGCCAGGAGTCTTGCCAGTGGGAGTGGTGTCTCTGGTGGTGGAGGCAGGCCCGCAAGAGACAGGTAGTATGAGGTCACCGCATCTGGGATGAGGGGAGTGTAGGTACTATCCATCTTGGACAGAAAGTGCCGGAGAGAAGTGTCCTTCTTGATAGGGAGGCGAGGAGAGGTGTAGAGAGCCTGTTGCTGCTGCTGGTCTGAGCTTGCAGCTTGTATCTGTTGCTGCTCTAGAGCCTGTGATGGGTCGGCTGTGGGAGGGAGCTGTGGCGCGGCACCGTCGAGGTTCATGGCTTCTGCGCTACCGGCGGAGGGTGGCGCCAAATCTGTAGGTGGGAGTTGGTTCATGTCTGCCTCTATTGAAGCGTCGAAGGTGGAGTCTGCGACGATGGAGGAGTTTTGGTTTGAGGGGTCCTGTTCCTGCCCTGAGGCTGGTTCTGGTTGCGATTGCGTCTGCTGCCCAGAGCTGTTGTCTGCAGTAGGCTGTGTCTGTGTCTCAGTTATGTTGGAGTCTGGCTGCGACTGTGCTGGTGCGGAGGCAGATGGCGGTTGCACTTGCTGTGGTGATCCGACAAGAGTGCCGGAGCTGGCGGTGTTACTGTCTGCGTCTGCCATGATGGACGTTCTTTGTGCGCCTTATATGCGACACTTTCACGGCAATCTACTGTCACGTGTTCCAGACAAGGATCCCCTTCACTCTTTGCGCTTTCCCGCGTGAACAATGTACGTGAGCCTGGCGCGTCCAATTGTTGAAAAGTGTCGCGAGATGAAGTCTGGTACGCTGGTGACAAGGGTTGGAGCTCGATGCCTGAGTCGCGTTGAGCGTCTCCAAATCGCTCTAGATCGTGCTGATGAGGATGGTGAGTATTCAAAGTTTCGATAGTACCAGCGCCGTCTTGGAGTCGTCCAGCGATATACTGCTGCAGTCTGATCGCAGCGGGTATCACACGTGACTTCAAGCAACAGCACCAGCAGGTTGCCGAATCCAGGCCGAAGTTATCTCTTTTAGGCCTAGCGCGGCTGGTCTCTGCTGACAACGCGCTCAAGGCGAGATGCACACTGTACCTCATAGTCTGTCTCTTCCACGCAACCCCTCTCCCCTACTACAAGAACAAATACGAAATGTTCCGGCATTCGTTTGGAAAGGCAGCCAGAACTCTATCGTTGAAGAGTGGGTTTTGAACAGACATGTCTGGCCCGGACTGGGCAGTCCTGCCAAAGGATATCTCTCTATAAGTAACCTGCAACTGCCATCAATCTTGCTTGCTACCTTGGTGGCTACGATTTGTCAAGCAAGCATAACTCAAGACCCGTGTATCTAGAAGTGACAATAGTATAGAGGTTGGCAGCTAGCGGATTTCAAGGAACTAATCACACAACGCGGACTCGACATCGAAGCAAGAGTAAGTGCATTGATCCAGATACGGAAGTGTCTATCGTGATTTGCAAAAGTGCAATAGCACATGATGGAGGCACACCTGTCTTGACGAATACTTCGAGGAACGCGAAACTTTTCTATCAGATTTATCATCACGTCGTTCCCATACGCTTCAAATCATGGAGTTGTGCGGTACTGAGTTCTGGTTCTACCTCAACATCTATATCCTGCCGTGGAACAACTTTCTAATTCTACTTTTCTCAAAGAGCGCATTGATAATCACTCTGTGGCACTATGGCTCCTCGGGTCTTGAACTGAGCAACGATGCCACCATATAGCTTGACTTGCACCATCTTGCACTGGTATTCTACATACACACTCTGATCCAAGTTGTGCTCTCTTCCACAAAAAGAATTCTAAATTTCTCTTTCCCCTTTTACAGCCCGTTATCCAGTGAAAACAGCGGTCGTATCACGAGCATGTATTCCCGGTAGTACTCACTCCATGCTCTTCGTTCGACTGCTTGCTCGGATAAATAGTTAGAGTTGCAAAGCCAAGCGCCGCACCGCAAGGATTCGAACACCACTTTGGTACCTGTGTTGTCTGCCCTCCACACCGCCTTACTATATCAACTTCGAGAAGACCAGGTTCGCACCTTGTACATGCGGCTACCCTAATCTGTTTTTCTAGTCGATGTACTATCGCTGACGCCGGATTCTGTGAGCCAGACTGAATCCGTTAGCGCCAGCTCTAAAAAGTTGGGCTTTCGAACTGCTTCTGATATGATCCTTTGAGAATGGGAATGCTGTTTTTCTATAAGGCGAGGCTGAGATAAACTTCCGATGCGCCAACCTATTCGAGGCGCGAGTACGGTAGTACCTCTGCCGCTCAGACTCGATAACAACAGCACAATACTCAAGATGGCAATGCCGTTCTCGATTGCTCTGACGTAACGATTCTCACATCTATCAGGTACCATACGGTACCTTCCACTACACTCGGACTATCCTGCTTCTCCATGGTCGATCAGCACTAGTCCTTATGACTATAATTTCGACGTGATACCTGTGCCAGAAACATCTTCCAGCATGCCTACTACATTTTCTCGGTTGTGTAACCGAGGCCAGCGCATGCCTGAGCTCTTCACCCATAGTTCATGCGTGACGTACAAATGCCCAAAACCAAAGCTCAATTCGAGTCGTACATCACTGACATAGCCTTCGCCCTGCCATTGACATGTCCCATAGTTGCGCTTTAAATGTGACGTGTTGGGCAGCTTTAAATGCGGGAGGCGAGCAAGATCGGGATCAGCACACTCGGGTGTAGCTCGCCGCCTCGCGATATTTGTATTGGACACAAGGCTTCCGCTGTCCTCTCTCATTCGCTGTGGCCCTTCACCCTAGGAGCCTTGTCAGGAGAAGATGGTTTACGACCAATGGTTACTAGTAGAGTGTAACCATCAAGCGCCGAGGGGTTTGTGCTCTTAAACTCGATCTTTACCTTCTTAATACTGAACAAGACAAGAGAAGAGCCATCTTCACTTGACCAAGACCCGATTCTTGATAGGTGCACAAATTCATTGGTGCAAGTTCTTCGAAATGTTCGAGACGCTGACACGAGACGAGAAGCAGGATACACATGCTCGACTTGGAATGATCTCACACCCCGCCGAAAGTGGAGGCATAATACGTTGCAACAGTGCTGATCCTGCTTATAGTGCAAAGGGTGCGTAACTAATCTTGTCTGCGTTGGACTTGGGAAGAATTATAATCAAGGTACTGAAGCGAAGACCGTTTAGATCTACTGGATATTATGTATCCTCTCACAAACAATTCCACCACCACACCACAGGATGATAATTCGACATCCGACGACGAATCAATCTACTACAGGTATCCAAGTATAATGGAAGTCCCTCCCGTGGAGGAATCTCCACCGGAAACGGCGTTCCAAGTTCCGTTCGATCCATTCGCAGGATTAAATTTGCGGCTCGAGCAATCCTTCCGTGACGAGGTCATTTCCAAACCGTCACCGCTGCAACAAGTGAATATATACGATGACCACTATCTGGATAACAGGAAACATCCACAGGACAACGAGGATGAGGAGGCATCTGTGACCTCAGACGAGAGCTTCGATGATGGCCGTACCCCCATCCCACCTCCTAAACTTTACCCACACCAACACCGCATCAAGGTCGATATCCCACCACCGCCACCACCACCAATCTACAGCGACCCTCTTGCAGGACTTCTAGGCCTAACATCGTCGCCGACCACACTTCCATCGCCCCCACCACCTCCTGTGCCCTATCCATTGGACCTCGACCACGATGGCTATGTCAGCGATCACAGGCACGGCCCTCTACCGTCCCCAACCATGCCACCACCTCCAGCACCGTTGTCCAACGAAGGGATCTGCAATCTCTTCTATGAGGCTGAGCAACAGGTAAAGTCGAAGCCGTTGTGCAAAAATTTCGAGTCTTTCTTCGACGAACCCCGTGGAGGTTCAAGCAAGAACGTTCCTCCCCATGAACAGACCTGGGTTGACAATGATGGCTTTGACACGGGTGCCACTGCACGGCTACTGTCTGCCCTACCTCCACCCTTCCCTCCACCTTTCACAGCTGAACCCTTCCCAGCCGGCCGTGGCGATGATCAGGTGGCTTCACCGTACGCCGACCTCTTGCCACCCTACATGCCATACGCTACTCCTTACTACTTTCGCGAGAGCGATAAGGATAGCAAGCCACATTCCAATGCTCCCAGCGTGCCAATTCCCACGTCAGAGAAGGAATTGGAGGCATCGCTCGTTATCCCTCACGAAGCAAGGGCACGGCGTTGCAGGGTCGGTGGGGTGAAATTGTGGACTCGAAGGATCTTGTACACTGCAGCTATCCTATGTTTGCTGACTGTCGGAGTTGTGGGTACACTGCTTCTTAGCGGCCTGTTTAAGAAGTTCTGACGACGGTCTCGTGCGGAATCCTGATGGAGGATGCATGATGAGCATGATAGACTGGAAGTGGATGACGTGTCATGACTTGGTTGCTTTCATCAGCATCTAAATACTTACTTGTTCGCATAGGTAGTTCTTTGGTTTCTCCAACATGGAGCTCATAACTTTTCGGGAATAGGCAGCAGGTAAATCGTTCTGAATGAATTGGTATTGAAAAATCTGTATGTTCGTGGAAACATGTGCCACCAGCGCCTACGCTAAAATCAAGTGTCATGGTCGTCGTCGTCGTTATCATCGTTGTTGTTGACCATACCATGGCGTGTCATTACGCATGAATCCATCATCGAATTCAGCTGACCATGATGTCTCCATTGCCCTCCGGTTGATACGACCCAGCTCCCCTTGAGCTTTCAGCTTCCAGTCCCAATGGAACCATGGCCGGCAAATCAACCTTGACATCCTTAGCCTGCTTTTCTGCCCAAGCTCTGGCGCGTAATAGATCTCGAATCTTGGCCTCCTTTCTCATTCCTCTATTGCAAAGCAAAGCCTTGTTGACATTGCCCGCAATTCGCTCTCTCAAATTCACGTCAAGGAGCTCTTTGAACTCGGGTGTCATTTTGTCCTGATCAAAGATCATAAGCGCCATTGTGTGTTCGAGCGCTCGTTGATATTTCTGGTCTGTCGGCGCTCGAGGCGAGAGTTGCGACGTTGCAAATTCAAGAGCAGGGCGGAAAGCAGTGACTGGTGGTAATTGTCCCGAGGGTGTAGATAAGTGCACAGCGCGAATGAGTTCAATAAGATGAAGCTGGAGTAGGTGGAAGTGGAGCGTATGATCATTGTCGAGCAGCTGTTGAATGACGATGGCTATGTTAGCTTGAAGATCCACGCTGTCATAAATGTGGTAAAGTATATTTATTGTGCCCGAATTGAGGTCATACTGAGGACTGAAGTGTGAGTTGTTTCTCATCAACCATTCCGAAGAAGGAATTATGAGTGGTGCATGAAAACTGGGTGTAATCATTCTAGACAATAGCAGATAGCGCAAGAAAATAGAACTTACCTCAGGATCAACATCATTTACAAGCTCAATCGCTTTTTGGATGTCTCCGGAATGGATAGCATTTCGAATGTGTACTCGTGCACGAACGAAATCGATGTCCCCAGGTGCGCACATGTTGGTCTCCTGAGCAAACTTCTCAGCAGCGCCTGGGTAGCCTTCAGTCACTAGATAATCCATAATGACCCAATTGATATCACTAGGCGACAAAGTCAGCAATCTGATTTTAGAATCGCAGCACGAGGCTGCAGAGTAAAGATGGCCGTAGAGAGAATTGTAGGTATCAGAAGCACAAGAAAATGCATTGCTCCGCACAAATTATTCTCGGAGAGATTCCCAACTTGTATAAGAAACATCATGCAAAGAGGAATGGGTAGTTGGGGGAGGGGGAAGCACGAACCTTTTACTGGGCTTCATCTCCTCGACTTTGGCCTCAATGGCCGCTGACGGTCTCATTGTGGCTGGAGGTGAAATTGTAGACGAACTCTGTAGAAGCTCAACCCTTTCTGTCAGCTTTCTCAATTGAAACCTAAGAGCTCGAAGTTCGCCAGGGGCATCCTCATCAGTTGCCAGGCTGGATTCAAAACGTCTCAGAGACTCCATGACTTTGAAGCTCTACAAAAGCTGGAGCCCTGCAGTATAATCGTACGATTAAGAATCAACAGAAGACGCACCATCTTTGCAATGCCGATATGACACACATGACTCCAGTGAGCTCCTCAAGGTGACGACAGAGCCACTGAAGCGGGAGTATATGCAGCGCGAAATATGTGTCGTGGCTGCGAAAGACAATTGTTAAGAAGAAAGAGTTCCTTGTGTGGTGGTGTAAAGATGATGAAGTCTCAAACGCGGCTCGTCGGGAATGCACAGACATTTGTCTTGGCAGAGCATGCCCGGGTGGAGCCCGCGGAGAGTCTTGAAAGAAAAACATCAGTTGAACCTCCCACACGCGTAAGTCTGCAGGTATTACTAAACGTCTCTACCTCTTCCTCTTAAGCTACCACCTACACTTTTCCTTCCAGTCACCGTTGATCATGTGGACTGTCGAAGTGTCTGCGAATGTTTTCAGCATGCGTTCGCGGTGAAGAACTCTCCCTAGCAGCTCCTACTGAAGAGCTCACAGCGCAGAAACCATAAGCAGAATGGCAACATCGCCTGTCTTTTCCAACGAGAGCATCCAGCGAGCTCATTACTCGCCGCCATGGAGAGATACCTCCATTATTGGCGTAGCTGGTTCCTCTGGTTCTGGGAAGACATCGCTCGCCATTGCTATCATCAAGGAGCTTAGTCTACCATGGGTCGTGATCATGTCTATGGACAGCTTTTATAAGCCGCTCAGCCCAGAGGAAAGTGCTGCGGCTTTCAGGAATGAGTACGATTTTGATGCGCCTGAGGCTATTGATTTCGATGTCCTGGTACAGAGGCTTAGAGATATCAAGGCTGGGTATGTTATCTCTCTAACACCATTGCAGTATCAAGTCCGGATAGGTCTCTTCTTAGCCAACCATGTTTTACATTTGTATACATACTAACTATGAGTTGAAGGAAGAAGGCAGACATTCCTGTCTACTCTTTTGAGAAGCACTCTCGCTTGCCTAAAACCACTACAATCTACTCGCCCCATGTTTTGATTCTGGAAGGCATCTTCGCTTTGCACGATCCTCGCGTGCTTGAGATGCTGGATCTTAAGGTCTTCGCTGAAGCAGATGCAGATCTTTGTCTATCTAGACGACGTGAGTAGCACTGTCGCTTGCTTGATATTCGCTGTTAGGCTGGCTTGTGACCAGGTTTCTCGTGATTTGATCATGATCCGCTGACTGGGATAAATGAAAGTATTGCGAGATGTACGAGAGCGTGGCCGTGACATTGAAGGATGTATCAAACAATGGTTTGGCTTCGTCAAACCAAATTTTCACAAATACGTGGAGCCTCAAAGGAACGTAGCCGGTATGTTGCCATCCAGTTCCGAACCCCGAAGAAAGAACGTTGCACAAGATGAACAGCAGTATACAAAGCATAGTTCACCTGAATTTCTTTGACGACAAACATACCATCACCATATTGATTGCTGATCTACGCAACATTTGCCTCTAAAATATTCGGAAACCTGTTAATGTGCAGCTGAACTAACATGAAATGGCGAATTAGATCTTATTGTACCTCGAGGAATAGAAAATCGCGTGGCAATCAGCATGATGAGCGATCGTGTTCATAAAACATTGGGTCAGAAATCCCACAAGCACCAACTTGAACTCAAACGACTTGGCCGTGTATCTCAAGAAGCCGCACTTTCTTCCAATTCGAACGTCCTCTTCCTGCCACAATCCAATCAGGTTCGAGGTATTAACACTGCTCTCATGGACTCAGAAACCAGCAGAGAAGACTTCATTTTCTACTTCGACCGCCTTAGTGTCCTTTTGGTGGAAAGAGCCACAGAAAACCTGGATTTTCGGCCACACTCTGTCTTAACACCCGTGCCAAACCAGAAATATGCTGGCCTTGAACCTGTGGGCGAAGTGTCAGCGGTGGTAGTCCTCCGGGGCGGCTCGGCTGTCGAGACGGGCCTCAAACGAGTCATACCTGACTGCAAAACAGGCCGTATGTTAATCCAGACAAACTTTCGCACAGGCGAGCCAGAACTACACCACTACAACTTTCCTGCGGACATATCCTCGCATATGCGAGTGTTGGTGCTTGATTGCCAGATGAGCAGTGGTGGATCTGCGCTCATGGCTGTGCGGGTGCTGCTTGACCATGGCGTGAAAGAGGAGAGAATCGTTGTTGTAACATACACAGCTGGCAAACTGGGCTTGCGGAGACTGGTCAGCGTTTTCCCAGAAGTCAAGATTGTGGTCTGCAGAACTGTGGGTGACGAGGAGTATCGGTGGGTGGAAGGAAAATATCTGGGTGTAGATTGATAGGTGACTTTCCGTTTCACAGAAGTGGACAAATCTTAGAGACCGATCTCGAGGTAAACGAGAGAGAGATGCGGTACCGATATCGAGTTTGAAGAGACGAGACAAGCCTGCATTAGAGAGATTCACTATGCTCATGAATATAGACATGCAATCCACGACATAGGGGAAGCTTTTTCGTACCCTATCATTTCCATCGCCGACTCCTTCATGAGCGCGACCGCACCGCCTTTCCTTAGTACGTATTCAAGCCATAAGAAATAAAAACAATGCTTTCTTTTCATCTGCATCTGCAAGACGATTGATGATTGCAAACAAAGAAGCGCGCAAAATTTTCCGGGCAAGTTATTAGGTGGTACACTTGCCTAAAGGTCGTCCTGCCGCTGTAGCGGTATCACAAGCGTTGTAAAAAGATCGAGATAATCCCATTCCAACTGACCTTGGCGGAGAGGTAGAAAATTGGAGTCTAGTCTGTCGGGACTGTTTGTTCGGTGAAGCGATGTTACAAAGTTTTGTCCCGGATCACTCGATCGTAATGTGGCAACGCATGCAGTACTGTCCAGACTGTAAGAGGTCAATACAAGCTCAAGTAGTCAAGCAAGTATTCGGCGATGCAAGTCAAAAGGTCAGAGTAACCTGACTGTCGATATCGAGGCACCAGGTAATCAATGTTGAGCGGACTGTGGCATATTCAAGCACCAGCAGCTCGTCCGCTTCTCCATATATCTCTCCATCTCCTCTTACCACCACCTCCGCTCTGCTGTAGAGGGCTGCTTGGCTCACTAATATCTCCATTGCCAGTACCACCAGCGGCGCTCGTGCTGTTCTCCCGACGCAGGCCCATGGCCCCGGCCAATTGCTCAAACTTCTGCTTAGCTGGTGAAGGGCTTTTGGTACCTCGGCGTCTTGCATCTTCTTCGACCATCGGCGTCTGCGATCGCGGAGACATTGGAGGGGAGCGGGATTTTGTAGTGCGTCTTGAGCGATTCATTCCATCGAGAGAGGATGCTTCCTTGAAACGACCAGCTGGCGACACTAGTGGATGGTGATAGCGCGGGTTAGACGGTTTTGGTCGGGAGAGCGCAACTGGTCTCGTGAAACGAGTAGGTTGAGGGACGCCTTTGATGAGTGTCGTTAGCGTGGTCCAGTAATTGGATATAAGGGGAGGATACGTACCATCCATCTGCGGGTTCATGTGCGGAGCAAAGGTGGCCGAGCCCATGTCGGCTGCGCGAGAAACTGATGTGAGAGACTTCATGTCTGGCATAGGACTGAACATACGACAAGGGGGAGAACCTCCTGCGGTGCGAACGTATGGGGCGGACTCCACACTAGTAACGCTATTAATGCGGCTGGTTGTTGATGTTTCATATGGTTGAGTAGCGACAGGGAATGCCGAATCATGCCTCTTGCTCTGTTCTTCTAGAGACTGTTGGACCTTCGAGCTTGGAGCGTTGCCTCCATGTACTCCGCTAGGATATATCTGTGGTTTCTGTTCCAACGGGTCAACACCTGTGTTATCTCTCTTCCAGCTCAGATCATCCTTGTGATATGGCGAGTGACCTGGAAAGGGAAAGCCAGAATTGCCGTCGCCAAGGCTCAGAGAGCGCATTATTCTCTCTGTGACATCAGAATATGCAGAACTGTTGCTGATACGCTTATAATCAATATGGCGGAATGCGACTTCATCTACAGGCGGGCCATCTTCGGCAGGAGAGAGTATTGCGTTTTCGTTTTGAGTCTCTAGTACTGCCTGCTTGATAGACTCATTCGGAAGTTCTGGAACTTCAAGTGATGGGCAAATGAGAAGAGCTTGGCGACGATCAGACTGGAGACGGCTTGAAGAGCGAGAGGTGGCTGTGGCTATAGGGCTGGAGCGATGGGTGCCTGCTTTCGAAGGACTATCAGTGGTCGGGTCCATATCCGTTGTCTGCCGAGACTGAGTGGTCACTGGCTTAGACTGTAGAAGTCCCTTGCAGTAGCCGTTGACATAATCACCCTCACTGTCTGGACTGATCTGGTGACGATACAAACCAGCATGGTATCCTCTGAACCAATCATGAGATTTATCGCAAGAGCGTATCTCATTGGAAACAGTAGTGCTGTCATCGTTGCATTCATAGTAGCGCGAAGGCGTATTATCAGACTCGTTCGGCTTGTCACTCACATCCTGCGTATGCCCAATATGCTCTAGCTTTGGACTGACATCATGAATGTGGCTGGTGAGACTTGTATTGGTAGTCTGCAGAGGCGCCTGCCTCGATGATGTCGTGGGCGTCTTTGTATGGGCCTGGTAATTCTCTTCAGAAACAACATCAGCCGGGGTACCAGGAGGTGCTTTAGGTGTTTCGTTGTCTTTCCCTTTCGAGCTCGTGATCTCTCCCAATATCGGACGTGGCCCACTATGACGGGACGGCGTTGACGCTTCGCTGTGCTGGCCTTGCCCAGGGTCAAGGTTCTCTTTGTCGGATGGCCCGTCAGAATCATCAATAACGGCATGCTTGCGCAAAGAGTATTGAAATGTGTCTCGGGGAAAGAAGTCTGAAGTATGGTAGCTGGATGTACTTGAGATCTCGGTTGAATCACGTTTCTCGATAGGCTCACAAGTATCAGATCCTGTTTCGGTTTTCTTGTTCTTTCTCTTGATCTCTGTCGAAGGTATGGGCGACGAAGTCATATGAGGCTGATCGTCAGTTGTCTTTGCAGCAGAAAGGTCCAGCTGCGGCACGCGACCGATACAGCTTCTCCCTGGCGTATACTCAGGACTCATGGGGTTGAGTCTAACTCTGGATTGTAGGGGGTGCGTTTCCTCTGGCACCTTGATAGGCAGAGCATGCGACTGACGTGGAGACATTGGAGGCAGTAAATCTTGCGAGTGCTTCTTGGAAAGTGATCCATCGCTTTGAGGAAGATATGAGGATTTGCGCGGAGGCTCGTTCTGACCACCTGAGGCAAAAACCGGTGGATGTGGCATTGTGTGTGCTAAAGCCTCGTTGTACGGAGGAAAGGGCGATGTCATGGACCCATCAAAAGACAGCGGGGACATGAATATACCAGGAGGCGGCACCATAGAATGGAATCCATAAGGCTCCAGGCTCTCGAAAATTAGTTGTTGTTGAGCTCCTGCAGCAAACCAGGATTGGCCGTAGCCGGGTGCTTGGTGGATCATAGGTACGGGTCCTGTACTGTCTTGGTTGTACTGGCGAAGGAAAGCCGGCACGCGGGTCTGTTGCTGAGATTCTTGATGTAGCGCTTGCTCAGCATGGCTGGAGCTGCTCTGCTGCGGTGTTTCCTTGAGGCCTTTGATGCCTTTGCGGATCCTGTCCATAGTGGTGACTAATTCACGGCGCTTTCCAACCAAGGCCTCTTTAGCGACTTTCCCCATAGAACGTCCGTGGAGGACTTCAGTCTTGTCCAGCTCTTTGAGCTCATGCTCCAGCTTCGAATACTCTAGCTCAAGAGCACCAAGTTGTTGAGTCGGAGAGGGCTCATCAGCTGCATTTCTGTTGTGTACAGAAACCTGAGGAGGACCAGCAGCGTGTAAGTTGGCGGCCAGGTTGATACTGGACCGGCGCTGCTGCCAAGGCTGTAGGAATGGAGGGCCAGCTTGGGTTACGTTCAAATTGGGGGCGGGCATGTGTAGACGAAGGGTGCCGTCGATTTCAATGAGCGGTAAAATCTGCCCTTTGACAATTTGGCAGAGTGTGCCCTGTGGGTCTTGAGCGAGCATGCCGTCGGTCGTGGCCATTGTGGCTTGAGCCCACTGCTGAACTTTGCCTGTTGGATGATTCGGGGCAAATTTGATCAAGCCGTTATTGACTTTCACAGCACTATAGCCAAAGCGAGGAAAGCAAAGAGGTGATTGATCTTTCGGAACGATACGACCACCAGCTGTGACACGAATATGGGTTGGTGAGCCATGAGCTTTGACAATCGCTTCCGCACGCTTTCTCCTCAGCGAGGGAGTGGGAGATCTGCGATAGAGGTGAGAACAAGTGCGGAGTATTTGGCTATTTGTAGAGATTGTTCCCAGAGGCTGATAAGTGTCCGCATTGTCGTTCACTGCAGAATTGCAGGTGTCTTTTTCAGGTGGAAGAGCGAGATGGCTATTGCCGGGCTGCGGTAGAGCACAGTCACTGTTGCTCGCAGTAGACTGGTTCTCCTTATCTGAAGAGTCCGAAGGCACGCGAAATGTTCTTGCAGTCGCTACAGGGCGTGAACGAAAAGATCGTACTGCAAATGACTTAGTGCCCCGCAGTACATGCTCTGGACTCGTGATTGACGATGTCAGTAAGCTCTTCTTCTCGCACGCAGAAGGCGCCCTACAAGGGGAAGGGGTTGTTACAAGGGAATTCACCCAGTTGCTGTGATGTAAGTAATTCGGAGATGCCTCCATGCTGAGGGTCTTATGATTGCGGAACGCGATCATGCAACGTAGGAATTGATTATACTGCTCTTGTCATGGGTAGAAGTGCAGTAGTAGAAGCAAGGGAAAATCTGAAAGCAAGACGGAGGTGTTAGAAGTGCCGCAATGGCAATGTCAGGCAGCCATGAGGCAACTAGGCAGGCAAAGACTTGTGTTTTGGTGGGAGAGGGACTGTACCTTTCACGACGTCAGCGTCTGCACCATCATGCTGATCGATTGATTCGGTGAGCTTCGGCGCCGAGCTTGTCCCTCGCAATCGATGCAGGAACTGGGCCGAATAGACTCTACGCGAGTCCTGACAGGGCTGAGACAACATTCGTTCTGACGAAGAGCAGAGATGCGAGAGCAGATCGTTGGATTTCATGATTAGACGAAGTGGTGGTGGTTCTGCTACCAGTCCCTTCGGTCACTTGCAAGCCACAACTGATTTCTGAGTGTTTATGGAACGTACCTTGAGACTTGTTTGCGCGCTATTCAAAAGTGAGAAGGCCAAGATTGGTATCAGAGTGAGTGGAGAATTTATGAGTTGGTGATTTGTTAGCAAGAGTTGGCAATGGTGGTTGATTGCAATGAGAGTGGGAGCGATCTTTGCTTGCAACGATGAACAAAAGAGCATGGCGTTGAGTGAAGAAGTGAAAACAAGATCATACAGAAAGGCTAGAAGAAGGCACATCATGGTGGTGAGGCTGTGCATCCGCACGTAGAACGTTATTCAGAAGTTGCATTGCGGTGTCCACCAAAGTAGGCCTTTGTGTTGCGACTTGCAAGGGCACTTGGGCTGATTGGCAGTTGCCCTACACTCAAGTCGGAATTTCCCTATTTCGCCCTTTCAAATCGCCCTTTCACCGGGTCCCAGGCGAATTACAGTTTCTAACAGGCTGTCACGTTTGCAATTCGTCCTTCACTCCGGTATTGAATCTCATCTAAAGTTGCAAGTTCGCCGTCCGATCCCTTGCACCAAAGGGCTTTGGTAGAGATGATTGATCGTCCCTGGAGTGCCGATGTGCTGAACCGCTCGCTCACACGGTAGCACTCATCAGATCTTGTTTCCTTCTTCACACGCATAGCAAATTTTGCAATAGCGATGTCAATCAGAATGAAGATTTCAGTACTGGTATCCTTCTCTACCTATTCTTGGTCATCTTGTATGAGAAGCGCTTTCGTGTTCTGTGTTTGAATCTCAGCCACTTGCCCAATGCTCAGAATCTCAAAGTTGCTTACGGCGAGAACTCTCCTAACTTATGGCCAACCATGTTTTCCGTAATCTTTACATCATGGTAGATCTTCCCATTGTGCACCTGGAACACCAGACCAACAAAGTTGGGTAGAATGGTTGCTGATCGAGCTTGCGTCTTAACAGGTGGGATACGCTTCTGCCCTGCTTGGCGCACGATTGGCAGTCTGGAGGAAGTCAGTACTGTAGGAGCATTGGTATCCGAGACTGTCGCGTGCAAGAAGACGAGGCTTGCGCGAAGAGTAAACGTACGGCACAATGTGCGGCCCTACTTCCTGTCAGTCTCATGTCAAGCCAGTAACTTTCGAAAGCCAACTCACCCTTCCAAACGGACCTACTACCAAGTAGAGAGAGCGTTGGTCTCATGATGGCAACAACGATATCTCCTGCCTCATGGCAATGTATTGCTGGTGTCGTCGATACTTGGTTCTATAGTCCGGCGTAGCTTCCCCTTTGGCTGTGCTTACATAACCAAAAACCACCTGATCGGAGCATTGGTGCTTGGCAGTGACGATAAACCTGGGATTACAGCATCTCCTACAAATTCAGCTGATGCCGAATTTAAGTTCATCCGGGTAGTTTCCAATGGAAATTTGTAATTTTCATATCCGTACATTTGGCCTATCGAGTTTGATGAGCAGCTCTTCAGCACCCAATTACCACCTATTGAAGGAGACTGTCATAGCGAATAGCTATAGACTACATCAACCACGCCGACATATTGATCACATCTCATGATTAGATCTTAATACAGAGACAGAATACCTTGAGTCGAACACCGACTAACTTGGTAGCCATGACTATCTCTCGCTCGAGCAATGTATACAGAATTGATCTCATACTTCTGTATCTGCCCCGACACTTAGGCCAACAGAATCTGTTACAGATTGAACCCTAGTTCCGTAATTTTGATAATCGGCAACACGGACGCAAGACAACTGCATATCATGACGTGAGGAACTTTTACGCAACTTAATGAATTTTCCAGCAGTATTGCCGCTAAAATAGTTGTAACTTTTGACGAACCTTCGGTCGTGGAGCTGCCAACAACTATCTATGGAATACGTCAAGAAGACTCCAAGAGATATTGCTCAGCGACTGGGCCAATCGATGAAGCTCATTAAGCAATACCAGAGTCTTTACAAGATGGTGACCTGTGATGAAGTCGAGCTTTGTTCGAGCAAACATAACACCTCGTGACGATGAGTCAAGCCCTAGTGACGACAACTAGCCGACCGTTGCGTAAATGGCTTTGCCGGCATTTGGGTCCCAGAACGACCTATTCACCTCTGCTACAATCGAAATCAGATCAGAAGCAGAGACTTTTTGATTCAATCACAGGTTTTATTGCTTTGGGCGACATCCACTTGTTTGCCCTATCGCATCACACGGCTGGGCCATTTGTACAAGTGGCAGCGTGCCGCGCTCAGATGAGCAGTCATCGGTGTATGTTATGAGCTGGTACTGAGATGCTTTTGCAAATCGCATATGCATGGAACTATATATGTTTTGGATCTGACCCTCGGGCAAGGTTATAGACAGATACCATAGATTTTCTGGTTTAGCACTGACGATATACATTGAGAATATACACAACATGTCGGAGAGCGACACACCTACCGATCTTGAGCATAATCACGACACACAAGCTGATATAGATTTTGATCATCTATTTGGCAATAATGAGGACAACAACGTCGATCCAGCAATCCTCGGCATTGGCAGTCAATTCCTTCAACGACAGGACAGGCCGACAGAAGCCGCAGTACGCCAGACCTATCTATCATTTCAAGGCTTTCCGGGCACAAATCAAGAAAATATTCCAAACTTAAACACTGTTCGAGGCTACATCGGTCCCAGGGTTCCCTCCACGTCGCCCGCTCATCGAACCCCTAATCAGACACTCCCATACAGCCATGTCATGCAGCCTTACCTCCAGCCCGCTTGGAACTACGGCAGCCACCAGGACCTCGCAAGCACTGCTGCACAAACATGGAACGCAGCACCACTCCAAATCACAGAGGGCCAGAATGTAGCCAATGTGTCTGAGACTGCGCAAATTTCAATCCATCCATCGGCAACTCAGCCGACTACCCTTGGCAATAGAACGGTCGCAGCCACTCAGTCCAATTACTCTCCGATGTTTAGTAATCTGGGCAACAACCCATTGAGATCTACCCAGCAGAGTTTGCAATTAAATTCACAAGGTTTGGGAACGCATGTAAGTATGCAGGACATGGGTTACGGCGTTCCGCCATTGGCTACGCATATTCGCAATGTGCCTGGTGCTAGCATCAGCTCGCAACGATCGCTGTATGCGCAACAAATACCGCCAGTACACATGCCTACGCGCTACGATTCAGGAATGCTTCACCAAAATGTTGGCAATTGGCGGCAACCTCCAACCCAGCGAGTAAAGGGAAATAGACAAATCCCGCCTGCGCCCCTTCAGCAGATGAGTAGCGATACTAGGGGACTACAACCCGTTACGCCTGGTGCTCCAAGGCTCCAACCAGGCAATCAAACCGACGAGCGACAGTTTCTCCAAACAGTCCAACATCCAAACACATTCTCAATCTATCACAACCCGTATATGAGGGCACAAGATGGAACTTCTTTTTCTTCTGTGCAGTCTCAACAGCAACCATCCATCAGTAACAGCAAACCCATCAATTACACTCCTCCAAATCCAACTGGACGACCTCGGATTCAACCCCAAATGAACAGTCTTGCTGCCTCTCCAGCAGCCGATATGAGCAGCCAAGATGAGGAACATGTGAGTCACGCACTACGCCAACTCCCCCGCATAGTCCACCACCAGGGAAGGCACAGAAGGAGAGGAACTGACGCACCCAAGCCCATGTCAAAGCGCAGAGGCATGAAACGCGGCGAGGTGCTCCCGCCATGCAAAGGCCTAGAAGGCAAGACGTGCAATAAGCGAAATTGGCGAGGTGGCCTCGATCCCACCCTCGAGCACTGCGACGACTGTTACCGCAGGTTGCGTCGCGACAACGCGACTCCTCCACGCTTCCACAGCAGTGCAGATTTGGCAACGCGCGAGCTGGCGATGTCCGATCTGTACCCTTTCGCACCGGGCCTGAAGGAATCCATCCCGGACGACGACATCCCTGTCCCCTATTCCGACGAGCTGGAGAGTCACTACGTCGCCTCCCTGATGGAGGCAATCAACACACCGTACACAGCCGGCCACCCGGAATTCCACGACTACCTACTCTCACAGCAGAACAAGTTCAATCTCAAACCTTTCGACGATGAGGAGTGGTACAATGATGAAGAGGTGACAGGGCACCTGCGTATCCTATTCGTGAGCCATCAACCGTGCCTCTTCCCCATCCCGCTTAAATTGAACTAACATTCGCATGTCAGAACTGCCTCTACAACTACCATAAAGGCGGCGCGTGCTACCTGCTACCCCGCGACGGCGCCAACAGCGGCTACAGCTTCGACAAGAAGGCAAGGTTCTCTGACCGCCTCGCCAAGATCCACGACCTGCTGCGCGAGAACAAGAACGTCGCTATGAGCGTTATCGAGGGCAGGGGCATCCTGGCCCTGATATGGAACCCAGCCGAGTACGGCAACGTACGTCTACCCTAACTCCCACCAGATCCACGATATCGCTGCTAACGGTAGGGAATGACAGAGGAAACTCGAGAACGCAAAGACCAACGCGAAGAAGCGCAACCGCATGGCAAGGACCCAGACGCCCGACGATCAGGGACAGCAGAAACAGCAGCAAGAAGCCGGACCAAGCAGCGGCCGCCGCCCTCGCCGCCGCAAGTCCAAGCGAAGAGCCACCGGTCCCTCGTCCCTATCAGCGCGTGCAGGAAGCGATGGTGCCAGCGCCAGCGGCCCTGGCTCGTCCCAGTCCGCGTCGCCCAGGCGTAAGCCTTCCCAGACGGCTCGTGAGCGCCTACAGCAGGAACAAGCGGCAGATGGATGTGAACGGCAAGGGAAAGGGGAAGCGGGAGAGATTCGAGGGGAGGAGGCCGGATTCCCTGTCCGTCCGAACGCTACCGCTCGGTTTCAAAGCGAGGAGCCATTCCAGTTTGGTTTGGAGTCTGCACACGATAGCGACTTTGCCGACGAGGGGCAGGAGGTCGACTGGGTGACTGACGAGGAGTGAATGGCCAGCGTCCAGCTGTCCTAATGCTTTGCTGTATTTCCCACGGCCTTGTGCTCGAGGCAACTGTTTACATCTCCCACCGATCTAGGAAGTGGTCATGAGATTCATGTTTAGCGGATTGTACACTAGACGGTTGGTTTTTGGCACTCTAGGAGTGACAGTGACTATTGTTACCACTTCTCATATCGGCTACTTACTCTCCATGATTGAAATACAGATATTTCCATTTTCATTGTCGTCTTCCTAAATTCGTAAAACATAGAATTCTTTTTATCCACATTGATTAGATCGGAGGAGTCTGCATGCAAAGGAAGAAATCGGAACTCCAGACGCTATGCAAAGCCACCCGGACCTCCCTACAGAAAAGGCAAACATGGGCGAGGGCTACGCGATTTTCCCAAGC
The DNA here is from genome assembly GCA_010093785.1 of Polychaeton citri CBS 116435. Classification (NCBI taxonomy): domain Eukaryota; kingdom Fungi; phylum Ascomycota; class Dothideomycetes; order Capnodiales; family Capnodiaceae; genus Polychaeton; species Polychaeton citri. Next base: position 120,141 of record MU003816.1, read on the forward strand.
ACTTGATACACTGGACGGCCTTGGGGTTTGGCAGTCTACTCGTCGTCTTCTTCCAGTTCGGCGGTCTGCATTATCATGAAAGTCAGCGAAAGGGTTTCCCCTAGGTCATTTTTCAAGAGAAACAGTGCGACTCACGTTGTCATGGAAGTTCTGGCCATCAGTCGTGGCAACGATGACGCCGGCCCTGACGCAGAAGTCACCGAAGCGCTCGCCGTCGTTGCGCTCAGCAGCGTAGCGCTTGAGCAGGGGCTTCATGATGGCGAGGATCTCGTCCTCCTTGATGCTGCTGCGGAAGAGCTTGTTGAGGCGCTGGCCGTGGTAGCCGCCGCCGAGGTACATGTTGTAGGCGCCGTAGGCCTTGCCGACGAAGGCGACCTCGGCGAGCCAGGGGCGCGCGCAGCCGTTGGGGCAGCCAGTCATGCGCATGACGATGCTGTCCTGCCTGAGGCCGGCCTCCTCGATGGTTGACTCGAGCTTGGTGACGAGCTCGGGCAGGTAGCGCTCGGACTCGGCCATGGCGAGGCCGCAGGTGGGGAAGGCGACGCAGGCGCTGGAGCTGAGGCGGAGCGCAGAGAAGTTGGTGTTGTCGAGCTTGTACTTGGCGAGCAGCTCCTTCATCCTTGGTAGCTGCTCGTCGGTCACGTTGGAGAGGATGAGGTGCTGGTTGCCGGTCAGGCGGAACTCGCCCGTGTGGGCCTTGGCGATCTCGCGCAGGCCTGTCTTCATGGCGAACTCGGCCGTGTCCTCGATACGCCCGTTCTCGATGAACATGGTGAAGTGGTGCAGGCCGTGCTCGTCGGTCTGCCAGCCGAAGGTGTCGATGTTGGAGTCGAAGTGGAACTTGCGGGGCTCCTCGAACTTGTTGACACCGTTGGTGCGATCGTCTTCGGCGAGCAGATCCTCCACCTTACCCTTGAAGACCTCGACGCCCAGGTCGTCGATGGTGTACTTCAAACGGGCGTGCTTCCTATTCTTGCGGTCACCGTTGTCGCGTTGCACGAGCATGATCTTCTCGCAGGCGAGGTGGACGATCTCCTTAGGCACGTAGCCGAACATGCGACCAGTCTGTGGGTAGGTTTTCTTCATGTTGTGGGTTGCACCCATGCCACCTCCAGCGAGGACGTTGAAGCCTTCCAGTTTTCCGTCGGCACCCTTGATAGCAATGAGGCCGATATCGTGAGCGTAGACGTCAGTGTCGTTGTGTGGAGGCACAGCGATGGTGATCTTGAACTTTCTTGGGAGGTAAGTGGGGCCATATAGTGGCTCAAAGTCCTGCACAGCATCACCTGCGATTTGGGTCTTGTTCGTCTTGCCGCTCTCGTCCATGTCCGAGAGCCAGATCTCGTGGTAAGCGGTGGTGCTAGGCAAGAGGTGGTCGCTGATCAGCTTTGCAGAAGCGTGGGCTTCGCGGTGCAGGTCGCTCATCTCAGGCAGGGAGGAACACATGACGTTACGGTTAACGTCACCACAGGCGGCGATAGTCGTCATGAGGGCGCGGTTGATGGCCTGCATGGCTGGCTTCAGCTTTCCCTTGACGACACCGTGGAACTGGAAAGTCTGTCTGGTGGTGAGCTTCATGGTCTCGTTGCCCAGATTCGTGGCGATGTCGTCCATCTGCACCCATTGGTCTGGAGTGGCGACACCAGCTGCCAGTCTGCATCGGATCATGAAGCTGTATGCAGGCTCCAACCCCTGCGCCTTGCGCTCGTCACGCAGGTCGCGGTCGTCCTGCATGTATGTGCCGTGGAACTTGGTCAGCTGCTGATCGCTTGCTGAGATCGCTCCGGTGGTTGGGTCTTCCAACCCCTCCACAATGGTACCACGCAGGAAGTTGGACGCAGTCTTGATGTCCTCGTTGGTGATTGGTGGAGGCTCCTCTGGCAGACCCTCGACATTCCCGACGCCAAGTGCATCCCAGAGCTTAGGCTCCCACTCTGAGTAGCCAGTCTGGTACCCGTCTGGATCCTGGTCATCCCCGAGGCCGATCTCAACCAGTGACTTGGCACCAAGCGTGGTCAACCTTGCGAAGAGGTCTTTTCCGGGCTTGTTGTAGTAGTGCTTATCCTCCTTGCGAGGCCAATAATGGCTGTCTCCAAGAGCGAAAACACTGAAGTTGACGCTGGCGAGGTCAAGGTCGGTGCTGTTCTTGACACCCTCCCAGAAGTTACGACCGTTTTGAGGGAACTCACCCTGACCGGCAGTCGAGGTGACGAGAATGACATTCTCTTCGCTTCCAAGGTCCTCGATGGGATACTCGTCCATCGCCATGACCATGCTCTTCAAGCCACGGGCCTTGCCCCTGTTCCCGAGTCTCTTGCTCAAGTTCTCAGCGTTGCCATTGTCACTCGCAAAGAGGACAGTGATGGGCGCACCCTGCAGACCCTCAAGCAGAGCCTCGTATGCATCCTTCGCCCTGCGCTTCTGCACCTTGCGGACCTCGCTGCCGTACGATTCAGCCAAGTTGGCGTGAAACTCTGGGTGCCTCTTCATCAGCTGAGTCAAGTGGTTGTCGCGACGTAGGAACTCCTGCAACTCCTGCTTGATCCTCTCAGAGTCAAGCTTGAAGCACTCCTCGTCCTTGTTCTCGGCGGTCGGATCCCATCTGTACAGTGGCCAGTAGCCAAGGTCGACAGCCTTCTTGGTCTCCTGCAGAGCTAGTAGGGGGGTCTCGTCCTCACGGTTGTAAGGAAGGTATGCAACGACGACCGAGGGTCCGTTGAAAGCCTCCGCCTCCAGCATGGCCTGCAGGACCTGCGTGTAGCTGCTGTACACTGCTACAGAAGCAACGTAGGTGTTGCCGTAGTTCATGGCGTACAGACCAATGTCCTTCTTCCGTCTCGCTGCGTCCTGCGCGGCGCGCTCGGAGTAGGGTGTGCTGTCAATGATGAGCATGTTGACGTTCGCGCCAGATGCAATGACGTGGTGTACACCAGAGTTGCCGAGATCGTATGACCACGCGTCACTGCCAATGAGCCACTCGCTCTCGTTGTAAAACAGGCCCTGCGACCTGAGAAGAGCAGATGCAGCTGGAGAGCCATCCGTGCCCAGGCGTGCGATGACGTCTGGAGCGAGCTTGTTCGCCTCTTCAGGCTTCTCAGCCGCGAGAGCCCACTGGCTGAGCCATTTCAGAGGCGCGTCGGTGGTGAACTGCTTCCCTTTGGTGGCCTCCTGGACTTCGTTCAGGAAACGCGTGCGGTGCTCCTTGCGGGCGAGCAGAGACCCGAAGCCATACTCTGGCGTGCCCTTAATCTTGCTTGCTACGCCAGCATCCTTTTGGTCCAGGGCGTTGGCGATGTACAGTCTCTGGCCAAACAGCTGTTCCAGAATCTTCATGTATGCGTTCTCGAGAGCAGGCTGCGAGAGCTGCAACTCAGACCTGACAGATGTCACAGCATTCTCATGCTGTCCGATCTCAAGGTTCTGGATAGGGTTCTTCGAGGACAGGTTCTGGAAGATGCCGCTCAAGGCCTGCCTGACCGTGGAGCTATCGACCTGTAGAAGCTGGTATCCAACAACGAGCGGATTTTGCTGGGCGAGCTGGTGCGAGCTCCCAGAAGCCTTCAGACTCATGAGCAGATCGAGCAGTGTGGGTCCCCATTTCGTAGTCTTCCTCTTCACCTGCTCCAGCACAGCCACTCTCTTTGTGGTGTTAGGGAGGGCCTCAACAAGTCTGTCCGTCAACCACGGGCGGTAAAGGATGGGGGTGATGAGACCAGTGCGGTTGAAAGAATCCTCTGGTCTCGCCGAATCGAGCTCTGTGCTGAAAAGGCCAGCGTCCGAGCCGAACAGGAAGAGGGTGGACTCTGCGTTTGGAGGGCCAGTATAGTGGAAGGCGCTGTAAGATCGCTTCGTCGCCGTGGCGATCTGCGACCAGATGGCATTGCATATCCTGTCGACATCCTCCGAGCTGACCGCCTTCCTCGGCACATCCTGCGACTCGACCGTGGTCTGCGACTCAGCCTCAGATTGCCCGGCACTACTACCCTTCCTCTCCGAACCCGAGCTTGAGGATGCAGTGGACGGGTCGCGAGTGCTGATCTGAGAAGCGGCTAGGTTTCCGGTGCCACTGCTGGTGCCAACAGGTAGCCCAGCGGCGGGTAGGCTCTGCGCTGGCCTCTCACTCACATACAGTCCAGTCTCCTCGCTCTTGCTCTCCTGGTGCTGCCTCGCCACATCCAGCCCGAGGACCTCAGCCACCAAGGCTCTATCCTCCTGAGGGATGGGCCGGTCCGCTCTCGAGTTCTCAGCATCGAAGAAGTGTATCACACCCTTGCCGCTCCTGATCGCCAGGGCATGTGCAGTGAGCGCAATGTCCTGCGCCTCCTGCAGGCTGTTACTCTGGAGGAAAGAGAAACCAGTGTTCCTGATGGCAGTGATCTCGCCATAGTCTGGGGACCCTGCCGGGTGCAGAGCGACATGCAGGACGATCGGGTACTGCGCTAGCTTGTAGAGGTGCGGGATGCTCTGCAGCAGGATGGTAGAGGAGGTGGTGACTGTGGTGAGTCTCCCATCGCGCAGAGGCTTGAACGTCGAAAGCAGGGGGTCTGCATTGTGGCGTACAGAGAGGACTTCCGGTGTCGACGCCTTGGCGACGAGACTGCTGGCCTTCTTCGAAGCGAACTGTGTAAGGAACGACGAGAACTCGCTGTCGGTCTGGAGAGCGGGCTGTACGGATATGATGGTGTCGGAAGATAGGTATGCAACACGGGCGACTACATTACAGCAAGCAGTGAGTCAGTCCATTCGACATTGTCCAATTTGCAACGGGAAAAGCCACCATATACCACCACCTTGGCGGGGGAGATGGAGGGGCAAAAAGAGAGACATACCAGCTTCGCCAGCCGTCTGTACGGAGGCCATGTCGAGGACAGATGAAATGCCCGCCCCTTGCAAACCGAGGCCACAAAATGAGGTGGAAAGAGAGGGAGGAGGGAACTTCAGATGTCCAGCACGTCTGGAAGTGAGAAATCCCTCTCTACATATTCACTCTTAAAGAGGCTACAGTTTCCGCCTCTCTGTCTATGAGGACTGGGGACTTGTCGACTAGTCTGCCTAGGGCATCCACCATCACTGCTTGCCGGGGAACATTTCTGTGAGCGATGAAAAGTTGAATTCGGCAGTCTTTGATTGGCCAATCCACGCCTCAGGCAATGGCGTGCTCAGGCCTCGGTTGTCTCTTGCGCGTCAATTGCCTGCGGAGCGAGAGCCGGCCGATTAGATCGACTCCCGTCAGTCTTGGGGGTGATTAAGGAGCACTCGCTCCTCCGTTCGAGAGTCAAAGCATCATAGAGTGATGTACATATAGTCGCCGAGAGCGGAGCACCTCCTCCACCACCAGAGGGATGATCGGTTATCGTGATGTGGGTGTCTCGCTAGATCATACCTTGCATGCGGTAAATCGTCTAGACGCCATCTGCGACAACCGCCACATTACTTCATCTCTTAGTCATTCTATGTCAAGCGAGGGTTAGGGTTTGGCTCACCCCCAACGAGACCGTAACATCATACATGCTCAAATGCCAAGGACATTGAGTTCGTGAATAGACACACGCGAACTCATCTCTAGAGCTGCAAGACCATGGCAGCCAGAGATCAACAATGGTAGCAGCTGACAACCCCACAACTGTTACAGATAGAAAGTCAACTAAAGAAAAAAAGGCTGGACATGAATATTTTCACAATCATTTCCATTTTGTTGGCAAAGTAATCAGTTAACAGTACACAAGACATGGCCGGACGCCTTGACCGGCCAAATGCTTGCCCACAATGCTCCGAATAGTGACAAGACTTTCCGCGGATGCCCAATCGTGAGCGATTGGAAAGTCTCAGGTAGGTATCCTATTTCTAGGACACCCGGATCTCCTGGCTAGAGCCGAGTCTCTGAGATGTTCCATTCCTCGTCTGTTGGTATTTCTAGAAGGTTCCTCAATGTCCTCGGACTTGCTTGTGATTTTCCCAACAAGGGAAGTATTCAACTGATGTCGCGCCGCCTCTCGGAATGAGTCGGTACAGTGAGAATAAAGAATTGATGGGATTTGGAAGGGGGGAAGGGCAACGCAGATTTACATCTGCTTCTCGAAGCCGTTGGGCTTGGACATCTTCTGCAGGTCGTAGAAGCGGGCGGTACCTAGGTGGTGACGCGAGCATGTTAGCCACCTATTTCTGCAGCGGAACCCTATAGGAGTAGGACTTTGAGGTGCGCGCGCACACGTGCAAGGGACTCTCGCTCAGCCAGGGATGGACGAGGCTAGGCGCGAAGGAGGATACAGTGGGGGGAAACTTACATGAATACCCGTTCCAGTCGAAATTGTCGTTGGGGTTGCAGTGGCACTTGAGATCCAGGCGCTTCTTCTCCTCGGTCGGGCAGTGCGTGAAGGGGACGTGGTAGTAGGCGATGTCCTCGAAGAAGTGGATCTCCTCCTTCTTGAGCATGAGGCCGGCGGCGATGGAGTGGACGGGGGCGTCGCCCCAGCGCTCGTAGAAGAAGCCGCCCTCGCGGTCGAGGTGGTCGAAGTAGTCGATGTAGGCCTGGCTGCGCAGCCAGTTGAGGTTGCCGATCTCGAAGTTGGACCAGAAGTGGCAGTGGTTGTAGGTCTCGCCGCCGTCGTCGGACAGCCACTCCATGCTGTTGCCGTCGGTGACGTGCTGCGGGTACTTGCGCATGAAGCTCTTGACCGAGTCCCACAGCGTTGGGATCGTCTCGACGTACTCGTACAGCGACAGCACGAACGAGTACTTCTTCTTGTGGTCAGCCATGAACTTGAACGGGTCGTAGGCGATGTCGCAGAACAGCTCGATCGACGGCTCCACGCGCCAGTACCACTCGTACTCGAGCAGCAGCGGGTGGCGGAAGAAGAAGCCCGACTCGTAGCGGCACATGTGGCGGTAGGAGATGCTGTCGCCGTAGATGATCTTGCGGTTGTGCATGTCCTCGCGCACGCGCGCTGCCTTGTCCTGGTCGATGAAGTCAGGGAAGCCCCAGTGCTCCTTGTCGATCTTGCCGTAACGGGCCTTGCCCGAGGTCAGGGCGGTGGTGACCTTCTTGAACGTGTCGTCGAAGTCGGCGTCGTTGAGGAAGACCCAGTCGTAGTGGTACCCGCGGTTGAAGCGGTCCTCCACCTGGCGGATCGAGCGCGAGATCTCCCAGACATCAGAGTTGCGTGCGAGGGTGACGAAGGTTGCATTCATCCGCTCGCCTGGCGCGGCGGCTGGTGAGATGGCGGAATGCGAGCCGGCGGATGGGTTGGGCGAGGTGTTGGACTGGTAGTCGTTGCCCATCGACGGGACCGAGGAGCCCTCGTGATGCTCTGGGGCTTTGGCAACCCCACTGCCGACCGGGCTCTTACCGCTGTCTGAGGCAGCGCTGCCACTGCCACTGCCACTCCAGCCGTTGCCCTGCCCCTTGAGCGCCTCTGCGGCATTGTGTGTGTATTCCCTCCCAGTGGATGTGGAAGTGCTGCTGAAGAGGATGAGGATGAGGATGATTGCGAACACGCCGGCTATGTAGCGGATGGGGCGTGGCGATGCCATGATGCTGCTGGTGCGAGTGCGTGGAGTGTCGCTCTCAGGGTGGTCAAGGTGTCCCTCCTGCTCCTGATATGCCTTTTCTTGATCCAGCTTGATGGTGATTTCGGGCGCGCCCCTGCCGCGTAAGGGGGGCGACGCGAACTAGATGGGGAGGGAGGATAGACGCGGTCGGCAAGAATGCTGGGTTGATGACAACAAATGGTCGTTGCGAGTTGCTCCCGTAAGACACTGCAATGCTCCCTAGACCCACTGATTGTACAGAAGTTGTTCAAAGCAGCGGCAGTGGGATTGGAGTGGGCATGTGTCCGCCAAACTTCTGACGACGACCGTCTATGCAACAGCTGACCCTTTTTTCTGGGGTTGCAGCGGCTTGCGGCCTATTATTATAGACAGAGGATCCCTATACGTACCACGCCGAAGGAGTGCTTGGAGAAAGGAAGGGGGTCAACAACAGCGAGGATCTTGCAAGGAGAATGACAATTGTTTTACAACACGAAGAACACAGTTGATGGAGAAGGGACTTGCACGATTGCTGCAGACTCAGGACCAGAGACGACGTGTGCCACAAGGGGAGAGGCGCCGTATTCGCACCCAATGCGGCCCATTGCCCAGGTGCGTGCCCAGATAGTCGCAGGCGTGGAGGTAGGGTGTTTAGGTAATTCTAGCGCAGCCCAGCTCTGTATGCACTCGTAACCTCCTGTTAGACTTTCTATGGTGCCCTCAATGCCCTCACGGCCGGATCACGAGCAGCGGTGGAGTGGGAGAGGGTACGCGTTCAGGCTCGTGTAGAGCCCACACTCGGTACATTTGAGCCCATGCAGGTAGAGAGCCAATTCCTCTGCAGGAATGGCGCCCCTTTCCCCTTCGGTCCCTTCGGCTGCAGCTCCTACCTGCATGAATGTGTGTTTCTGGCAGTGGCAGTGTGATTGTATGTATGCATGGACTCGACGGGAGGATGTTCGATTATCTTGATGTCTTAGCAAGACGTCACGGATCCCTACAGTGTAGCGTACTCCTACCATTGGGTTGCACCTGGACGCGAAGAATACGAGAAGGGGGCTTGTAGTGGTGGGTCTTGGCCTGAGGCCCCGTTGTTGGTCTAGATTGCGCGGCGCGCATGTTGTAGCCTGAGGCGAGCGATGCTAACAATCTAATCTAATCAACATATCAGATCTAATCAGCACCATCATTGCGATCAATTTCCCATCTGTATTTGCCAGTCCCGCATCCGTAGCTCATCACACGTGATATGGCTTGGCGCATCGTGTTGGCGGCGTGCTCGAAGCGTCACCACCGAAGCTTCGTGTTAGTGAATAACCGCACCACTGTCGTTGTCTTGTCAGTCGCCGTGCAAGATGGTTACCGACCACCCATCTTGATTTGAATGTTTCGTGTACTGATCCTGCAACTCACTAACGTCGTCAGTGCGCACTGAACCGTACTCTGGTTGTCCAGAGGTCCAACTCCAACGCAGCAGCAGCTCCAGTACCCCATACAGCTCAGCAACACCAATCAGCGTCGCTCGCTAACTTCCTACAATGTCGTTCTTTGGCTTTGACACCGCTCTTCCTGAGGATAAAAGGTCCAACACGCCTCGCGGCATGTTCGAGCGTCAAGATCCTTTCGCCGGTCTCGGACAGTCTGCCGCTCAGGACGAAGGCGAGACGCTCAACTTTGAGGACACCTACGATGGCTTGGGCAACCGCTTGGTTGAGACTGGTGACACCTTCAACGATGACACCTTCGGTGGAGATGAGCCAGTCACTAGGGAAGCCGTGGGAAGGGACTTCGATTTTGCAGGCAACACTGCGCAAGTGATGCAAGAGCATGGCGTCCAATACAGCCAACCCTCGGGCATGCTGCCACCTGGCGTGGGTTACCAACAGCCGAGAAAGAAGAACGTCACAGGTTACGAGAGATACAGAGAGCCTGACTACATTCCTCGTATGGAAGCCGATGCATCCATCTGGGGCAAGCAAGTGGGCAGGAAGGGTCCTCAGGCTCCTCAGGCTCCCCAGGCAGAAAGGGAAGATACACTCCCCATACATCCAGCTGCCGCTGCCGCTGCCGCTGCTGCCAACCGCAAAATGATGAGCCTGGAGGAGGTTGAGGCTGCGATGAGAACCCAATCGAGGCCATCTCCGCAACCGCAAGCCGACGTAGACATGCAAAGCCAGGGCTTGCGCAACATGCTAGGGCTGGGCGGGCCAGCTCTCCAGCAACCGCAACAACACCCTCAGCTCGCGCAACGCCCGCAGGTCCCATTTGAGCTACCTACGCCAAACTATAGGCAGCAGGCGCCACAGATCTTGCAGCGCCAGCATACCCCTCAGCAGGTCCAGGTCCAGGTGCAGGCTCCACCGGGTATGCCACCCATGGGTGCTCAGTTCCAACAACCCTTACAACCGGGAATGCCTGGCGTCCCTAGGGCACCGGCTGTCCAGCCACCACACGGTCAACAACAGATCCCTACTCCTGCATCATCCCATTCCCGAGGCCCTTCTTATAGTGGTCCACCGGTCACCCAAGCCCAGCAGATGATGAACATGACCACTGAGGATCGCGAAGCATACCTTGCCGAAGAAGCACGTCGTGCAAAGAGGAACCATAAGATCTTTCTTCTTTCCAAGAACAATGGCTTCATGACCCCCCAGGACAAGAACTTCATCACGCGCATTCAGCTCCAACAGTTGCTCACTGCCACAGGCGGCATCGACAACGACCCTGGTAGCGAAGAGCAACTGGATGAAGATTTCTACTACCAGGTCTACGCATCTATCAGAGGAGGTGCGGTCGCCGGCAGACCCAGTGCAGGTGCACAGTTCGCCCAGACCTACCTCTATCAGACCGGCGGTTCGCGCTACGGCTATGGGAGGGGCAGGCACCACCCGAGAGGTGGTGACAACCATGTTCAGCGTATGGAGCAGCAGGTCGCTCGGGCTGTGGAAGCTGCAAAGGCCAGACCAAAGAACAAGCAGCTGGTTGTGGAGGGCAGTCTGGGCAAGATAGCTTTCTCCAACTCCAAGACGCCTAGACCGCTACTCAACATCAAGCGACAGGAAGAGACACACCACGCAAAGGCGCGGAAGGCGACTGTCGCTGACCGAAAGGTTGCTCTCAGGGATATCGAGGCCATGTACTCAATCCTTATGCGGATGGAAGATCATGAACGGAAGCTGCCACCACCACCAAACGAGGAGTCGCCGCCTGAGGTGATCGAATCTCACATGAGATGGCGATCCGAGATGCAGCAGCTCAACCAGAGGCTCTGGGATGCATCGAAGGTGATGGAGCCGATAGATGAGAAGTAAGTTTTGCGATCTCGCCAGAGTAAGCATTGTTATTGACAAACTCCTAGCCCCGGCACATCGCACCCCTTCATCCAGATACTTTCGCACTCCAAGGGAAAGAAGGCCATCCCGCGTGTGTTCCGCCACCTCGACGAGCAGCAGCGTCTCACCATGCTTACACTCGTCGCCATCCACCTAGACCTGCTCGATGTGATCCGTGATGCTTACCCACCTGCCGACAACGCCCCACTACCCCAACATATCAAAGAGGAGATCGAACTCTTCAGCCTGGCAGTCATGCCGCCACTCTTCAGCTTCGTCAACGAGGCTCCTCTCAACATCATCATTGGTCTTGTTGGTCTCGTGGTCTCGCGCGTCAACGTCCAAGCCATTGCGCGCACCAAGATCGGCCTATCCATCTTGACCATGTTCATCTCCCGCGCAGAGCTGGTCCGCCAAGCATTCCAGAACAACCCAAATGCAGCACAATCGCAGCAAGAAGATTGGACGCAGTGGCATGAATTGTACGCAAGGCTGTTCGACGTCCTGGAACCAGTCCTGCCGTACATGTTCCCGACCGACACCAACATCGCAGCAAGTGACGACGTCCACGTCTGGCAATTCCTGGCAGCGATGGGTGTCGGCGCCACCCCTGATCAGCAGCAGAGACTGGTGCTCGGCGTCAAGGAGAGAGTCATGGAGACCGTAAGCGCCAGTCAGGCTCTGCCGGAAGGCATGAAGGAGAGAAGACTTGGCGATGTCAACCTCTTCATGAGGGCCATCGGTCTGGACGTGGAGCTCTTGGCTTGAAGATGTCCAAGGACATCCTTGGGGATTGGACAGGTTTGACAGCGTTCTTGCGCTGAGACGTCACTACCCTCTTAATCTCTCGCAGCGTATACTCTTGTTCATTCCTGTTCATTGAAAAAGCATTGTTGGTGAGCATTTGGCTTTGGGTCGCCGAGGTGAAGTGGTTTCCACCATTGCGAGATCATTCCATAGTCCAGATCGACCGCCCGTATTAGGCACCGTGTGAACGGAAAAGAACTCATCTGCTCAGATTTGCCTTTGTAATCACGTTCTCTTCTTGTTTCCCTTGCGATACTGTCATTAATTGGTGTAGAGGCTTATGCATCAGCCAAAGCGGGAAAGTATACACGTGCTATCGTACAATCGTAAACCCTCCCACTATCATTACCACCACTTCCAACTTCCAGAGTAACGTCCACCATACCACCCAAATTATTACAAAAACCCCATCTCCCCCATCCTATACCAAGATTCATTCCCGGGCCACAACGAGAATCCTCCCCATAACCGCTGTCCCTCCTCCCTCCCCACCACCTCCACTATCTCCAGCAGGCACCTCCACCGCCTCCACAACCCTCCTAGTCTCCTCCCATGGGACCTCAAATAGCCCAGCATTGATCCTAGGCATCCTGACCTCCGTGACCCCTTCCCCGACCTCCCCCACGCGGCCCACCAGCTCCCCCATCGCCCGCCCCGTCGCCTCCAGGATCGCCGCAGCCGAGTCCTTCGTCTTCCCCTTCCCGCGCGACGTGAACAAGCACCCTATGTAGTGGCCCCTATCCGCCTCGCCGCCACCGCCGCCGCCAGTACTGCCGCCAGAACTCGAAGCAGGGCTGGGAGGCGGGATCAGCAGTGCCGACCCGGGCTCCGGCGCGTTGTCGAGGCAATGCGAGCGGTAGGCTCTGTAGGCCGCCGGGTACTGGATGCGGAACGCCTTCGCTATGCCTGCGCCCCAGGTGCCGGTGCAGTTGCAGGCGTGCAGTAGGAGGGCGCCCCTTGGCGGCGGGTGCGGGTCGTGGAAGAGGTCGCCGCGCACGAGAGTAAGGGTTATTGTTGTCGCGGCGCTGGTGCTGGGCGATGTCTTCTCTTCTCTGCTGCTGGTGTCTTCCTTGGGGGTCCGGATGCTGGTTGGTTGGTTGCTGGATGAGGGGTCTGCTTTGGTCTGCGATCTGGTTCGCTTGCGTAGTGGTTGCTTCAGTGTGTTCTGGTCTTGGTCCTGGAATTGGGTGGGTTTCCTTTTGGGTGGCATGATTGTTTGACATATCCTAATTTTGTACGGGCGTTATGAGGAAGTATGTGTGGTTGCAATCGATGGGGTGCAACGGTATTTTAGTTTGAGCTGACGTTGGAGGACGGACGTCTGGAATTGGTAGTTACCTAAATGTATCTTTGACCTCATACGGTCGAGAGTTTATGCAATGTTTTTACATCGCCATACCTTTCTAGATGTTACACTTTCCTACTAGGCTCTCTGAAGCTACAGATGGTGCTTGGCACTATACATGTGATTCATGAGTTTCGAAAGGTGACATACGGGAGGAAGAAACGATGTGATGCAACCCTACCGTCATTGAAACGTGTTACGAGCTCGAGGAGGGTCTGGTCATGCATGGATGTCAAGGGATCATGATACCTGCTGTGATCGTTTCCTGCGATAAATGATGGTATATCATATCGCAAGTTCAACAACACATGTATTTGATCGACTCTGCAAAAATGCCACTTCTTTCCAACGCCAGACTCAAGCTGCGGTTTCGGTCGTGTTGAAGCACTCAAAAGCACTTCGATAATTGTTACGACCGAGATCTCAGTACTTACCATATTACCAAACAGCGCGAAGTTTTGCAGATGTCTGAATATATATATATATGTATAATTGCTGAGGCATGTCAACGCCTATCCACTTCTTCCGCAGCACCCTCAATCTTCTCATTGCCTTGGACAACGATGAAGACCCTCTCACCTTCCACCAGCCCTTCCGTGCTAAGGAAGTGACCACTACAATAAACCCTCTCCTTCTTCTCCTTTTCATGCTCAGCTTTGGTATCTCACAGGCCCTGGCATGTTTCAACTCCCAATCTTCAACCCAACATGGGCTCAGGAGAGTTTGTCACTGACTTTTACTGAGCAAACAGATCAGACACGCAATGCTACGTGTCATCGGTACACGACTGATCCTGGCTTGTGTCAAGGATAACAAGGCCCACGCTAAGGATACAGACGTTGGCGATGATTTAATCAACAATAAATCCTCAGTGCCGACTAACAGCCTTACCTATCTACGATTGGATAGTCTCTCACCATTGCCATTGCGTCGAAGTCTCCTCTGCGCAATCGTCTATACCGTTGCAGCCGAAAGCTGCATTTCCTTAGTTTCTTGCATATTTTCCACACCCTCTTGGATCTCGTTCTCAAGAATCGCAGTCGCGCTTCTGTTAGAGGGTCTCCATATGCGATGGACGCACGCCATCATCCTTCGGAACCCTAAGGAAAGATGGGCGTTCAGATATCCATGGCGAGAACTTCTACTACCGGCCTTGATTCACACAGTTGCGCAAAGAGCTGCTTCTATTGTGCCCTGCTTGCTAGGAGGTTGGATCGCAACAATGCTCTTTGGGAGCGCTAACGTTACAGCTGTTCGAGACGTGGTTTCCTTGGCTTCTGCGTTTGCAACCCGCTTCTTGGTCCTCTATCCTTCCTACGCATGCCTTATCTGCATCGAGGTCGGTTGTTCACCTGGGAATGATGAGAGGGCGGCTCTTGCGTCTGTCAACGTTGTAACCTCGAAGCATTTGGGCCTGAAGGGTTATACAGAGATTCTGGGGTTATGCTACAGAAAAGTTCTTTTTAGGCTAGCAGCGTTGCACCTACAGACTGTTGGTATGCTGATGGGTGTGGAATTAGTTGCGTTTATGTTGTTACATCTGTTAGTATAGGGTAGCAAGAAATACATATCACGTCACCGGCAAAGCTGATGTCATCTCTGATTTCTGAAGCTCGTTTAGCTCGTGAGAGGTCTAGATGGAGTGCTTGTGCTAGAATACATAGCAATGGGCTGCAGAGATAATGTCAACTATGCGCTAGCTACAACAGAAGTTTGTTGGAGTTCTCTTGTGATCTCCACAATTGTTCTCGAAGTATATCACCTGCTGTGACATTTTGAGGGTAGAAGACAGCGCTTTGCGGCGAACTTCGAGATGATTATGTGCCAAGATCCAAATGCACATGTTGTAGGCTGCATGTGTTTCTCATGTTGGTAGGTAAACGTGGAATGAATGCGTTGATTAGGTAGCATGGGTGATGAGTAACTGAATGAAGAAAAGACATCATGAAATTAATACGCTGCCGACTGATTTTGGAAGTATTTCTTCGTTCGAGAGCATTTTTGCCCATGTTTCTAGTTTTTACACTAGTAATCTCGTGATATCATCCTCATGCTCATCATGTCGTGCAAGATAGTTGCAGTGTATGCATATCCATTGCAGTTAGAGACAATAGCGGTATTGGTAGTAAAGGAAGATGCGGAAGGAAGTGAGATGCCTCGGCGAGCGATCTACTGCTTGGAGCCCCAAGCACCCTTCTTCTTCAAAATCTCGGCCTCCTCATCCTCAATCTCCTGGTCGACCTTTGCGCCCTTTGATGGCTCATTACCGTGGGACTTGGCTGGAAGGGTAGAGTCCTTCTTGCTCTGGAGAACCTCGAAGGATGGCTCTGCCTCGCCCTCCTTCTCACGCTGGCCTTCGCGGGCAAGCTTGTTGGCTATTGAGCGCTCGTCCTCTGTAAATGAATTCTGGTTAGCCGGTTTGAACTGCGGCTGAATAATTTGGGGGTGGAAGATCTAGACATACTGGAGTCGTTGGCCAAGTGAGAATGAGGCTGGCCCTCGTGGAATCTGTCACGCTCGTTTCTCTCGCTGACGGGGACGTTCTTCTATAATACGTGTCAATCATCTCGCTCGTCATGCTAGGAGGCGTTTCTGATTGGGAAAGGTCGAGTTCGTACCTGGTCACCATCCTCATAGATGTTGTGGGAGCCGACGTTAGAAGACATGTTTGATGTTGGTTTGGTAAGAGATTCCTTTCGATAACTTGGTAAGAGTGTTCGCAGAAAAGTTGTAAAGTGCGTAGAGAAGAAGTTCAAACGTGTTCGAGATGGTGGTAGGAAAGGACACACGCGATCACGTTTTTTAAAATCCACACTGTGATCGTGACCACAATGCATCACGATCTGCTGGAGCTTGCGGTTACGTCACAGCAGCAGCGCTGTGGATGCGCGACATCATTGCTAGCGGTCCGTGCGAATTGCTTTGAGATCCTTTGGTGAGCGCAATTGCTTCAGGCCTCCACTTAGGAATTGCATGATGAAATCGCCAGGGTTTGTTTGGTCGGTTGAATAATGATACATATATGGTATTACTGCGCTTTGGGCATCTTCCAGGCCAATTCGTGGTTAATATATTATCTATTTTCCGCATCCCTGATCGCGATAGTACCGCCGATATAGCGGGACTTTTTGCACCGCGACCTTTCTTACGCGTAGATGTAATTGGCGCTCTAACAGCACTCTTAGAAGTAATAAATCCATCTTCCACTGGTTATTCGAACTCAATTGTTGATGGTGGTTTACTCGTGACTGCAGTGATAGGTCAGCACACTTTTCATCAGAATATGTTCCAGGTCGTTGGGTACACTTACTCTCATACAACACTCTAGCGACACCAGGCACCTCGTTACCAATCCTCGTAGCCACTTTGCTCAAGAACTTAGGACTGAACTCATACATGTCTGCGGTCATGAAATCCGTCGTCTGCACTGCTCTCAGAGCAATGATGTATCCATGCAGTCTCTGATCACCAACGACACCGACAGCTTTGCCCTCTACTAGCGCCGCGAAAGCCTGACTGATCTCTCTGTACAACCCAGCAGCACGGATCTCCTCGATAAAGATCTTGTCTGCCTGCTGCACAATCTTGACCTTTTCGGGTGTTACTTCGCCAATAATACGAATGGCGATACCTGGACCTGGAAATGGGTGTCTCCAGACAAGTTCCTCAGGAATCCCCAAGCTGGTACCCATGGCGCGGACCTCGTCCTTGAAAAGTTCGCGTAGAGGCTCAATGAGCTTGAGATCCATTTTCTCTGGCAGGCCACCGACATTGTGGTGAGTCTTGATAGTCTGTGCAGGGCCTCGGAAGGCAATGGACTCGATGACATCAGGGTACAACGTTCCTTGAAGAAACCACTCGACCTTGCCAGCTCGTGAGGTCGACTCAGCAGCCTTTGCGATGTTCTTTGCCTCCTCCTGGAAGATTTCGATAAATGTGTTGCCAATAATCTTCCGCTTGCGCTCCGGGTCTGACACACCATCGAGGAGCTTAAGGAAACGTTCGCTGGCGTCAATGACTGTCAGATTGACACCGAGGCCCTCAGATAGTGTCTCTTTGACTTGCTTCGCCTCGTTCAACCTCAGAACACCATTGTCTACAAGCACCGCATGGAACCTGTCGCCAATAGCCTCATGCATCAAGCGCGCAGCGACAGTCGAGTCAACACCTCCACTGACCGCACCGATGACCTGTTCATTCTCACCTACTATTCCCCTGATTCTCGCGATCTCTTTGTCAACAAAAACATCCATCGTCCAGTCTTGCTTGGCTTTGCAGATTCCCGCCGCAAAGTTCTTGATCATCTGGGTTCCCCTCGGTGTGTGCGTGACCTCAGGATGGAATTGGATACCATAGTATTCTCTCTCTGCATGCGCAATGCCTGCATACGGCGAATTTCCGCTTGTCGCAACTGTCACGAAGCCGTCTGGCATCTTTGAAAGCTTGTCTCCGTGGGACATCCAGACTTCCATATCCTGCTCCAAACCCTCGAATAGCTTATCTACATGCGCCTCCTTGCCGGTGTGCTTCTGAATGGCTAATGTAGCACGGCCATACTCTCTCTTCTCGCCAGCTGAGACGTTCTTGCCATGGTGCCATGCCAGCTCCTGCAGTCCGTAGCAGATGCCGAGAATTGGTACGCCCCAGTCGAAGATGGTAGTGTTGACATGAGGAGCGCCCTCAGCGTAGACCGAGTATGGCCCGCCAGAGAGAATGACACCCTTGGGTTTCCAGGTGAGTTTTTCGAGCTTCTCGTCACACGGTAACATTTCAGAGTAAATGTTCAGCTCACGCAGGCGACGGGTGATCAGATGGGTGTACTGCGAGCCGAAGTCTATGACGAGGATGGTGTCGAAGATGGTGTGAGGAGGGGGTGGCAGGTCGCCATTGGTGATGTTGCTTGAGGCGGCCATGGTTAGCGGTGGTAGTAGCAGCTTCGATGTTTCCTTTTGGAGGGTATCTCCTCTGCAGAAGCAATAGTGTACAATAAGTGAACTACATCTCTTCAAACAGAGAAGATGACTTACAGTCCCAAAAAATTATTTGCCCGCATTTAAACCAATGACCCTTCGCGCTCCCGCTTTTTGACGGCGATAAGATAAGAATTTGCAGGCTTCTTGGCGGGAGATTATTCTCAAACATCTGAAGATGACAGTAGATGGAGTATCAATCAATCAGTATATAAGAGGGAGACTAAGGACAATTCTATTGTTCTAATTTGCTAAAGCAGGTCCGATTTCGAAACCTACCGCTCAGAAGCGGTCGCAGTGTACGGGTCGAACAAATCCATATATCGGGACAGGAAGCAAGGCGAGCTACAATGGTGAAGAGAAAGTCAAGTGGCGACGAGAAGCCATTGGCATCAAAAACGAAGATGGAGATCGACGGAGAAGACGATGATGATGACGACACAGAGGATGTAAGATCTTCCGCCTCCGACAGCACTACGCGCGCAAACTAACATTGAGCTAAAACAGAGCGGCTCAATCTTGAACGTAGATTTCGAATGGTTTGATCCACAACCGGCTGTAGATTTTCACGGCCTGAAAACGCTCCTGCGACAGCTCTTCGATGTGGACAACGATCTGTTTGATCTCTCGGAATTGGCCGATCTAGTTCTGGCCCAGCCGCTTCTGGGCTCCACGGTCAAATGCGAAGGCAATGAAAGCGATCCTTACGCTTTCCTGACCGTGCTCAACATGCAGCAGCACCGCTCCAAACCTGTCATCCAACAGCTGGCCAAGTACCTTGTTGAAAGGTCCGAGGGGCAAGGCAAACCAGGCGAGGAACTCAAAGCATTGCTGGCAGAAGGGTCAACTGCACAGGTGGGGCTGATCCTCTGCGAGAGACTTATTAACATGCCCGCTCAGGTCGTACCGCCAATGTATACGATGCTTATCGAAGAGATGCAGTGGGCTCTGCAGGAGAAGGAGCCTTACAACTTCACCCACTATGTTTTCGTATCGAAGAACTATACTGAAGTCGCGTCGAAGCTTGATGCGGAGGACTCACAGCCACAGAAGAAGGCCAGAAAGGGAGGCACTGAAAAGGAGGCTGTGGAAGTGTTCTACTTCCATCCGGAGGATGAGGTGTGGCAAAAGTTCGCTATGGGAGGGTACAATTTTGAGTTCGTCAAGGCAGAAGACGAGGGCGCGTCAGATGCGAGGCGGACTTTCCAGGAACTAGGAGTGAAGCCGCAGGGGAGTCTTTTACTGATGGATGCTGAGAAGTTCGAGGAGGCCGTAAAGGCTGTGAGCGAGTATGTAGGTGGCGCTTCATAGCAGAGGCACGCTAGATGTGGGAATGTATGATGTAGCTTCCTGGGCAATTGCTGTATGAATGATTGAGGGACAGTTGTACAAGCTTTCTTTCTTCTTGACAGAATAACGTTAGGAAAATTTAGCTGTACAATGAGGTAGGCTGCTGAAAGTCTTCTAGTGTGCCAATCCACTCTTTGGCGCGACATATCACAAATACCCGACTGCCTCACATCCATCCTCGCGAACAGGTATACCACTTCTCCCCCGTCATTATACCTCCATCTAGCCGATAACCAGGGTCGATTCCTCTGGGAAATCGTACGATGGCACTTCCAGGTTCAAGGGCGCAGGACCCTTCCTGATACGACCAGAGATGTCGTAGTGTGAGCCGTGGCAGGGGCAGAACCAACCGCCAAAGTCACCAGCCTCGCCAATTGGGACACAGCCCAAGTGTGTGCACACACCCAGCATGACAAGCCACTCTGGCTTCTGGACACGGTCGGAGTCTGGCTGGGGGTCACGGAGGGACTCCCATTTGACGCCCTCGGCTTCGGAGATCTCGTCGCTGGTGCGATGGCGGATGAACACAGGCTTGCCACGCCACTTGATGATGACGTTCTTGCCTTCTGGAATGGTGGCAATGTCAACCTCAACCTTGGCCTGGGCGAGAACGTCGGCAGATGCGGACATGTTGACAAGGAAATCTGCAGAGACATATGTCAGCTAAAGCTATACCTTGCGGCCTCAATGGCATGGCTAGTTCTTGCGGTTCTGTCTTGCAAACAATTCCTGCTCCCAAGTATGCAGTAGGAGAGCTTAAGACGTACTCTGAACGGTATCCTTTGCACCCAACGCGCTTATCCCGCCGAGAGCACCGACCATGAAGTACTGGAAGACCTTGTTGGTGGTTTCGCTACCTCCGCGATACGCCTTGAAGGAGGGAATGATAGTCGTGTCCTTGTAGCTGCTGGTGCCACGGGTGAAGGGGCTGTTGACGTTGGTAGCATCGGCTCTGTTGCGCTTCTGGATAGCGGCGGCTGAGGTGCGCAGAGAAGGTTGCTGCTGGCGGGCGCATTGGCGCGCCAGAGCCTTGGAGGTGGTGGAGAGGAGAGACATGGCCAAAGCAGGAGCTCGGGTGGTAGTAGGAGTAGAGGTCAATGGCCGTGGGGGGATGATATAGTTGGGTGGGAAGCTCTCGAGGTCAATAAGGCGATGAGGTTGTGCTTTGCGGCAAGCGGAGGTTTTGGGAGAGGTGCACAGGCCATTGCTTTTTTACCTGAGCTATGATTGGCTGCGGTGCTTGCCGTTCCGTCCATTGCCTAATATAGGGCTTGTCTGGAGCATCCACTGTTGCCTTGCGATACTCTCTAACTTCGCGTCTGCAATTGATGCGGAATCAACTGCCTTGCCCATCGCCGCTTGCTGTATCGCCATGTCGACGACAGTTATCTCGGGATCATAGATGGTCATCGAAAGGAACAGACACTGACCATTCGTATAGGCTAGACAAACTCCAACCCTTCTATCATGATTTACAGATCGCTATTGTCAGTGGGGCTAGGATCACTAGCACACTGATGGATCTATAAGAGTACATACAACAAGCGACAACACTTCGCCTGATCTGAATTACCATGGGCCAGGGGTATTCCCTTGCCTCACTGCCTAGTGGCCCGAGCGCTTTAGAAACACCTGACATTTCTGATCTTGTGTTTGAACGTGCATTAGGAGGTGCTCGCTTCTTGAGAACCATTCGTGCCCGCCACCGGGATGGCATAGTCGTTGCAAAAATTTGCAACAAACCATCAAGCAACATATCGTTCAAGAAGTATGCAAAACTTCTCAGAGCTGAGCGCCAAGCTCTTGCTGGTGTGCCAAACGTGCTAGCCTATCAGCGTATCCTCGAGACGAATAACCTTGGCTTGTTAGTTCGACAGTTCATTCATACCTCGCTATACGATCGAATGAGTATACGACCGTTCCTGGAGGTCATCGAGAAGAAATGGATCGCTTTTCAACTCCTATGTGCTGTTCGAGACTGTCACGCTCGTGGTGTGTTCCACGGCGACATCAAGACCGAGGATGTCCTCGTGACCTCCTGGGGTTGGATCTATCTTACAGACTTCTCTTCAGCCTACAAGCCAGTCTTCCTGCCTGAAGATAACCCGGCAGACTTCACATTTTACTTTGATGTTGCGGGCCGACGGACGTGCTACATTGCCCCGGAACGCTTCCTCGCCATTGGTCAGAAGCCCAGCGACGATACGTCTGTGCAATGGAGTATGGACGTCTTCAGTCTGGGATGTGTTCTTGCAGAACTCTTTACAGAGACGCCCACATTCACTCTGAGTCAAATGTTCAAGTATCGTAAGGGAGAGTATGATCCTACGATTTCATTGCTTGGCAAGATTGACGATGATCAAATCCGCTCTCTGATCGGCAGTATGATCCGACTTGACCCTGAATCTCGATGGCATGCTCAAGACTATCTGGACGAATTCAAAGAAAAGGTCTTTCCTTTGTACTTTTACCAGCATCTCCACGTCTTGATGCAGGAACTCACCGACCCCACTTCTGGCCGAAAACTCCAGACCACTCAGACTACCAACAATGGGTTGGCTGACGAGCGTATTGACAGAGTTTATCATGATTTTGAAATCATTTCGGTTTCTTTAGGCTATTCTGGAGGACCAGAGGATCAAGATAAGGGTCAGAGCATCACTAATCGAGGTTTGTTCCCGTTGCAGATAGACTTGCCACATGACCGTCACGCGGCTAGCGAAGGGCTAAGTGTTAATGAAGAGAATGGAACGCTCATTCTATTGAATGTCATCTCTGCCTCGATGCGCAGTACTGCGCGAGGTTCTTCCAAAGTTCGCGCCTGCGAGCTGTTGCTCGCATTTGCCGAGCGGCTGCCAGACGAAGCGAAGCTCGACCGCGTCTTGCCATACGTCTTGCCTCTGCTTGAGGATGTTGATGAGATGGTGCTCATCGCAGCACTGCGAACGATGACTCAGGTTCTTGCTCTAGTCAAAGTGGTCTCGCCTGTCAACTCATTCCTGTTCACTCAATATATATTTCCAAGGTTACAGATATTCGTCAACAGTCCCGGCTTCAGAAACAATGGGGTGGTCAGAGCGACGTATGCTGCATGCCTCGCAATTCTCGCCCAAACTGCCGAGCACTTCTTGGACATGATGCAAGCTCTCAGAGCGGAAGGCTCGCTACCGTCGTCGAATAGGATCATCGATGAAGAAGTGGATAGTGTGCAAATATCCAGCGACACTTACGACGCAACACATAGAGAAATCCTGGACCAATTTGAAGCTCAGACCAAAGTGTTCCTCACTGATCAAGACAACGCAGTGAGGCGTGCATTCCTTACATCAGTACCTAGCTTGTGCGTCTTCTTTGGGGAAAGCAAAGCGGGCGAGATCTTGCTCAGTCATCTCAACACCTATCTGAACGATCCCGACTGGTTGCTCAAGTGCGGCTTCTTCCGGACGATAGTTGGGGTGGCTGTTTTCATGGGTGGTGCGAATCTTGAAGATTTCATCCTGCCGCTCATGACTCAGGCCCTTGCAGACACACAGGAGTTTGTTGTCGAACAGGCATTACGATCTCTCAGTAGTATAGCTGAAGTCGGCTTGTTACAGCGCCAGAAGACTTGGGAGCTTATCGACACTGTGGCCCCTTTCCAGATGCATCCCAATCTTTGGATTAGGGAGGCGGCGGCTAAATTCACATCTGCAGCAACTAAATATCTTTCAACATCGGACATTCGCATTCTTGTGGCTCCGTTGATCGAACCTTATTTGAAGGTTCCAATCCCGACTATTTCTGAAGTTGAGCTACTAGATGCTCTCAAAAAGCCTATCCCACGGGCCGTCCTAGATCTATCACTGCAGTGGGCAAGCGACAGCAACGTGGACAAAGGCCTGTTCTGGAAACAGGCTCGTGAATCATTGAACCTCATCTACAAGGGAGCGAGAAACTTCCCACCAGCATCGTCAGTGAAGGATTTCGGATCAAAGTCGCTCGCAAAACTACCAAAGACCGAGGAAGATGAGAGATGGTTGGGGCGACTACGCAACGCCGGAATGAGGCCAGACGATGAGATGAAGATTCTCGCCTTTCGTCAGGTTCTCTGGCGAACAGCACAACGGACTAAGCGGGCTGAAGAGAGCGATGTCGATGTCGCTGCTCTTGACAACATCATCAACCTTGCTCAAATCCATGTCACGCCTCAAACCGTGCTCTTCGATAACCATGTCGAGACCTACGAAGAGCATATGAGAGGCGATGACCATGAAAGAACAATTGCTGAAGCTCTGATGGAAGCCACCAAGCCTAATCGAACATCAAACAATAAGACCGCAAATGCTGAGCAAGTGGGTGACGTTGCTCCAAGTCATCCAAAATCTGAAGAAGCTCCTCAAATATCAAGGAGACTGTCTGTCGGTCTCAGGAGGCAGACCTCTGGATCTCTTTCATCGTCGCCTAGCTCAGGTCTGGGTCTACTTGGCAAGAACCAGCTTGCACGACAGCGAGACGGTAACGGGTTGCTCCTCCCTGGCTTCGATGCGAAGAAGTCACTGGCCGATGCTGTAGTGGATGATGCAGCCGCGGCTGGAAAACTCGACACACCTCTCACCAATAGCAGAAGAACCTCTCCTAGACCTTCGTCGTCACAACAGCAAAGGCAGCAGCTTCAACGTGAGAACAGCCATCGTCTAGTACATAGCTATACGGGCAACGACCCAACAGTCCTAAAGCTGCTAGATACTGTATATGTCGATAATTTCCCTGTTGACGCCGCCGATTTTGGACCGCTCATACAACCCAACAAGCGAGGACCAATACACAATAGCAACAGTGATATACAAAAGACGAAGTTGTGGCGACCGCAATGCAAACTGGTTGCCGTTTTAGGAGAGCATACGGCTAGGGTTACAAGGATTGCAGCCGCACCAGATCATACCTTCTTCATAACTGCATCGGATGATGGCTCTGTCAAGGTTTGGGATTCAGCCCGGCTTGAGCGTAACGTAGTGCACAAGTCCAGACAGACTTATCGGCATGCTTCTGGTGTCAAGGTCACGTCACTTTGCTTTGTGACTTCGACTAGAACGTTCGTCAGCACGGGGACGGATGGAAGCGTTCATGTCGTGAAGGTCGGTCTCACGGAGCCGAACGATCCTGCAAAGACGATTGTATACAGCAGGCCGCAGGCGGCGAGAGAATGGACCATTCCATCAGCCTCTTCTGGCCCGGAATACGCTGTCTGGTCGCAGCATTTCCGTGCAGATTCTGTCAGCACTCTGGTTCTTGCAACAAATTCCAACCGTATCATTGGTTTAGACATGCGATTTATGTCTATTTTATTCGAGTTCCGTACACCAGCACAGCACGGCAAGATTAATTGTTTCTGTGTTAGTAGAAAGCATGAATGGTTGCTCACGGGTACTTCGAACGGTGTGCTTGACCTTTGGGATCTGCGTTTCAAGGTCCGCTTGCGATCATGGACGTTCCCGAATGCGGTACCAATTGTTCGACTTCAGATTCACCCCAGCCGCAAGTCTTCCAAGCGAAACCGTGTGATAGTGTCAGGAGGTACTGCAAGAGGCGAAATAACGGTGTGGGATATTGAGAAGCTCATCTGTCATGAGATATATCGCCCTGCGCTCTCAAGTAGTGTCAAAGAAAGTGTCAAGATCAGAGAGAGGAAGTACACACTCACAAACATCGATGATGACCGGCCAGAAGGACTGCTAGGCCGCGTGGCTGGAGCCTCTGCAGCGGATCCCAACTCCAGTGAGCCTTTCCTCTCGAACTCTTCCTTGTCAATGCCATTCATTGTTGGTCAACAGCAAGCCAGCGCCGACTCGGATGTCCAGACCGAATTTATCCTGACCGGCGGCCCAGACGGTAAAGTCCGCTACTGGGACTGCGAGCGACTTGACGGATGCAGACTCGTAAGCGGCCCAGGAAGCATGGCTGAGAAGCCGGAATACACTATCAGTCCGCTTGCTTCAGCTCCACGAGATTGCAAGATAATCGCAGAACATTTTCCAAGTCCCCCTACGCCTCCAGAGCCCCAACATGTAGTCCAGTCAAACAAAGTCTCGGCAAACGGATCCACCAAGCGAAGCACCAGCGGCAGGCTGACTTCGAGATATGAGACAATCAAGCTGTCAGCTCAACACATGATCGATGGCCATCTTGACGTGATCACCGATGTAGCTCTGCTCGAGAAGCCTTTTGGCATGGTCTTGAGCGCTGACAGGTCTGGCCGGATTTTTGTGTACCAGTGATGTGACACGGGAGCAATTGAAAGGCTCCACAAATGTACAATAACTATGACCGCTTCCATGCTAGAGGAAGCAGTCGAGTCATCGAAAAACAGACCCGCAGTGCAGCAATCGATAGATACTAAGCTTTGTGCCCTCGCCGTCATCGTAATAGAAATTGTAGTAGATGTCTGCTCATCGAAATACAACCCTTCCACAATCGTATCCCTGTTTCCCTCGAGTACAAACATCTATCTCAACACACTATTCCAAATAAGATACTCGTATGTAAGAAGACCTGAACGCATGAAATCCGGCTAAGCTTTATATCTTGAACAGACAACCCCCACAAATTTCCCGAAGAGAACGATAGCACAGTGAATGGGAGAGAAGACGAAGCAGGAGAGAGGATCTACCTCCGCTTCCCTCCCCCTACCGCTTGCATCCTCCAAGCGGAGTGCCAGGACTAGATGTAGATGGCCACTTGGTATGAAAAGAGACGATGAGAATGTCTCTTCACATAAAGGAGAAGGGTGGCTAAGGAAAGGGGACTTGAGGATTGACACCAAGGCAAGAATGCCCTTCCAAAACGAGGACAGGGCATGAAGGAGGGGATCTAATGGGAGCGGATGGAACTGCATATAGCGTGAGTGTTTCGGCTCGAGACATGGCAGAACGAAGTGTTCCGCGTTAAAGCCAGTGATAACGATGAGTATGAGGAGCTAAGGAGGCGAGACGAGGTCGGAAAAAGAGACGAGGGGAGGGACTGGGCGTTGGACGATGGTGTCAGTAATGGTTCATGGTTTTGTGGATGCTGGTAAAAGCTAGAATCGGGGCTGCGTAGCGACATACCACTGATTATGGGCATCAGTCAATTGAGAACAGCTACGGCTATACTCTTCCTGGAACATTGAAATCTTATTCTGACTAATTTACGACGTCTCTCGGTAATTTTGATCCTGATTACCTGTATCCTTTCCTTCATAGTATAATTTGAGATCAGTAACTCAGCCAGTAGGGCAGCCGGAAACCTTCCTCAGTCCTGAATAGCCGAAACCCATGTTTGACTGCTTTCTCATCCATGATCACACCCGAGATGTGTGCTATATGTCATGACTCCACCAGTAGGCGCAGCGTTCGTCACACGAGAACTCAATCAAAGCCGCCTGGTCATCCAGGATCTGCCTATAGCTTGCAGTATGCACCGCGCATCCAGAGATCTGATCGCAAGCCGCCGTTTTATCACATCCTGTACCTATGCATGTGCAAATCGTCGCTTCTACGCTCGCAGTGTCCTAGTCCCGGACTCACTGGGGTGGGGTGCTAAGACCACCGATGTACTTATAGACAACGCTAAAGTCCTTGCCTTTGAGCTCCTCGTTGCCTTCTACGGCAGCATAGATCTCCTTAGCGTAGGTGCCAAGCTGAGGCAGGATATCAGCTTCAGCTGCAGCTTGCAATGCAAGCTTCAAATCCTTCAACATGAGCGCAGTCCCAAACCCGCCTTCGTACTCACGGCCTGCTGGTGCATCTTCGCTGACACCAGGGACCGGGTTGTTGACCTCGCTTGGCCAGCAGCGACCGGTGGCCGTGTTGATCATGTTTGCTAGTGTTTTCGGGTTCAGACCCCATCTCACACCCATGTTCATCGCTTCACAGGTTGCCACATTGTTGAGTGCGAGGAGGTAGTTGTTTGCTAGCTTCCCCTTGAGACCGCTTGTCTGAGGTCCGAGGTGTACTATACTCTTGCCCATCATGCTGAGGACCTGCTCCACGCGGGGGAAGATATCTCCGCTGCTGCCGACCATGAAGGTCAGCTTACCTGCGCGTGCACCCACGACACCGCCTGACATTGGGGCATCGACGAATCTGCCCTGGCCGCTGCTGTGTGTTGCATTGGCGACTTGAGCGCTGGATTTCGGGTCGATGGTGCTGCAGTCGATGAAGAGACGTTCCTGCTTGTCTGATGCATCTTTGAGAAGAGTAGGAGGGCGGAGCATGTGTGCGAAAACGTTCTGGACGTGATGTGGTTCGGGTAGGACGGTGAATATCGTTTCCTGTCATTAGACGGCTCTGTCAGCTAATTCATACACTGAGCGGAAGCTGATTAGTTGAAAGAATGACGTGTAGGGGAAATGTCAGAGGATTGGCTTTGAATTTGGGTAATCAGGATAACACCATTCCTACTCTTGCGAGTGGAGTGATGCCAACTTAGATCATAGATAGGATAATTCAGTGTTCATCATAGTAG
Source organism: Polychaeton citri CBS 116435 (assembly GCA_010093785.1). Classification (NCBI taxonomy): domain Eukaryota; kingdom Fungi; phylum Ascomycota; class Dothideomycetes; order Capnodiales; family Capnodiaceae; genus Polychaeton; species Polychaeton citri. The sequence continues at coordinate 147,953 of MU003816.1, forward strand.
TACGGTGGGCTTGAGGAAGGACTGCATTCATCAGAAGCAAGCAGTTTAAGCATGCACTTACTGAATTCTCAGCCACCTCGCGCACGCCCTGGACGATAGTGGCATTGCCTGTCTCTTGCTTGAACTTCTCGCAGATGGTTGGGTTTACGTCGTGGATGAACATAGTGTCTGACTTCGGGATCTTTGCGCGTAGGTTCAGAGCCATTGGGTAGCCTGAAAAGTAGAAGCTACTTGTCAGACATTTGTGACAGCTCACATCTGGTGATTAAACACCAGCGATGGCATCTCAAGAATGACTTACCCATCCTCCCAAGCCCGATGAAGCCATAGCTCGCGTCCAACCTGCTACTGCTGGCGAACGTCCTCCTGCTAGCTGGCTTGCTGGCAATGCTTCTGAGCAGAGGCGTAGCACTCCTGGATAAAGTGGACTGGGCCCTCATCTTGAATGACTTGCGTATGAAGGATAGAATCGCTGTTCTCAGACACTAGAGACCTCTCCGGTTTTAGAAATAGCTAGAGCTTCAGCCGAGCTTCTGTATATCTAATATCCCGCGGCTACTGCCAGGAGGTAAGAGCCGTTGGCATGAAAGTCGTCGGTCGAATCTCAGACAAGCAGTGAGCTGTGTGTGGCTGGGAAGAGAGACTCAGCGAGTGGGCAGCAGCAAAGAAGACACGCGAGCAGAGCGGCGGTAGCTCTCGGCTATCGAAAAGTGCAGGGGATAATGTTAAATAGAGCACCGCGGCTAGGGAGAGGAAGCAGCATGGATAGGAAGAGGCCAAGACAGCATGTCACTGCATGGAAAGGCAGAGCGAACCGGCTTAGCGGAAACAGGCAAGCCCCGATGTATGACCTTGATTCATAGGTAGAGGAGAGCCTCTCGACGCGGTCACACCCGACGCACCCAGGGAGAAACGACGCTCACATGTTAGTGAGGAAGAGGCAATAAGAGTCGTGGCTGAAGAGCTGAAGCGCCGGCGCAACAAACAACAATCGGAAAGGAGGAGAAAAGGTGGAGTCTCCACACGCCAGTGTTCGCCAAGCCAAGTCAGACATGGAGATCTAGTGTGACGGTCCTGGTGGCCTTGCAATCCTGCCGACGTCGGTGGCGCGTGAGGTACGCATAGTCTTATCCCACACAATGCATGAAGCACATGGTCTGCGCAGTGCGGTTCAGGTGTGCTAGGGTGTCTGGACTATCTGGCAGTATTGCATAGCAATGCCGTGGAAGTGTTCGTCCGTCTGTATGCCGTTAGCCTAATCTCGTTTTACACTGCTGCCTGGGGAATCGATCCGTCAATCTACTGAGTGCACGATCAGTCCAGTTGGATAATTGCATACTTGGTTATCCATTGGTATCGCATGCTCTTCATAATGGGCCACCTCAAAGATGGCTGTCGTCCTTGTGCGTTGCCATCGTGCAATATTGGTGTGAACGGTGAGAGAGAATCAGAAGCGGGCCCAATATCAGCAGTAAATGCAAGCGTGCGGCAGAGTGGAGCGCGTTGCAGCGCGTAAGCACCACGACTGCCTAAACCCAAGGCAATCATGAGTCTCCTCTATACTTCCAACATCGCGTTGAAGCACTGTCCTGGTGTTCTACACTTTGCAGCCGTCTTTGCCAGATACTGCGAATCAACAACATCCTACGCCAAGACCTCACACAGGCTGGGCGGACCCAACTTTTAAGCGATCACATTTGGTTTCAAATATCATCAGTCCGAGCAGTGGCAACGACGCCAGTCAGGGGAGCGGGATCAGTAAGACAGAAATGCACGCCTCGACCTTTTCGACATATAACTTCAGCTGCCGGTCAGCTACGATTGCGTTCCAATGACACCTCATCCCTCAGCTGGATAGGGCATAGTGGTCTCAGTAATGAGGTGGACGTAGCGCTGAAGAATACTACCTCGCCCCGAATGTTCCGAAGCACCCTTCACCTGTCTATGACTTTCCAAGCCATCTATGAGAAGCTCATCACGTTCGTCTTCTCCAAACAAAATACGGTTTTGGATACAGTCCCGAAAAGAATGTCGCAGCGTCAGGTAGATTGATACTAACCAATACCTGCTCATTGCACATGTCTACCATCTAACTCGATAACGTCCGCTACGGCATCAACGTATCGAGAATCAAGCACTGGAATGACCTCAAACAAATCACTTGTTTCTTGTGTTTCGTAAAGACGGTATCGGCACGCAGGTAAGGCTATCTCAAGAGGTGCAAACCCTTGATGTGAGCAGTTAGCTGACTCACTGAGCGTACTTGATGACTGGTGTCGCACTTGGGAGCACCTTCGTCCTCATCCGACTACACATGGAGGATCCAAATGAAGCCCCATGTGCGATGTTGCGATCTGAAGACTAGCTTCAAGGTCGCACAACCTTTCTTCTTGGTCCTAGGCAACGGCTACCTGTCGGCTGCAGCACCGGTCTGGGACTTCAACGCAACAAGCAACTCTTTGAGCTTGCTGAAGGAGCAGCCATTCCACTCATTTAGGGACACTCAGCTCTTGTCTTTCTGAAGAATTAGGCATAACATTCACTCCGCTTCATGAATCTTCCAGCTGAGATTCGATACTGCATCTCGAAGTCAAGGACCGCATTATGCTAATGTACGAGGTTGAGTACAACGCGGCAGGGGCATTCGCATTTCAAATGTACAGATAACGGGAATGGGTCCCCGTATTACCTGACACCACATCGCGTACATTTGACAGACTCCTCCGATCAGTGCATGCCCAAGTGAACCTACACGAGAACTACGTGTGATCTCACGTGTCGACGTGACATCAAGCACATTGATCGACCGCAACTGGTACAGAATTACCAGCTTCGCGATTGTAGCTTTGCCGACGAGCGATGTTGGACCTGACCAGCGGCACCAACGCTGTCGTTCAAAAAGCTGTGTGGGTCATCACCAGACCCTCGTGGCGCTGCTAGGCCTGTACCGCTGCTATATCCAGGTTGCAGTCAGAATCATGTTAGTAGATATGTAAGATACCAAGGTGTTTGGCCATAACATCTCGCAGCCCAGACTGCTTTCCTATATGAATTTTACGAGCTACATGGAATCCCATTCTGACGGTAGACTAGGAAGCTTGGAATGACTGTAATTGACAAATCGAGCGTCATCTTGGAGCTGACTTTCGATCCCCTTGCGTTGTGGGCTACGACAAACAAAGTTTCGCGGTACAGATTCACGCACACCTTTACCAATTTACGTTACATACGAGGCTAGCTGTATCTAAATTCTCTGTTATGTTCTACACATTATGCTACTAACACTGAAAGTGTTGGTAACACGCGCAAGAAAAGCTTCAACTTGGTCCATCACTAATGAGGTAATTCTTAATGAGAGTGCCTGGAATGGTGAGTAGGCACATCCCTTCGCCAAGTGGCTCGTAAAGTCTCAGTACCACATCTAGGTAGCTGCCTAGGGTCTGTTCACATTACGACTTCCCCCAAATCTCGTTCCACCCCTCGGGTCGTAACTCCAGCGGATCCTTCAGGCTACCTGTTCGGGGGAGTCTACCCTCGCCAGGCTCTGGCAAACATATCCACTCTCTGACACAACCGGGCACATCTTCTCTCGCGTGACTGATGACTAGGAGCGCCTGTTGAGGCTGTAAACCCGTCAGGACGACCTTCCCAATCTCCTCTGTAGTACTTTCGATTACAGTATCATTCTCAATGCGAGAGACTTTCTCGCCATGTGATAGGAATAAGAGCGCTTTGTCACGAATGGCCTCATCTATGCCGCTCAGTGCTTCGTCTAGGATGACGAGGTCAGGGCTGCCAACAAGAGCACGGAGGAGGAGGATAAGCCGTTGGGATGAGAAGCTCAATTCTCCAAACAACATGTCTTGAGCCCACTTGATGTCTATGTCGTCTTCCGTCTCGAGATCGTACATCTTCTTAGCCTCCGTAAGGTCATGTGCGTTCTCCAGCTTCTCTATGGTTGTAGAGTTATGAAGTCTGGGATTGAGCTCACGCGCGAACCACCTCAAGCAGCCATCGACCCTTAGCTTAGCGTGTTCGGTCAGCTTAGGCCTTACAGCTGGTGTGTCAGCCCATGCAGACTCCAAGCTCCGTCGGACGCTGAGGCTTCTTGGAAAAAATGCGTGGATCTCGGGACTCGAATGACCCATCCGTTTTTGCAGATCAAAGATGCCTATTCCAGGCAGGCCTGTCTCTAGGTCTGGGAGCCGCGATCGTCCAAAAAGCTTGATAGGTAGAGAGTATGTTTGTGGATGATCGGAGGTGATAAGCGAGAGGAGAGTGGTCTTGCCGCTACCATTGGCGCCGAATACCCCAGCACGTTGACCGCGGTGTAATGACCAGTAAAGACCCGGGGAAGGTGCTGAAGGCTGTTGCCATGCGCCCAAGACTGTTTTGTCACCGTAGCTGACTTGGACTCCTTGCATCTCTACAAGTGCCTCACCAGAGGAGGGTGGAACGGAGTCGCGGCCGAACCCATCTTTGCTGAGCTGTGTCACCGTGCTGGCATTGTGTCCGGTTCGAGCGTGTTGGAGAATTCGACTGGCGGATGGCTCGGTAGAGTGGGCAATCCCTCGGAACAGCTCGTCTCTGCCACCTTGAGCTAATACACGAAACTCGCTATCAATGACACATAATCGTGTCACCCAGTCTGGTACCCCATCTTCAGGTCTGAGACTCATTATCAGCCGCGGCTTATTCTTCTTAGCTAATCGTCTGAGAACATTCGACATGCTAGCAAGAGTATTCGGGTCAAGCCCCATGAATGGGCCATCAAGCAGAAGGATCTCAGGCTCAACCATCAACGCTTTGGCTATCCTAGCTCTCCGTGTCTGCCCATTGCTAAGGTTAGCCACGGGCATGTCGAGCAACTTGCGCAAGTTCAGTTGCGCAGTGATCTGCTCCAAGACCGAATGTTTCACCGTGTTCTCGGTCTCGAGAGGATTGAGTTCCGTATTACCAGTAAGATAATCCAGCACAGAAAAGTCACTTTCTTCCCTTCTAGCTTCGTAACGTGCACTCAGATAGGCACCTCTGACACCCGTTCCGCCGACCTTGTTCCCACGGTCGGCATCAAAACCAACGTACTTGATCCCGTGGTGAGGTGGTATTCCAAGGGCAGAAAGAAGAGGATACGACCTTGCTGTAGGAGGAATGCAGACATGTTGTCCTGCGAGTATTTGGAGAAAAGTCGTTCGTGCTATTGACGATGGTGAAATAACTGCCCAGTACTGTGAATTGCCATTGCTGGGAGTCTGGGAACTAAAGTCCCGTAGCTCGAATGTCAAGTCTGGGAACAGCGCAGGGTTGTTGATTTGCTGTTCGTTCTCTTGAGGATACTGGCGATAGAATGTCGCCTCTTTGATGGCAATTGCTGGCTTTGCCGTGTCGTGGTTGTATCTGAGCTGATGCTGAAGAAGCCTTGACGGCCGTGTCGTCGTCAATAATCGCTTCATTATCTTCTGGCTTCACCCAGCATTCACTAGTTAGATCAAAGCAGCATCTTTGGTATGAGTAATTGCAGCATTGATCACTCTGGGACATTGGGTATAAGTCGTTGTATAACTTTGGCCTTAGGCATCTCGAGTTACCGGCTTTCGGCATAAAGTGGTCCGACTCCAGGTACAACATTGTAAGAGGAACCAGATTCATCTGGGTGTGGAATCTGATATGTAATCTCTTGCAGCCTTAGTGCTGTTCGTCATTTTAATCACGGTACTTGAACGTCCTTGAAGTCGTATGGTTATACGCGTATATATAGCTGCAAACAATCGACAGGACGGAGGTATTGAATGACGTGGGAGTGACTGCTCCGCACCTATCGCATGTGCATGACTGCAGCCGAGGCAAAGACTTACCAAGTACATCATTCTCAAGTTATTATATGACTTGATGTGAGATTCTTGCGGTATCACATCCGGATTTCTACTCTCAATTCACGACGAACATGATATCCTCGATGCAACCTTCGAGACCGAAGGTAAGGCAGAAAACTTCTGCAGGCCTGGACCTGCACAGTTGAACCCCAAAATCAGCTCACATTATCATTCAGGTCGCGAATCAACGCATCAATAACCCCCAGAACCAGCATCAGATACGGTCATCTAGCACACCGAGTCTCTCATCAAACGCCACAAGCACCATCACAGCCAGACCTCAGAGCCAAGTTGAAGCAATGCCACAGTCGGGTTCGCCACAAACCACTAGACAACTAATCAACCCATCGTTGCCTTGGAACCCAGCTTCAATGCATCCTGTGTTCTTCTCGGAAAACTGGAGAAAGTCGCCCTTCCCTATGCCGGCAGGTGCTACTGGCTTCTCGCCTGTCGCGACAGGTTATGTCTTTGGAAGGTCTAGGCAAAGTATTGATGTTGCAACGAAGTTGTGATGGATTTGGATCACCCTGAGGCTGAAGGCGAACGTCCTACCAATGGCAGAGAGTGTCGCTGCCGGAAGTACTGGTGCCGCTAGAACTGCTTTTGTGCCTGCCGTTCGCATCCGAGTTAGCAGCGTGAGATTGCTGTGTTGAACTCCCATCTGAGCGCCCAGTACTTGAGCGTGACGCCCTGCGACCCAGGTCTTGGTCCCCCAGGAGTTGCTCATCAGAACGACTGTCACTCGCACTCTCGTGTCGGGAAGAAAGGGATATAACGGCCATTGCCAGCCGTGACACGATCCTTCGGCGACAAAACTGACAGGCCTCCCTGAGGACGCCACGAAATATTCTTGCAAAACAACGCTCGCAGCATGCTATTTGCCAAGTCACTAGGACTTGCAGTACCGGATATACTTGTCGATGTTCTCCGCCAAATCTAGAATTTTGGTCTGGAGCGGAGCGCGCCACTTCGCAGGTATATAGTATGCGCCCGGCAGAGTGGCCGTAAGTCAGATGTGTTAGAAGCTCGTAGCACATGCTGGACGCTTTGATTCGAGAGATGTCGGAACCACCGGTCAACGTATTGGAAAGGTATATGGAGGACTGGGAGCAAGGCGCCTTCGTCACTTAGGCCAGCGCGACCAGGTCACGAGACATACATAGATCGTTTGCTTGCATTGATGATGTCGAAGGGGGATGCTACGAGTAGTGCCAAGTCACGAGGCGTGTCAATGTGAACAGCTTGAATACATGAGCCATATTGATAACATTGTCATTCAGCATGCGAGCTGGGTATGTAACTACTGGCTTGACATGGGGGAGCTTGTCTATGACCGCCATACATGCGAGCATCGGTGGCGATATGCCGGTTCAATTAAACATGGCTCTATCCTATAAGATGAATGCGAGGTCTCTCCTTCAAAGCATGTTGCAGCAGTCTATCATAGGGAAGTGGAAGAGCATGGCTGGCCTGAGGCCACTTCGACCCGTGTTTCTTGGCAAAACCAATGCCCAATCCAGTCGGTTGCGATGCTAATGGTCACCCTGCCGCATTTCGCATTTGTATATGAAGACACGGAAGGCTCAAGAAACATTGCTAACGATTCAAAGCAGCTGGTCTCGTAGTGGCTGTATCTATAGATGGGGAATATCCAGCACTGACAGTGACCATAAGACTTCATTGTCAAGGCCACCTTTTCAATAAGGCTCACCAGCCCACTCTGGCTACGGCAGGCGGAACAACACCATCGCATTTCACGTCATACTCCCGCCGTCTGTACATCAACATCACGACACAACCAACATTCACCGTATTTTCCGCGCCCAAGTCGAACAGCATCAGCGTCTCATTGGTTCCAGATTTCCCGACAACCCATCCACGCGCCACCAGGTTATACATTTGGCCTCCGACGTTCGCACACTGCTTGGCTCGAGCTCCTGTGACGCCTTCTCCGCTTTCGCGTTGAATGAAAATCAACAACCTCGTCCTAACTACCAGGGAACAGGGACGATATCGACAGTAGACGTTGCACTTGATCACATAGCCACTTTCGGTTAGTCGCTAGAATCTCAAGATATCTACGCTGCCGGGCCCGCCTTGAGCGGCTGGCGCCCACCAGCGACGACATACGGACACAGCTCCGTCTGCACCTGAGCGCTGTACCGCAAACATTCAGATACCAGTCATGGCAATACGACAGTATACCCGTGAGCAGTTGCTGCACTTGCGGTCCTCGCCTCTTGTTGAGAAGCCAGACAACCTACCTGCAATAGAGCAGTGGATAGAGTACGTTTACGCCGACAAAGACTCGAACGAAAAGCTAAGGATCCATCACAGTACGCCCCAGAACGGTCAGCAAAACCCAAGACAGACGGGTCACCAATCGCGAAGGGTGCAACGGGAAGATGGGAGTACTGCAGATGCTGCGCCCATGGGCAGCTTCGGCGCTGGCGCTCAGCGGCCAAGCTTGTTGCAAACGAGAGGAATGGGGAGCAAGACTGGCGGTGAGTTGAATTACGATCAGGAGCGTGAGCTAAATATAGCTGACGTTTCTAGCAGATGATGTCACTCTGGGGCCCCCAAAGACTGTCTTCAGCTCTAGCAGGCATACACCGCGCATCTCTGACTTCGGCGACAAGGCCGCTGTAACTGGCCCTGAGGGTGACGACCCCGATGCTCCACGCTCACGCTTCTTCTCTGAGAGGGCTAACAATAGGAAGAGCTATGGAGACAGGGAAGGGAGGGAGGGAAGGGAGACTTGGAGCAGCAGACGGACCCTTGACGAAGATGAAGTCAAGGAAAGAGGCGACAAGTTTGGCAGACGAGACAAAGAGCAGAACGGCGATCGTCGTGTTGGCTACGGTGACAGACAGGACAGACAGGACAGACAGGACAGACGATGGGGTAGAGGTGAAGATGGCAAGACCAACGGTGACAGACAGGGAGACTGGCGTAATCGAGACCGTCGTAACGACAGGGACCTTCCCCGCGACCAGAATGAGAGAGAGCCTGAGTGGATGGATGAGCCTGCTAGAAAGCAAGAGGAGGATTTGGGCTTGGGCATGCCACGAACACAAGAAGACTTTCAGAAGTGGAAAGAAGCGATGAACCGCAACAAGAAGCCAGCGATACAAGACGACGAGCGCCTGGAGGAAGCACAACCTTCAATCGAATCGCAAGCCCCGATGAAGGCCTTCGGAAGTCTGAAGATAGAAGGTGTCGCGGACAAGCCATTTGGTGGCTGGACTGAGCAAAAAAGGGAGGCTTCTGGCGATAGTGCTCCAGCGCCAGCGAAGACACTAGCAGGGAAGGGGAAGTCAAGCAGGTTTGCATCAATGTTTGCTCATCCACCGCCGAAGGATGAGCCCTCGCCCCCACAGCCAGCGGAGGTGGCACCCCAGAATCTGCTGAGCGCCTTTGTAAATGGTTCATCGGACGACAAAGAAGGCTTCCAACGCATCCTCCAAATGTTAGGAGGCAACGGCTCTACTGCCGCTCCTCAGCCTATACCGGCAGAATCTCCTGTTGCACAGCCCAAATCTCCACAAGCAAAGAGTGCTAGTAGCAAGAAGAGTCGCTTCACTGGCTTCTTTGACCAAAGCCCCAAAAGCCCAGAAAGACTGCAGTCCCCTCCTCAGACGGGCTTTCAACCGCAGTTCGGCAAGCTCAATGGTGACCAGCCTGCCCAAACCCCTGCTTTGCTGCAGCAGTCAAGCGGGCCCCAAAACGGCTCCCGTGACCAGAGGCCACCCTCTGGCAGACCACTAGAACATCTCTTTGATGCGCCTCCCTCTCGGGGCGCCTCCACTCCCGATTTCAATGTTCAAAATCTTGTCGCAGGTCATCGTGCGTCAGGCCCGCAAGGTCCCCCGAACAAGGACAGCCAATTCCTTCTCGGCCTCTTGCAAAGTAAATCCTCTGGTCCGCCGACTTCGTCCTCGAGACCAACCTCTGGGCAGACGAGACCCGATAGCAGCTTCCAGCTGTGGATGGATCAATCTCATACCCCTGAAACTATTGCACCAAAGCCTCGCATGCCTCCAGGTCCGCCCGGACTCTTCGAAGACCAGCTCCTGAAGAATGCACCGCACGAGCCACCGCAGCAACAAATGCTACAACCGCAGCAGAGACAGGAAGCGCCTCAATCTCAACCTCAAATAGGCTTCATGGGGGTCCGACCTCCAGTTATCGGTCCCAGTCGCAACGGTCCGCCTCCTGGATTTGGCAACGATGAAAGTCAACCGCAACCATTCTATATGCAGCCACAACAACAGCAACTGCGTCGCAATTTCACTGAACCACCACAACAGCAGCCGCAGCTACCACAGCAGATTCCTCAGCCTAATCGCCGCATCTCAGGCCACCCAGGCGGCGTTCTACCTCCAGGAATGGTACCACCGGGTCCTCAACACCAACCACAATTCCCGCCCGACTTTCCGTTCCTCAACTCACCCCCAGGCATGCAGCCACCACCAGTAGGACCACAGCGAAACCTTCACCAGCCCCCTCCACCTGGTCTACCGGGTGTGAGACACCCCCCGGGTTTCAACAGCATCCCAAACATCTTCCAGCAGCCACAGCACCATCCTCCTCCACCCGGCTTCGGTGGTGCTGGAGGCATTGGGCCTGGCCTTACCAGTCCAGGCGGCCTGGGTAATGCAGGCCCACCTCCTGGTTTCTTTCCGCCGCCGCAACAGGGTGGGGGACCTCCTCTACCACCAGGCTACATGCCTCTCCGCTCCCCTGTTGGCGGCGGTGCAGGCTTTGACGCTCCTGGGCTGCCTCCCGGTTCTGTTCAGAGGAGGTAGGAGCCTCTAACATGTACTCGGTGCGGGATAGAGCAAGGAAGCAATGCCATAAGAGTAAGTTGTATTGCGAAATTGATATCTCGTAACCTGCGTAAAGTTGTCAAGGAAGTTGCAGAGACGGTCGACTCGACGTTAGCAGGGCAGAGAGTAGTCATTCAGTGGCTAGATCGAGTAGAGAAGGAACGTTGATAATACTGTTGACACGTTGCTTAATTGTCTCTTGCGACAAACGTGGAATCATATTACTTCACGGGATCTGCGCTTGAATGCAGCGAATTGGAACTGGCAAGAAGGACGTGGGTGCGGTAGCTAGTAGGTACTTATATGATACCAGGAGGAAAGACTGAGAACGAAACACGAGATTAGGGAAGGATATCCTTTCCTCACCAGATCCTTGTTCGATTCGCAGGCCTCACGTAACGTGAGTGACGGCGTCCTACTTCCTCCGACTAGGCCTAGCATTCTTGTCCTTCCGCTTCTGCTGTAGATTTCTCGCCTTCCGCACGTCCTCTACGCCCTTAATCTCGCCTTTGATCTTCCTCCCGTCCTTGCCAACCGTATCCTGAAACCTGCCTCTCCCCTTTTCTCTCGCTTCTTCCACCTTCTTGACCTTGCGATAGTAGTCATCTCGGAACTTGTCAGCGGCCTTAGGTGCTTTCTCGCTCTTGTGCTTGAACCTCCCGCCGTTATCTCCCCCTCCGCCACTACGAGCATTGTAATTATAACCGGAACCCTGCCTCTCCTGGTCTCCGACACGAGGGAGCTTGGAGATTCTATTGGCCTTCCGCCAGGCATCGAAGCGACCTGACCGGAACGACGCAGGGACTCTGAGGCCAGACTCGGAAGTGATGAATTTCTTGCCATTGCCGTCCGCGTCATTCGCGCTGGAGACATATTTCTTGTGCTTACGATCCCACTTCATGCTGTTAGGCCGGGAGGCGAGTGCGAAGGCTTTGGACTCATCGGCTGTGAGGTCCATAGTTGCATCGCGGGCCTGGGCGAGGAAAGACGAGGCGGAAGCGTCGTTGGAGGTGGGGTTGACGGAATAGGCTTTTTCCTCGGCGAGATTGGAGTTGACTGGCGTGTAAGACATGTAGACTTCTGGGTCTTGGAAATTCGAATTAGATATAGTAGATTTGGCGCGTTTGGAACCGGGGGCAGACTGGGAGCCGAAAACTTCTGTGAGGGTCATTTCCAGATCGTCGTCGCTGGCGGGTGAGTCGGCCCCGGCGCCATTGGGTCGGGTGAGCACGAGCTCGTCTTCGTCATCTTCTTCTTCGCTGAATGCATCGGCACCGGCGCCATTCGCAGTGGCAGCCTTCACGCCAGCGTCAACATCGTCTGCTTCGGCAAGTCCATCATCTTTCCTGGCCACGCGGTTTTTGGGTATGACTTTTGCACGTCGCATCCTCATGAACTCGCTCACGTCACTTTTTTCGCCTCGTTTTCCGATCTCAAATACTGTCTCCTGAGGCCTGAAGCCGCTCACTCTTGTGAGCATATCCAATCTGGCCTTTTCCAAGTCTGCAGCTTCTTGGTTGCAATTCTCGAAGAGCAGGTTTGCTCCTTTTGACGCCTCGTCATGGCCCAATTGCTTCGACTTCTTTACGGATTCAGCAGACGCAGAACTCCTCGTCCGCATGTATTGCTTCTCGCCCTTTGAAGCAACATCACGCATGGATGAAAGATCGATGTCCTCATCTATGATCTTGCCGGCTTCTTCGCAATGCCTCTCTAGACTATCACGGACTAGTGTACCGACAACAATACAGTCCTTGAATAAGGACTTACGGTCTGGAACACCCTCTACGCCACGTCCCACAACCAATTTTCGACCAAGAAACAGCTGGAGGTCAATCAAGTATGGCATGTCCTTCTCACCAATCAAGCTGTAAGCCCAACCGCTCTTGCCAGCACGCGCAGTACGACCAACACGATGGACAAAGATCTTGGGCTGTGAAGGGAAATCGTAGTTGATGACATTCACCAGAACCGGAATATCAAGCCCTCTTGCAGCGACGTCAGTTACGACCAAGATGTTGGTCTTGCCAGAGCGGAACTCCTGGGTCTGAATCTTACGAGCAGTCTGGTCTAGAGATCCATAGACATAGGAAGTGGCGTAGCCAGAGGATTGAAGGAATGTCGCGAGATAGTCGACATGATGCTTGGTGGCGGCAAATATGACAGTCGAATGGGCAGAAGGTGCCTCAGTGTTTGCGTTAGGTGTCGCGGATGCACTTCTCTTTCGCTTCTTGCTGCCTTTGCCTGTCTCATCTGAGGAAGATTTACTGGTGTTGTTGGAACCAACTGGCATCTTGATTACATCTTGAAGAATATGCAAAAGAGCACCTTCCTTCTCTGCTGCCTTGACTGTGAAGAAAGCACTTTCCAAGCCAGGCGATATCTTCCCTTCAACGTCCAATCGTACTAGTTTTGGTTCCTGTAAGCCAGCTCTAGCAAACTCCACCAAGCTCTTCGGCAGTGTTGCACTGAAAAGTAGAGTCTGTCTGTTGCTTGGAAGGGAATGCATGATCTCCGTCAGTTGTGCGGCAAATCCCATCTCAAACAACCGGTCTGCTTCGTCAAAGACCACGTACTTCACGCTGTTCAACTCTAGGCCCATTTCAACCTTTAAATGCTCGAATCGACCAGGGGTTGCAATTATGATATCCGGATTACTCGCGACGGCGCCAAATTGCTCCTCCAAGCTGTCACCACCCACCAGCAGACACGCCCTCAGATCTGTGCCCCTTGCCATCTCTTTGACCACCTTCAACGTCTGGAGTGCTAATTCTCTGCTTGGGCTGAGCACGACCGCTCTCGCGCCGACCTTGGCCGAATGCGACTTTAAGCGCTCGATCATGGGCATCACGAAGGCAGCTGTCTTTCCTGAACCCGTACGCGCCATACCGACCACATCCTGTCCATCCAGGATTAAGGGCACGCATTTCCTCTGGATAGGTGTTGGTATTGAGAAACCTTTCCTCGTGATCGCTTTGAGTAAGTTGGCATTTAAACCCATTGTTTGGAAAGCGCCTGCCTTTTTCGCGTGTTTATTCTCGCTACGCCTGTTGGCAGTAACTTGTGTGGCAGCAATGAATGCTTCATCTTGAGAGTCATCGTCTGATTCGCCTGGAAATGCTGAAGAAATGCCGCCCGCAGATTGTTTTCCTGGCGCTTCGGTCTCGCTATCGCTGCCTATGTCATCGCCAAAGAGGCCTCGTGAGATATCAACCTCATTCTCGGAGAGCGCTGGCGATGCTGCTCTCCCCATCATCTCTTTGTGTGTTGGTGGTGTTGTAGGATTTCGGACGGAAGTCAGCACAGCTTAACTTTTTTGCTGCGAAATCTTGGCGAACCGAGGATGCATCGGGGTTTGACTGGAGATAACAACTTCTGCCTGAATTAACGTCACGTGGAAGCGCGACAGCGTTTGCCTGCGACGCGTCTTTCCAGGCTGCTATCACAAGTTGGATTTGACGTGCTGCAAGTCAAGTCCCATCACAGCGAAACAACGACAACGGGCTTAATAGCATCCAGCATTCTAGACATTACAATCAGTGCAAGCCACTCACGCAGCAAATATGGATTACGGTGACTATTCTACCACCTCATACGGAGCGCAAGGTGGTGCCGGTGGTGGGGGTTTCATGCCTGGATCGCAATCAGACTCACCTGGCGGAAAGAAAGTATGTGTTTCAATAGACATGTACACATGGCAGATACAGGTATAATTCTAACAGCTTGTAATCCCAGGCATATGGCAAAGACACTCTCAGACCCGTGACTATTAAACAACTTCTCGATGCCCAGATGCCAAACCCTACTACCGAATCTTTCTTAATTGATGATGCAGAAGCAACGCAAATAACAGTAGTAGGACAAATTCGCAATGTATCATCGCAGACAACAAACATCACATACAAGCTTGATGACGGCACCGGTATAATGGAAGCGAAAGTCTGGGTTGACCAAGATTCAGTGCCTCAAGATCCTAACGAATCCGGCCTTAAGGAAGAAGCATATGCTCGTGTCTATGGGAAGCTGAAAGAGTTCAACAACAAGAGGCATATCATCTCCACCACAGTGCGGCCTATTACAGACCCAAATGAGATTAACTATCACTTGCTGGAGTCTACAGTTGTGCACTTGCACTTCACACGAGGGCCACCTGGCCAACAAGACAAGGCTACTGGATCAGGAGGTGGTGGTGGTGGCATGCAAATGAACGGACATGGACAGTCCGGTGCTGGACAAGACCCACAGTTACCACAGTGCAGCAGTGCAGCGAGAAAGGTCTACGATTTGATCAAGCACGCCAAGCAGGGTGCTGAAGGCTTACATGTGCAGATGATCGCCTCGGAAGCTAATCTCGAGCTCGGACAAGTCATGAGAGCAGGAGAAGAATTGCAAGGCCATGGCTTGATCTATACAACTGTCGATGACGATACCTGGGCAATTCTTGAGGCATAAGTGGATCATATATTCAGTTGCACCATTATGTTAAGATGGAAAGAAGTTTATGTACAGATACGACCAATACGGGTGACGAATTTACAACTTCATCTGGTGGTTTTAGCGAGATCAATTGCGAGGCTTGTCCACTTGATACTGGTCATCGAATCCAGCATGCATTGCCCAGTTCGATGCAGGTGTACGTGTAATCCTAATGCCCTATTTACAGTCAGGAAAGGGATTGAAACGCGAGTAAAACTCAATATCCCACGAACGCATCTTGAGACGAGCTTGAACTTGTCTCCGACAGCTTTAATAGTGTTGCTGGAAATTCTGAGACCTACATCAAGGCTGCGCGGTTCACTTCAAGAATCGAGTGTATTGCCATCAGTCTTGCCTTTGTTCAGGCAAGGCGAGACGTTAGACAGGTCCCACTCAACCCCAATTTCAGCAGTGTATCTTGGCGAGCTCGTGCACATCAAATGCATCTTGGTTGTCTAAGATCTGATACAAGTAGGACACGAAACCACTCAAGCAAGGCTAGTCTCCTTCATAACCTTATCACTTGCCAATTCGCTAGCTCTCCTCCAGCTCCTCCAAGAAAATCGAGATAAGACCACCAAATATGCAGATCACCGGCGACGCCAACAGCGATCGGCAGATTACGTTGCCTTGATAGGTAAGTACCACCTCTCCGCGTGTCACTCCAGATTTCCCACCCAAGATCGTCCACTTTTGTCCTGCATCAAGTCAAGTCTAGCAACGCCATCGTCAGCGGCTCAAGTGTGCAAAACGTGAACGCGAGAAATTGGCATTGAGGGGCAAGTACTCTGGTACATTTATTCCCGAGTCACATACAACCATACCCTGAGACCATGTGGAAGCATGTTCGTCATCTATATTGTTCGGCCCTGGCTAATGGCCTTCCCTTTCCCTTCCCCTTCAATTATTGATATGCCTCTAGAAGGGAAAGAATAGAGGAAAAGGTGCATATCTGACAGGCCGAATCAACATCGTTATCACACTCAGTACCAGAGTGAACCAGCCACCCTGTAGAGATGATTAAGTACAACTGGTTCGGGCGCGGCTTGTCGCTGCAGGTCGCGATTATTGTGTCGTGTCAAATGGCATTCATCCTGTTCGGCTACGACCAAGGCGTCTTCTCTGGAATCGTTGGCAATGAAGACTGGCTCGCTACCTTTGGCCATCCCTCTTCAGCACTTGAAGGCATCATCGTCTCCATATACAATCTCGGCGCTTTCAGTGGATGCATCCTAACATTCTTGTTCGGTGAGAAGCTCGGCCGTCGACTCTGTATGTGGGTGGCAATGGGTTGGATCATCATCGGTGCTGCTCTGCAGACAACTAGCTTTGGTGTTCCTCAGATCCTTGTTGCAAGATACATAACTGGGATCGGCACTGGCATCGAGACATCAACAGTGCCAATGTATCAGTCTGAGATGTGTGACGCAGATAAAAGAGGTCGCTTGGTCAGCTCTGAGCCTTTGTTCGTAGGACTGGGTATGTCAATGACGGGCAGCATTGCGGACTAGAATGATGCAGAAATTGATGAACGGCCTGCTCTAGGTATCATCATCGCGTATTTCTTTGATTACGGAATGAGCTTCGTCGGAGGGCCTGTCGCTTGGAGGTGAGTCAAGAACTCAGAAAAGGATATGCTTCGGTAATGCATGTTGACTACGTTCTATGCTGATATCTGCCTTACACCAGACTGCCAATCGCTTGTCAGGTCATCTTCGCATTTGTGAGCCCATGAACTTTGGTTGGGTGCGTCCATGCGACTGATAATGTGGCCATAGGTTGTCATTTTCTTGGTATTTGCCTTACCAGAATCACCCAGATGGTAATTATTGCTTCCATTACAGCACAGCCCACAGCACTGACATGATCTCAATTAGGCTTTACTATCATGGTCGAAACGATGAAGCGCTCGAAATTCTCTGCGACATATACAATGCCGACCCTTCGTACGAGAAGATACAGCGCCAGCAAAGCGAGATCTTTGAAGCTTTAGCCATGGAACGGAAGAATGGCGAATACAAGTGGAGGCAACTCTTCAAGCGAGACGAAGTACAGACCGGTCGCCGTGTGCTTCTAGCGTATGGTATGCAATTCATGAATCAAATGGGTGGCATCAATCTTGTCGGTAAGTCGCTTCCACAAGAGTTCGGGTGGTTTTTCAAGATATCAGTATTGATATAGCGCAGTTTACTACGTTCCCTCAGCCCTCCAGGAAAATGTCGGCATGAGTCACAATCGTGCGCTACTCATTGGTGGTGCTGTCCAGTGCATGTTTTTTGTCGGCAGTTTACTCCCTACCTTCTTGCTCGATAAGCTTGGGCGCCGAAAGCCGATGATGTGGTGTTCAGCTGGCCTCGGTATATCAATGATGATGCTGTCGGTCTTGCTGAGTTTCTCGAGAGACAAATATCCCGAGTCAACCAGGCAGACAACCGCATCGGCTAGCGTTGCGTTCTTCTTTACCTACATGCTGATATTTGGTGAGTTTTGACTCCGAGGCTTAGCATCATGGCTCTAATGACTGACCCTCTCTTAGGTGCTGGCCCTAATTGTATTCCGTGGGTGTATGTACCTGAGGTGAGCTATACACTCCTATCAGAATTTTAAAGGAGCAAAAGTACCGATTGTTTCCATCTAGATACTACCTTTGCACGCACGTGCTAAAGGTACAGCCATTGGTATATCCTCCAATTGGCTCTGGGTATGTTGCCCTATCCAAACGTATCTCACCCGGAAAACTCATTGCGTCTACAGAACTTTGTGGTCGTCATGATAAGTCCATCTCTGATCAACGGTCTCGGCTGGCAGGCCTATTTCATGTAAGTCATTAGAGATCAGCTTTTGTCTTCTCAATGTCCTGAGCTCAATGGTCAAATCCCCTAGATTCATGTGCACCAACTTCGCTTTCGTGCCCTTGGTATACTTCTGCTATCCTGAAACAGCCAACCTGACGCTTGAGGAGGTCGACTTTTTGTTTATCGGCGAGGGTAAGCACGGCCTGCATCAATTTACAGAAAGATCAAAGCCCGTCGAGGAAAGCTTCAGTAGGAGGAACTCAATACAGAAGACCGGGAGGAGGCAATCTTCAGTCGAAAAAGCTGAGGAAAGTGCTGTGTCGGCTGAGTATTTGGAAACGGGCGGAAACAAGTGAGAAGGTAGCGGACTTTGACATGCCAGGGCCTGAATGATTCTATTGACTATACCCGTGCAGCTAAGTAACAATACATTTCACCAGCTTAGCACTTACTTCCACGTTCACAGCCATAGATGCCGCGAACAAAGATCCTGATACGTCCTGTTTTCACCCAGTAGGGCTCTTCTTTGCTCTCATAGCTCTTTTCATCCGATATTCCGAGTCAAACTCGATCTGTTTGATTCTCTCTTTTTCGAGATCCCCCTCCGTCATCCTGGATCCGTTCCAATCAATGCGTCTAAATGGAACGTCAACAATATCGTCTGGCATATCTTCATCGATAACCCACGTTACATCAGTCGCCAGCTTGCCGGCCTCGTTGGCAGAGCGAAGTGCCGGGCGTGCTAGATTGGTGATGAGTCGATACTTGATCTGACGTGGTTGGGCTGGATTATCGGTAGGACCTACCTCCTCGAAACTGACAATCCGTGCTCCCTGAAGCGATGACAGGGGAGACAAAAATGTTTTATCTGGCTTTTCTGCTTGGACTAACGGAGAGTCGGTACGAGGGCGACTGGTAGGACAGGGGCTGGAATTGGTGTCGGAGACTGTCCTCTTTCTCTTTTCTGTAATGACAGCGTTGTCAGGCCTATCGCTTCCCTGCTTGTCAGGGTTGTCGTCGTCATCATCACCAATCCCATCGTCTCCGTCGCCATCTTCGTTATTGCTCCCGACGTCACTGTCATTCGCCCTGTCCTCATCGCTGTACCCATTCTTGCTGGAATCATTCCGCGAGGGCAGATTGTTGTCAAGCCACCAGCGAACATGAATAGAGGACTGACGGGTTGTCCTAGCTCTATGTAAGCCCCTGGTGTTTAGTTCACGAGCAGTCCCTTGAGCCAGCTGTACGGACGGTGCATAACTGCTTTCGCTGGCATTACTGTCTTCACCGTCAGACGAATCAGCGTCCGCTTGTTCACCGGTAGATGCAGTAGGTTCGTCTGCGGCTGCTCTCGCGCGCCATTCTCTCCCAGCTGACAAGTTCACGGTGATGTGTGACAGTGCTGAATCTTGCGAAGTCACTGAGGGCGCCATCTGTAAGTTTATATGTGTCTCTATGATGGTGATCTATCACGATCGATCTGGATGAGATGTGAGATGTTTTGTTCGTATATTGATCAGCCAAGTAACGATGTTTATGTTTCTTGAGAGAAGTAAAAAAGTAAAGTCGACCCCTCTTCCATGCATCAAGTAGTATTCTTACACGTTGACATGTCCGTCTGTCCTGTTACAATGGCAATTGTGCAATTCGAGATGGTTGGTTCGAAAACAGTGCGCATTGTCTGTCTTCGTATCAGCCTCACTATGACATTGTCATTTACAAAGGACCTCAGAAGAGTGGCGGTGCTATCTACATGTCTGAAATTCACCGTTTGTTGCTGCATGCCGGGTATCTTGATGGAAGATTAGTATAATAGCATTAGATATCCAGCCACTACCATGACTTGTCTTATTTACTCTATTGAGTTCCTTGTGAATGTTGTTCACTTGTTCTTCACCCTAAAACTTGAAGGGTTATCCATCCTTTAGAGTAGCTTCACCCGGGTACGCTGGAGTTCAAGAGGCCTTCGTAATCGCGACCAACTCGGCGCAAACACTGTAGCGATAATCAGTGGTGTCGAGTAAACGAGAGATATTATACCGCACATTGCGACCGTTCCAGTTACGTACAGGTCATGGGGAAGAGAAATGGCTGTAGAACAATGTCTTGCTAACTGTTATGCCATATGCACTCGAAAGGAAGGCCTCAAGGATGTAAATTGAATCGTTGGCTCGCTATAGAGCGAATCTCTTGATGCAGGGATGGACGCTGACTTCTTGGCAGTTGTCGATTTTGTGGTCATGTACAATTTCATGATGAAAGAATCTGTGCTCATGGCCCTGAATATAGTCGGACGGAAGGAGCTGTGACATGGCCAGCAAAACGGCCATCGTGAAGCTAATAAGGTAGATCTCCAGGAATATATAACCCATGAATATATCTGTCATTACTTTGATTGCCTTGGAATACACATGGCGTAAAACACTCACTAATGGTGATTGATTAGCAATCAAAGATGTTTGTAACTTACTGCTTTCACCCAATTCTACTAATGATGGTTACTTGTCGTTATGACAATAAACAGTAGCTCTTTTTTCAGGAAGTAGCATTTAGAATCGCAAACACGAATGTGTTAAGAGAATAGAAAAACGACATGCAATGTATGGCCTGGATATATGGTACCTGCAGATCATCGTGGAAAATACGAGGGGAAGGAAAGAGACTGAGTGAGCGCGTACCCATTCTAGACTAAGATACGCATTTGAGGCTCGAATAAAAGCGGCCGGGAAACGCGCGTACCCGTTGCCACAATGACCCATTGTAAGAGCAGATGATATGATGCACTGTGATACTATAGTCAGTTTTGAAGAGTGACAAATGCAAAATAACCCTCGCCAATCTGGTTTAGAATGCGACTGTAGCACACAGTCACGTGATGTGCAATGGCCTGATGACGTTGGAATACGAGGTCTGTATGTAACCACAGCTGCTCAGCAACCCCATTGGACATCCTATTGCACCACCTGCCACTCATCTCGCAAGGAAGACGTAGGGTGCATCGCGTGCTTGGATGACAAGCATGAACAACAAGAGGCACAGTAGTAGAAGGCTTGAGTATAAATGCAATGCATGCCCCTGATGACTGTCTTCAATCCTCCATCAAATCACAGCAAACAAGAACATCAGTATCTAGAGTGGAATTGTACTGGTAAGAAGAGCAACACATTAGCGCTTTCGAGATAATCGTCACTCAAAATGCGCACTTCAACAATTCTTGCAACTACCGTCTCACTTCTCTCTGCTGCCAGCGCTAGACTGAGCGGCTTTGCCATTCCTGAGACCGTTGTTCCAGGAGGTCAAGTCACCATCTACATTACAACGGAGAACTACATCCAATCCGTACAAGACGTCGCAATGTATGACCGTTGACTCTTAGACCAAATTGCACAACACTGATCGCATCTTAGGTCCTTTGGCATCGCCCAGACTCCATCCCAAAAAACCTTGGGTACCCTAATTGGGTCGAAGTTCATCGGCAAGGCTCTCTCAAATACTCTAGACAACGTCACGTACCATGCTCAGATACCGAAGAACACGCCTAAGGGCAAAGCCACCGTTACTGCAACGTCTTACTCGCTCTATGGTGCCGCGCTCAGTCCGACCTTGGAGAACTTTCAGGTGAATATTACCGTTGGCGATAAGACTAGCTCGACTTATATTCATAGCGAGAGGGTCTATTATGATTAAACCAAGACATAATCGGATCTTTCCAAAACGACAAAATCCCAGTAATGCCAACTTCATGTGAATCTTATTTAGCTACAATAACATAGCACTAACATGATTTAGTTCGTAAATCCTTTCCGTTGTCGAATGCAGTTACTCCATAATCCCAAATTGGTGCAGCTCTAGCAAGTCGTGACTTCATGATAGCTCATAGATTCTCCAACAATTCACGAGTGTAGGCCGCTGCTGTTATCGCGGCATAATTCTGCCACATGTCATTCTTTTGTGTATCGGCGTAGTCACAGATGCCCCTTACTACAAGAGCTGGAAAGACTGGCATAACACCAGCAGCCTCCATCTCCAAACAGATGCAGTCCTCTGGTAGCCTGTCGAGAATGCGCTCCCGCTCACCTAGAGCTTTGATAAGTACATCGCCGGAACCAATGGTACCGTAGTGAATGACAGGAGACGAGGATGCGCGAGGCTTTCGGACGAGGACCCCATTGACATCGCTGGGGTTGGTCTTGAACGATCTTTGATGTCTTGGGCCAAGTCGCATATAGGTGTCCTTGCATAGAACGTCGTACTTCGCTCCTTGATACCGCCATGACGTGCTATTGGCCAGCCTTGGGTACCTTTTGAAAGCTTCTCCTATGATACTGGTCATTCGAGAGCCTTTGGACTTATGTCGTGCTGCTAGGCTGATGACAGCTTTCTGCAGCGTTTTATGGGAAGCATAAGGGCTGACGCTGAGCTCGATTCCGGATTTTAAAGTCTTGATCAAGTCATACGCAATCACTGAGCCATTTCCGCGGGCGTGACTAACGACGACATCGCCTAATCGAACGTCATGACCGGGCCTAGGAACCCCAGCTCCGATGCCGACAAGGAACGCCAAACGTATATCAGGGTGTGTCATGGCCAAGTTTTTAGTAACGATAGCGGCGCTCGCTTTGCCATATGGCCTCATGAGTGAAACAATCACTACATTTTGCTGCCCAATGCGACCCCAGTTGTATGTATTCGGATCGTGCATGTACTGTCGGTAATCTGTAGGGCATTGATGGCTCTCATCAAGCATGGAGAGTGCTGCGATTAACTCATGCTCCAAGGCAGCAATCCAACCAATAGCATACGATGCAACATTATATCGGGTTGCAGGTGTTGCACGTCGCTGTGGAGCATGGCTGCCCACTTGTGCTGGGGGTTTGCCGTTGGCAGTTTTGCTTGAAGTTGAGAACAGTCCCATTGCAATGGCGGCAGCAAATTATCGGTCGAAGAATGGTTTAGTTCTGATTTAAGTTTCTGAAGTTCGATGCTATTCCCACCTGTTATACTGAGAGAAGCATTCTACAGAGAAAACCTGGCTAAACACAAATAATTATATGCACACATACAACGATACAGCGGCTGCTGGAGCCGACGCAACGCGAGGCACAGCAGAAGGCTGAAACCCGTGATCTTTTTGATTTGCTGAGAAGTTCGGGATCATAGCTTACAGCGGCTACTCAATCACACAACACAAGACAAACTGTCTGTAGCGCGTTAGGAATACGCTCGATACCGTCGAGGACTTGAAAGTCTGTCAAGAGACTGGACGGAACTTAAGCTCTACATCTTTCAGACGAGTAGAGGCGCTCATGTTTCAGTCTAAACCGATCCAGAAAGGCACGCCAGCGGTTACATACCGCAAGCGCTTGGTGAATGAAACGTTCCAGCGACTGCGGCTCTGCTAAGTAGCTTTCAGCATGATTGCGAATCTCCCGCATACGAGGCTGTCAGCTGGTTTTTTGGACGTTTGCCTCGTACAGAACACTTGCTCTTATATGATGACCGGTGTGGACGTCAAGCTGATGTCTAGTCTCAAAATGAGCCAAAAAGCCTTCGAGAGCACACATCTACTTCACCAAGCTAATCTGTAATCCTTGACTGGCGCTTTTGCACTTTGCCCTACTAATGCATCATGGGCATCACATCATACACCTGTTCAGGTACTAGTCAAAATAAGCCTTACGAATGGTACCAAGCTGTAATCGGCATAGAGGAGCTTTGTATGAGGGCTCGTCCTACTGCCAAATTCCATACAGTCGTGTGAGTTGGTAAGAAGCGCTTGATACATAGAAGTGAAGCTAAGTAGTATCATGTACAGCTTCCTCAACACCCGTCTTCTGGCAACTACTGCCCAATCGACGCATAAGCTTTCGCAGGCATTTAATATTCCGTCCTTCTTCTGGAATAGTGTTTCTCAAGAATCAAGTGGCCTTTTCTGGTTTGGCGAGAGCGGATCCCCAGATAGCAGTGATGGCATGTGCAGTTCTACGATGGTGCACTTCCAAGTCAAACACAAAATCGTCAACCCAGACCGACCGGGACGATTTGCAGTGACGCATCGATGGGACAAGCTGATGTTCTTTAACTTTTGGCGCTCGCCTCAATGTTCGTTGCTACTGTGCTTTGACCTTCAGCCGGATATGAGAGACCGGGCAGTCTCACGTCTGTGTCACTCGTCGACGCCATTGCCTGCAGATACAGCGTTTTCAATCCAGCCATTGCTCCTGGAGCTCGTTGTGAAGAATTTCGATCGATCAGTCTGGTCATGGAGAGATGCAGTAAGAGAGATAGAGCTGAACCGGCCAGTCTCCGGCGTTCAGGGCGGCAAAGGATATGAGCATATGCACGAGATTGCTCGGCATGCTATCCACTGCTCTGAGATGTTGGGCGTAGCTCTTACAGTCTCTGAAAATCTCATCAATGAGGTAAACTCATATCGCGTGCAAAGCAGTGAAGTACGATCCATTGTGGGAGATTTGAGATTCTCTAGAGCATTGCTTGTCAGCTTACACTTCCTCTCCAAAGCACTCGAGGGAAGGCTCCAGAACGAAATCAACTTAGTGAGTATTGCCTAATCACAAGCCATTGTCTGAGCTTTGCGTTGACACAACAATAGGTATTCCATTTAAATGCGAGATATGACAGCTTCATTGCCGGCCATGTGGCTGTAGCAGCCCGAAAGGACGGTCAGACCATGAAAGCCATCAGCATACTGGGTATGGTGTTCTTGCCCGGAACATTTGTTAGCGTGAGTACTTATATGACCTCTGAACGGGTTCTTCCAGGATGCTAACGACCAGTCTTAGGCTGTATTCAGCATGAGCTTCTTCCACTTTACGGATGGGACGGAGATTTCTCCAAGTCATTGGACTGTCTCCCCAAAGTTTTGGCTCTATTGGGTGGTGACGGTACCTTTGACACTAATGACACTGGTTGCATGGCATCTATGGCAGAAATACGGTATGGAGTGGCTTGAGCGACTTGGGGCTCGAAACAAGGACACTTTGGCAGAAGACGTCCAGGAACCCAAGAACGTTACCTGACTTTATGATTATACGATCGAAGAGATTGCAGGAGTCAATGTTCCTGAAGAACGTTCTGTTAAGACATGTATTTCCATCACTACCGAAGAAATCATTGCAGTCAATAGCATCCTAAATTTCAAAAGTTGGTCTTCCCATTCATCTATTTCGATAAATCATGATAAGACACCAAGCACCAAGCCAAACTCCGCTTCACTTCTTTCACTCAAGACTAGGAAGCGCTCAGTACGCCGCCATATTCCTCATCTCCCTCTTCTCTCTCCATCTCCGGACGAAAGCCTTCGTGGCCTCCCCTAAACTTGCTTCACTGTCCGTAGAAGCTGTGCTGTGGATTGACTTGGCATCGTTGTCACGCGCGGCAGCCATGGCGACTGGCGAGCTCGTGCTGAGCACAGCAGTGTAGCTCGGAGGGGCGGCAGATCCCTTCTCGGACATCGCGACATTGCTGAAACCGTTGGCAACATAGCCATTGCCGTCCATTTCGGCAGGCTCGGGAGCACCCTCGGTATTTTTGATCTGCTTAGAAGACTGGTAATTCTGAAAGCGGGACTTGGTGTAGGCATAGCCTGCTAGAGCGGCTGCGGCAATGGCCTGGTGGCGGGCAGCACGTCTCTCGCGGTGGCGGCGGCAGCACATTTCTGATTTGGTTGTATTTGTTTGGGTGGTAGGAATGGATAATAAGATGTCAAAGAGTTCTTGGCTTCTATTACTGCTTCAGATGTTGAGATGGTTTGAAGTCTTATAAGCTTACTGAGTTGTCTGTGTCTATCCTGGGAGGTAGTATCATCATCAACGGAAGACAACTCATCATACTTATACACATCTCACCTAGACCTACTTTGAAGCCATCACTCACTTACGGCAGTATGCGTATCTACAGGCTCGTAGGCAACGAGGGCAAATCCATTGCGGCCGAGAGAAAGTCGGGGCGGATGTTTGTCCATCTCTTCGCCGATCACTGCCGTTTTGGGGCTCGCAAAGCGAAGCTGCAGCACAGCCCTACTTGATTTGGTGTGGAGATGGAGATTAAGGTGAGATTGGTACCATGTTGCGCTGTGTTTGCGAGATCTTGAGATGATTGCGAGGGACTGCGTCGCAACTGTGGCTCAATCTCTGATCGCGCCTAACGGTATGATAGAGTTGCAGCAATGAGCTATGTCCGTCTGTATGTAAAATGTTTCATATAAACATTGACGTTACAGCGGCAGTAGAGAGGTCGCAACTGGACAATCAGCCTATAGAATCACTGGAGGAGATTTCGTATGTCCAGATAGATATGATGACTACACGGCTACTAATTTAGTGCCTTGCCAGGCCTTGATGTTACTCAAACCCATCTTGCTTATGACTGCCTGGCCTACTGCCTTCGCGACTCTCTGCCTTCCCTTCTTCCATCCTCCAGCGACAATGTCGCTCCAGCTCAGGCCTGCACAACTCTTGACTAACCCATCGGCACCTTCGATTCCAACTTCTGCGACTCGCCAGACGATCTCCATTACCTTCTCCTTGACTGCCTTCTCCGATATGCCCTCGAACTCGCATCCCGGTAGAACCATGAGCTTCTCCAGGACACCGCTTCGGAGAAGAATCTTCGCGTCTGCCAAAGTTCGAACACCATCAACTAGCCATTCGAGCACCCATTGGACCTCTTTCCAGTAGAACGAGGTAATGTTGGTATTGTCGGATGGAGTGGAGAGAAGCGTCTCCCTAATCCAATATGGAGGGAGTGAGCGGATATTCCAGCCTGGTCGGCGAAGGAGAAAATGATTCACTTTGGCGTACAAGAAGTGTGCTGGATCGAGTTGGATAGCCAATGCCCTCGCGGCAAATGTGCTTGCCAGGTAAGGTAAAGGCTCGGCGATGCCAAAAGCGGCAGTATGCGATTCGTATGTCTCGAGTAATTCAGCGATGAGGAGATGGAGCTGCTGCTTCTCTTCCATAGACGAAGCTTCTACGTTCTTTGAGAGATTGCGAAGTTGTGCGTAGGCTTGCTGCCTGATAGAGCCATCCTGAGAACTGAGGCATAGTATTAGGGGGGCGATGTCATCATCGTCGAACGCTAGATCAAGATCTTTGTTAATCCAGCGGGTGAGTTCCGGGTGACTGGTTGGCTCCTCAGGTATCGAGCGAAAGGCAATTTTTGCCTCTTCCAATTCCTCTGCGTCTGTGTTGGCCGCAGTTCTAGCTATCTGTTGAGAAGCTGGTTGGTGTATTATAGACATTAGATCTCGTATCCTGACTTGCAAGGCCGTAGTGTTTCTTTCAACCTTAGTTTTCGACTTCTTGATGGAAGGCAATGCTTCAGCTACTCTATAGTATAGCTGCGACACGTTCAAGCTGCTTTCAGGAATTTGGTCCATATGTAGAACAAACAAGTGAGCCATCCATCGGACTAAAGCCTTTTGCTCTTTGTCAGGTCGTGCAGCAACGAACTTGGCCTGTTCAGCAACAACAGCAAGCAGAAGGCTCACCTGGTCATTGCTTTCGGGTTCGTAGCCAAAGGACTTTGCAAGCTCATCCAAATCATCCTGGTACTTGATAGGTCCCCTGCTGGCTCGCGAGAAGCAATCGCCGATAAAGTGGAAGACAGAATCATCTGGATCGTCAAGCAGACTTGCACTGAGTACAAAAAGTGGCTGTATGCAAGGTTGCATGTCATTATTCGTACAGAGAATGCTGTTATGAACAAGAACATGGTTCAAAAGGTCCCCATAGGTGCGGTTTGTGAGATCTTTGAGGTACAGTTTTAACAAGGTCACAACGGGGGAAAATCGCAGAGACGTTTGCGTGTGAAACCATCGTACGCTTGAACTTTGCCGAGCAATGGCAAGGAGGTTCTCAAGTATCGGCAATCGAAGTCCAGTCGGACCGCTCGCTTCTTGAGCACTCACAAGCGCATTTGTCAATGGCCCGGATATGTCGAACTGCTCCTCCAACGCTTCCAGTGGCAATACTTCATGATACAGCCGTAGTAATTTTGTAGTCGCTTCTCGCTGTGCTAAGTGCTCTTCATCATCTGGTAACCGCTTGAAGGCTGTTATAGTATCTTTGATGCCCGGGCATCGCTCTGTAAACTCAGTCTCGAGGCGATCGATTGCTTCATTCCAAAGATCAGGACGCTCCGACTCGGACGCTCCGATGGTAAACTCCTTGCGCACTTGTCTAAGCTTCTGGAAGGCGATAACAAGAATACGCACAGCAAAGAACGTGATCAGATTACTACTTTGATTCAGGCATCGGGTCAAGACTTTCTGTGTCAACGGCTTCGGAAGGATACTCTCCAGCACGATAGAGCTTTGAGGAGGCAATTGGGCAAAGCCCTCATCGTCAACACTTCCTGCATGCTCAGGGAGCGGTAGGTTGACAATCTCGAAAAGGAAAGAGGCGTAACCAATCCAGGTGTTGGTCAGCTTCGGCTCTAGCTGGGAAGACTTTTCGGCGAAGTAAGCTGCGACAAGCTCTGGCACCGCTTTGAAGCAGAGCAACATGAGTTCTCGCTCTTTTAGATTGGACTGCGGGCGCAGGTACTGAACAAAAGATAGCAAGACGGTATTCCGCAGGACAGGACTCTCACGATCGTAGAAGGGCAAGCTGTCAAGACCCATGTCTATGGCATCGTTGCTGCTTTTCGCAGTACGACTCAGATCTACGTTTGTCGTGCCAGGTGGATACCATGCACTGGGTCTCTGAATGCCAAAACTGGTTATGGTGCAGACTGCCTTGAGCCAGTTAAAAGCCATGATAGCTGTCTGCTCGTCTCTTTCGCTGCTTCGGGTTGCAATATCCAGAACCCTCTCCAAGTTCTGCGTGGTCAAAACAGCTGCTTTCGACGATCGCTGCAATTCATTGTCTTTCAATACATTCTGCTCAGTCGTCCTGAGCACCTCGGCGACGACATCAGAAGGGTCCGCACGAAGGCACTGGAAAAGCGCTGAACAAATCGGTCTTTGCTTCAATATGTCGATCTTGTCTCCAAGCTCCTGATACCTTATATGCGCTAGCACGTATCGTACGGTCAATGTTCTGACTGAAACTCTGCGCTTAGCATCGTCCTCATCCTCATCAGTTCTGACTAGTCCAAGATTCCGTCGCAGGCTGTTCGTGTCAAATGTCTGCTCTCTCCTCTTATACAACTCCCCAGCCAGCTGCCCACCATCGAACCCGACGACTTCAATTAACAGCCTCAGACATGGCGAAATGACAAACTCCTTGTGTTTCGGCGCATCCAACCCTCGTTTTATCAATCGTAAATGCTGGTATTGTATTACCGTCCGACATAGCAAATATCCATGCTCCTTGAAATCAATTAGACCGGAAAGGACCTTCAGCAAAAGAGCGAATATTGAGCTGACAGCGGATACAAAGTGATCATTGTTGTTTTGATTGGCGAAAGACCATGCTTGCCATAGCTGTGTCAAAAATGGTTTGTCTAAATCGTGGGAGTCTGCAGGTTTTTGAGATTCAAGGTACTCGCGGAGGATTGAGAGCTGCCGCGGACGATTTGGCTCTTCGCGATGGTACAATATGGACTCGAGGAACGCCTTGAACGAGTTTATCGCATTGCGAAGCTGCTGCAGGCCATCTTGCCGGAAGACGAGCAGATCCTGGAGTTGACGAGCATAGAGGATTTCTTCTGGAGGTTGTGTATCATCATTTCTCGGTCGTTTCGGCGGTCTACTGGAGTCCTCTGTATTATGCGACCGCTTGGACATTGTAAGGAGCTCAAGGTGGAAAATAGGAACGAGATGTTGCGTACACCTAAAAAAAAAGTTGACCCGGCGAGCCTAAGGCGGCAAATGTCTATCGCGTTGCTTGTATAAGGTCGCTTAGGCTCGCTCCGGCGCTTATCGCGGACCATGCCGTCCAGGCTGGGCTCTTTGTGCACCATACTAAATCACTCTCGTCAAACGACCAACCTGACTGCCAACTCATTTCTCCACCCGCATGTATTTGTATTTACAAGTGCCCTGCTACTTCCTGCCCCCTTGTGAAGAAGCATTGTGCTAGATGGTGCGAATTCGCAGACTTAGTATTCGTATTCCCACAGGAGAGTTTCTCAATATGTGATGAATGGGTGGCCTAAGGCGTCCTTTGCGGCGCTGGCTTCGTAGGTCGCGCCATCACATGCAGCCACATGCGAATGCTCAGTAGAATCATCGCACTCGTCCAAATGTACTACCTAGAGTAGATGTCCCATTCTGAGCCTCACACCGCTGAGAAATTGCCAGATTTCACTATCTATGCTGCTATTGGTGGTCCTTGGACCCTTCTTTCCGCCGCGTGAGTGTCGCAAGCATGCCGCCCTCACCGGCCAAGTGTAGAAGTACCCTAGCTCACATACACAGATTGGACACTCTTGTTGCCAATGCCGAAAGAGTCATAATTGATGCTTGAGCCTCTAGCATTCTGAAATAGCTTCTTGTCTGGAGCTGCTGTTGCTGCTGAGGGCTGTGTCTTGCACAATTCCCGTCTTGCTACTTTCTGGCAAAGTTGACTTTTGGTTGGAACGGTTTCAGCTCACCCACCCCAGGAAAACGCTTCCTTACAAGAGCACCTCTGCCGCGACTGCATCATCAATAATGGGTAAGGCAACTTCATGTCAATATTTGAAAACGTTAACGACCTAGCAGAACCTACGAGTAATCCTCTAGTCCACATCATCCGTCATGGACAGTCCCTCCATAACATTCATCGTGACTATCCGCACCGTGATCCACCCCTGACGGATGCAGGGCAGGAGGCCACTAAGCAGATTAGGATTTCGGCCGTCCCAGATCTCATTATCATCTCGCCTATGACACGTACTATCCAGACTGCCATGAACGCCTTCCCGTCTATTGGCTCAGCTCTAAATGGGACTGAAGTACAGATCTGGCCTGACCTGCGCGAAGCTCACGACGCTACCTGCAATATGGGTATATCCCGGGCCAATATCTCGGCGAAGTTCCCGCATCTGAACTTCTCAGAATGTCCAGAAGAATGGGATCATCCACCACACACTATAGAAGCTGCCACTATACGCGCTGAGAAGGTCCGAGGACGCTTGAAAGGGCTTTCAAAGGTATACAACAATATTGTCCTCATCACACACAGAGGGTTCATTGCATTCCTTGTCAAGGGAGATCGATATGACGTCTGTGAAACGCGCTCGTATCGATTTGGCACAGACGAGGAGACAGAAGCAGATTCCTTGAGGTTTGGGGTCAATGTCGACACAAAGGTACAACAGGACTTTGGCCCGACGGTTCTTGTACCAGACCTCCAGCAAAGCTCGAATACATAGTGCGGCAGATGTGATCGGACATCACTATTAACTTTCCAAGGGAAGGAGGATCGACAATTGTGCGCCCAAACTTCCCAGGTCGGGCAAGTGAGCGTAAGGAGAGATAGTAGTCTGAATTCTACAAGCTTGTTGCTGAATCATATTAAATGGTAGGCTCTTCCCACTCATGGGACTAGCTAGGGTGCCTTCATAAGCATAAGCTTGCAGACGCCATATTCATGGAGCCTATCAAGACCCTATCCATAGTCACTTATGAACATAATGCCTTTGCACTTTAAGAACTACAATACGGATCCGACGACAACGAATACAAAACCATTGTTGCCCATGTGCAT
This sequence comes from Polychaeton citri CBS 116435, assembly GCA_010093785.1. Lineage (NCBI taxonomy): Eukaryota > Fungi > Ascomycota > Dothideomycetes > Capnodiales > Capnodiaceae > Polychaeton > Polychaeton citri. The sequence goes on from MU003816.1 coordinate 179,584, forward strand.
CGAAAATGCCCTTCAGCCATGTTCACAAAAACAACGCAATGTGAGCTCGACCCAATTTGATGTAAGCCTACTCAAGGCACTCGTCGAATTAACTATCTGGGGAATAAGCCATGTTTCCATCACCGCATCAACACAAAACGCTATGTACCACCATCATCCATACAACTCCTGATCCTCAAGTCCAAAGTGTGTCAATCTCATATGGCATTAGCAGAGTTTGACAAGGCGTATAAGACATGAGTCTTCCTTCTCCGCAATCGGTACCTATGAAATTACATGTGGAAGCGGTAAGGAAGAGTCTCTGTCTGGAGTGAACGAAGTGCTTGCAGCCGCGGAGCTTGAAATTATGGAGGTCGACATGGAAGTCAGCACCGAGCTTGCGGACGCTGTTGAGACGCTTGTGTCTGTGGAGCCTGTGGGATGGTCGAGCACTGGGTTCGGTTAGTCTTTGATCCTGGGCGTGTCGTACTTGGACAGGGATACTCACGATACTGCGTAAGAATGGCTTTGGAAATGACAGCATGCCACTTGAACGACGGGTGGAAGAGACGCGTACGGGCCCCAAGCCAGCCTCCCCATGCCTCTACGTCATTCCAGTCCGAGATGCCATTGGCTTCGAACAGCTCAGGAGTGATGTTGTCAATTACAGCATTGAAGAAGCGATTGTACTTCGGATACTTGGCGGTGACATCAGAGCCAGCTTCGTTCCAGGTCTTGCTGTAAGCTGTCTCGAAGACTGCTCCGAAAGGATGAGTATCATCGTCATTAGTCCCTGTTGGATCTGAGTAAGGAAAGTGCCAAAAAAAGAGGTCTTCGTTTTTGGTATCAGGCTCTTGAATCTGCGTTGGATCATGTCAGCTAAGGCACTGATGTGAGGGCATATGTATGTAGGAACGAACGCCTTTCTCACAGAACCGATGTCCCTTCAACATGTCGTTGCCGGTTGGATCAGTCTGTATGTCTACAAATTTAACATGTGGATCATCCGAAGGGTGTGCATCGTTGTATCTTTGAACCGCCTCCTGGATACCGCTATTGAGTGAGTCAGACATTTTGTTGAAATCTTGCCGAATTTCTTTAGTCAGTTTGGCATCCCTGCAAGATAGATGTCAGCGCTCCCTTTCCTTGCCTGTTGCAAGTGCCCGACCTACTCTGCTCCCTTGGAACCAATAGGCTGCGTACTCGCGGCATTCTTGATTTGCTTTTCAAAAACGTGTCAGCCAAATAAACCCTTTTCAAAAAAGTGTGGACTATACAAACAAAAGTGGTTCCATCGCAGTTTGTGTCACTCCCGGTTGTTTCATCGTTGAAGAATCGCCCATAACCTGTCACATAGAGTCGAAACCCAGCCCCCTTTTCACCTTCTTGAGCTTGTCCCTTGTTCATGATTGCATCGATGACCTTGTTGAGATCTCCGATGTAGCCGTCGTCGCTTTCGTCATTTAGAATACTCCATGTATAGCTCCGTTGATCGGTACACGTTCGATGAGTGGGACCGCCGGGGACATGAATCCCAAGTATGCAATTGAATAGGATGCCTGGAAAGTCAATGTCATCGCCACCTGCAGTTAGAGTGGCGAATTCAGGCGAACCGAACTCAGGTCGATAGCCTATGCATACATGTCATTAGTCGATCGTCTGCATACGTTAGGGTGAAACACTCACCATATTGAATGCTTGGCTTCCACTGGGTAGGCTTGTCGAGCAATTGCCAGTCAATTATGTCTTGGCTCTCCGCTCCTGAACATACCACGTTGTTCAACTTGTGAGATCCTGGAGGGAAGACCTGGTCACCATCTGGCGGGTAGTACGGGTTCAAGTTAACGATGTGCGGGTATGCCTCATCGTATCGTAGACAGCGTAGTCCGTCCACATAGCGTGTGGTACCAACTCCAGAAGCATAGCTGTCGCCCAACGCGGTCCACTCTAGGGTGGGCTCGATGTTGTCGCCTGGGTTGACAATAGTGACCTGGGCAGATTGGTTCAAATCGCTCTGCCAATCGGGAGGAATAGTATAAGTCGGTATTGTGGCAGGCTGAGACGGAGTCATGGATGTTATGCCAGATGCTAAAGCACCAGCAAAGGCTGGCACAAGCGCATCGAGACCGGACGGTATGATATCGAGTGACGCCGTCGCAGACTGAGACAAAACGACGGATGTTGTACTGGATGCTAAAGCACCTGCTACGACTGGCACAATGGCACCAATTCCGGACCGAAGTGAAATCAAAGAAGGCATTTTCACAGGGAAACAGATTGCTGTGTTCTTAAGGCAAGATACAGGTGCTTCTGTTCGCTCCCTTATAGAAATTCAAGCGTAGTGTGCGCCTCACGTCCTGCCACCTGAATCGTCGTGTACCTGGCCATTATAGATCGCCAACTTTTCACCTCATGTTCCATTGTTAGAATCCAGCTGCACGCGACGAGAAGAGGATTTGATAGGTGTCAATGGTATACATGAGCTATGGGGTGTAGCCAAGAGCGGAGACTATGAACTTCCAATTTGCTGTGCCGTTAAGGTGATATGGCCAGATGTATCCCAGCAAGTATCTGGCTACAAGAGGGTCGTGGACAGCTTACCTCATGCTTCGCCAGTTCGACCAGATCGCCAGACATGGCCCTTTGAGGCCAGCTTCCACACAAGAAGGACCACCTGGTCAGGATAAGGTTGGGCGTTAGGTGCCACATTGAGGCACAGTCATTGGAGTGCTCCTCAGCTAACTGAGCCGCAAAGCTGCCGGTCAAAGATGTTGTGACGCCATGTATCGTCCATCCTCAAGGACCCCTTAGCCACACTGATGCTTAATTTAACTTCGTTGGCCATCTGAATGTCTGCGATTGTTACTGGTGGAATAGGTGGTCGCTCAGATGTAGATGGTCTATCTGCGATTGGAACGCAACCCGAGGTTGACACGCTACGTCATTTGCTGTGCCACACAGCCTTTACAGTCTGGCTTTCTTTGCTGCCTAGTTGCGTGTTGCGCCATGTACTGTATTATGTATCTTGATGCCGGGCCACATGTCCCTCAGACATTAGTTTTCTACACTCTATAGTGAACGTTTACAGAGATGATGGAGAAAGCCTACATCACGGCGGTTCTATGCAGCTTCTTGGGCTTGACTATTCTTTGGAGGTTCGTAATCGCCTGCGCTTACAGAGCCTGTTGCAGGGAGTACTGACTGACGATTCAATCCTCCCATTCTAGTTGCCTGGCAGGCTTTAATTTGCCCGCACGGTTCCTAATTCTTCCCACAACAATCTCACGCACGACGCCAACAGCCACTATACCAGGCAACACCGGTCTGAGACGCTGTGTTGACCCGCTGGATCCAGATGAAGATCTTTTTGACTTGCGTCGTCTATTCATCTACCCAGAGCACCCAATAATGTGAGTCAAGCCCTGATCAATTCTTGCCTACGCGTTCTTGAGACCAGGCTGTTGCTCTACACTCTCATGGGAAGCGATGGCTCACATCTTTTGCAGTGGCACGAACGTCTCGGTTGGAGCGTTTGGATACTTCAACAAGAAAATCTCTGCAAATGCGACAAACTACTTCTTCGCCGATGCTGCCAACGCTGGACTCGTTATGTATGGGGATTACGACTTCTGTAACCTTACAACGGTCGTCCAAACCATCGACGGCGTTTTGGGGCCAGTTTGCCCACCAGTTGAAGGCTTTGGGTATCTCAGAACAGACTTCTTGATTGAAGACTATTGGCCTGCCGTAAGTCTTGCTTGTACCCATCAGCCGCGGGGAGAATCTGCCAGGGAGCAGGCTGACGTTAGACATCTGCTGCAGGGTGATTGGCATGTGCATATTGATGCTAGAAACGATAGTACTGCAGACTCGGCAAGGTTGTTTTGTGTTGAGGGTGATGTCAGAGTCATTCGAGCTGATTAAGCACAATCTGCCAGATTGAAGCGCATAAACGTTGCAAATGCTGGAGTGCATTCAGCATGGGGGACGGTGAGAAGTAACACCAGAGTTATAATACGTACACATGTCAGAATGGTAACATCACCCCATAGCGTTGAACTGTACACTGTCCATCCGCTCGAGAGACTCAGCCTACTGTTCGCATGTCTGGGTGCATTGTACGATATTCATGAGATGATTGGAGAATTGAGTCTGCGCAGAAAACACCAGGCAATCTTCCCCGCCTCAGCCTACTCAGGAATACGGTTACAACCGTTAGCGCATTGCATATCTTGAGCAATCAGATGAACGAACCTATGGCTACGGGACCGGACAGCCTTGGAGAACCGCAAGTCCAAAACATTAGTGCCGAGACTGCATCTGCCAATCATGTCGCCCTCATGCCCCCAGGAAGTTTCACTCCACTTCTCTCTCGATGTGGTGGAATTTAACATGTTCATCTTCGTGTATAAGCTCAAGTCTCTGGAAACTCATCACATTTCACTTATTGGCTATCTAAGACCTAACAAAGCTGCGCACAGGCTTAATGGCACCCCAGTGTAGCGAGTGCCATGGCACGCCTTCACTCACGTGCTCTAGAGTCCAGAAGTTGTTGAATTCAATGACCAGTGTGTACAACTGCCATGCTACTTCTCAATGAGACAAGAAGCCTGGTTCAACTTGATATGGACTGTCTTCACTTCTCTTGTTCTGCACAGTCTCGTTATGGCACATGCTTCCACGTTCTTCTTCACTGCAGATGATCTTTGGAGGTCACACTGGAAGCCATAGAACACATGATGCTCTCAGGTAGCCAAAGACGGTTCAATTGGAAGATATAAGAGCCCTTGCTACCTCATTCTTGCTCCTTTGATCTACACCTACCACGCCTCCATCATCATCACATGAGGACCGGACCACGTTTGCTGGTGGAAATATGGGACAAGACGGTCAAGCTCCTCCAGGCCATGATCCTATCGTCATCGATGATGAAGTTGGTAAGCGCCAGCAATGTTAATCTGTCTACCTCATCATCACGTGACTAACACATTACCATTCCAGAATACGTAACGCTTAGCAATTCAAAACTCATAGAGAAGAAGGCGTGGAGTGCCGAGACAATGCGCCTTCGTTACCATTATGCGAATGCATACCACCAAGCGTCCATCAGGTTTGGAAAAGCAGGAAAGGTCCAGCTTCAGCAATGCTTGCCGATATCTGCCACTGTGCACATTCGTACCCTATGCCTAAAATCTCGGCTCGTCATACGCATGTTTGGCGCAAGAGCTTTACCCAGGTTGTTGTGGCTGCGGAAGCTGCAAAGGAAAAGGCTAAGAGGAAACGGAGGGAGATGTCGTATGAGGATACAAGACGTGAAGATCATCAGACCGAAACAGTTGGCCCATTGATAAATGAGCACCTCGACGCCCAAACCCAAGTGGAGCGTCTGGATGCTATTGTACAAAGGATGGACGAATTATGTCCTAGTTCCCGCTCGCTAAGTTGAAGGATAGAACTTTACGAAACAGCCAGATAAGGGAGGCTATAGTGCTACAACTTGAGATGCGAGTAAGGAACGGGTCTAAACAGGGTGTGGGAAACGCATATGTCCAGCTTTGTTCTGGCTACATGCGTGATCTATTGGGGAGAAGTGCATGCTTCAGCTCTAGCAATAGCTATGTGAAAACAGCCTCAGCATCTCTGCTTCCAACTCAAGTGTCAATCCTTGTGCCAATCTCTTCTGATTTTGTACTTTCCAATTCTTCCTCTTTCTTTCTTATCCTTTCCTTTCTTATCTTTCTTTACCCTTTTTTTTTCTTTTCTACTTATTCTCTCTTTTCTCTTCACTCTTCTGTCCCATCTATTCTCTTAATATTTCGTAGGAGCTCCTTTCGTCACCCACTCCTACACGAACTTCTCGTTTATATTCTCATTACCACCTCGTTCGTAGCCTGCATTGTAACGACTGATGTAATCTAGAGGCACCTATGCATGGTAACGTGGAGGGAAATAACTTTCTGAGCATCGACCTTGGGAGAAAGACTGAACATAGAATTAAAACATAATAAAAGACGACCAAAGCTTATCTCATACTAAAGGTAATAGAAACTAAGAAATCAATTTGACCAAGTCCAGGAATCACATAGTAGGACAATGATTGATAGGTGCTATTGCGCATATTGTAGTCTGTCCGCAGCCTTCCTGCAGGACTTTCGATGCGTAAACTCCAGTTTTCGAGTCGGAAGCGGTCACCGCGGTCATTGCGCTCAAAGTAGCTATGTCACCCGTCATTGTGGAACAGTGAGGTTGACAGAGATCAGCACACCCGCTTCCCAGCTGAGCTTACGCCACGTTCATTCGCCACTCACTAAGGCTGCCCCCATCTAACATCATTTCCATTGAACATTCTCATTCGCGAGACATCGACCTACTTTGATATATCGCTACGGCAACACAGATAATCTGCAATTATGGCTGTTACAGACCCAGAGAAACAACCCCTCATCCCGTTTTCCACGCCTACGCTGGAAGATGGCGAACAGGAGCCACAGCCAACCCTCGCCGAACTGCGCCAAAGAGTGATAGATGCACAACGCGAATACCAAGTTGCCCTGAACCGCACGCCAGCAGGCCGCTGGTCTATCCGTTTCGCAGTGATGGCTGTCGCCTTCTGCTTCAGCTTGATGCTGTTCATGCTCCTCAGCATCGGGACCGAATTCATGGACGATGAGTATTCGGACCCTCGAGTCCCACTCGATGTACACATCATGTCCAAGTGCCCTGATGCGCGGGACTGCCTGCACGACATGATTCTACCTGCGATGGTAAATGTGAGCCATCTTGTCAAGTTCAACTTGGACTTTATTGGAAAGTAAGTTGTACACGTCTTGAAGTATTTCTTCTGTACCTCAAGGCTGTGATGTTAACATACCGTGCTAAAAGGGAGACCGAACACGACCCGAAAACCAACCAGACAGAAATAGTCTGCATGCACGGTCCGACAGAATGTCTAGGTAACATCCTGGAGCTCTGCTCTGCCTCGCTCTACCCGAATCCTAAGATTCATCTTGGCTTCACCATGTGCCTGTCCCACGACTACCCTGACATCCCAGCTCGGGAGCTGATCGAGGACTGTGCACTGGAGCATGGTATCGATATAGCTAAGCTTAACGCCTGTGCGATAGAGGACGATGGGAGGAGAGGGCAGGAATTGCTGAGGCAGAGTGTGGAGAGGTCTCATGATCTGGGAGTAGAGCGGAGCTGTACTGTCAGACTTGCTGGCGAGACGAGGTGTGTGAGGGATGGAGGCGAGTGGAAGGACTGTGAGAGTGGAAGCAAGGCAAGTGATTTGGTAAGGGACGTCAGGCGGTTATACGGTGGCGACAGGGATTGAGGCGTGCTTCATGAGGCATTACGGACCAGGAGTGAAGGGAGAAATTGATGCCTTTGTGACCACTACTTATATAGATTGTAATCAGTCAATCATCTCCTTCTTGAGATGCTGTCGTTATAAGTCAAAACATATCTATTGCACCGTGGTTTTGAGACCGCTCTCGCAGCAGACAGCTCGTCAACCAAATCGTTGTGCCGTGACATGTCCACCCCTAGTCAGGTGCGTCATCACACGACCTTACGAGGCTTCATTACCAGCCCCAGCATGTTACTGTCCTAATGAGCTTGATCCTGGGTCGACTTGAGAGCTGTGGCCTCGACTTTGATGAAAGTTGTAATGCGACTCTTAAGCATCGTGGATCTAGTGAGACTAGTCACTCGTAGACAGTAACGTAACATCTAGGTGAGCTGAACATTGTTCTTCCATGTCCTGGTACTTTTAAGCCAGTGTAATTGTACCTGCATCGACTGGTTCCACTGCTAGGAAAAGCAGCGTTAGGCTCGGGCCTTGCACAGGGCATCGCCCATATATCGATATCGGTGCATGATCTCTCCGCATACAGTATTTTCGATGGTGCTCACAGCTCAGATCTGAGCATGTGCATCCACATCCTTCAATTACTGCTCCGGAGCTTGACGGCCTCTTGAAGGCAAGATCCTGTAGCTTGTCTAACAGTATGAAAGCAGGGGCCATCTTCAGGCGTGTTATAGATCAACTAGGACAGGTTTCAGAGCCGGCATCAATAATGACCTCTTCGTCCCCTTCCTCTTCCTCGCCCACCATATCCGCCGCCTTGCTGCTCTTGCTGCATGATCGCCATCTGCTGCTGCGAGTAGCCACTCATGTCGACGCTTCCACCGCCTCCAGATGGTCCGGTGGGTGGCTGGAACCCACTAGGTCCTTGAGGAAGTGGCGAGCCACCAAACCCGCCACCCCCTCTACCGTCTTGCTGTCCGCCCATAGGGCCACCGGGCATTGGTCCCCCATTCATCATTTGTTGCATCATCTGATCAGGCGTCATGCCGAACATCTGCGCCATCATCGCCATGTCTTGCTCAGTTGGCATACCTGGAGGCATACCACCCATAGGCCCTGAAGGTGGACCAGTACTTGGCGCAGGGGGGCCACCGCCGAACATGGCCTTCATTCTCGCGTCATCTTCTCTTCCTTGTGCGATTGTACCAGCCATGGTCTGCTGTTTGAGACAGTATTGCGTCCAAGAGTATTCATCAAACCCGTAATTGAAGAAATCGGTCTGATCTGTGCCCGGTAAACGCCACAGCTTCGAGTTCTCTGCAAGATCCGCGTCGATGTCGACTTCGGTTATTGGCTTGAGCACGCCGGGCCAGTCAGGAATCGCGTTGACGTCTACGCCGTTCTGCTTCACCACTTGCGGATAATCCTTGCCCTGCTTCCCGTTATATTGCAGCACGCCTTTCATAGATGTGGGTGGTTGGATCGAGCCTGAGCGCTGCTGCTGTTGCGACGATTCGGCGCGCAGGGTAGGTGTGCCTGTCCTACCAGCCTGAGGAACGGTCGACTCCGATCTGGTAGCTTCTGGGCCGCGCGGACGTTTGGTGGGAGGTGGAGAGTCTGCAGCACCATCGGGTCTGTCCAGGACAATGTCAACATCGCTGTCATCGTCCTCATCGTCTTCTTCATCGTCGTCTTCATCTTGCTGGTTATCGCCATTGTGGTCGGCGGGCGGTTGCTGGTGTGTCAATGACTGGTCTGCATCTGTAGTGGTTGCGGTTGCACCACCGTAGAAATCGTCTTCGTCTTCTTCCATGTTCAAGAGTCTCTATAGGATAGGGCAAGTCATGAAGTTGGGTGAATCTGATAGAGAAGCTATAACGAGTAAGGCTGTGTATACCTAAACGACCGTTAGCGCTTTTTGCACCAAAAAATGCCAAACGATCGATTGCAGGGGTTATCAAACGATCGTTTGAAAAACCTGTATACCTTATCGAAGGGCCTTAACGGTCGATTTCAGTGGATTGTCCGGCATGCCTCTTTTAGTATGCTAAGCGAGCGTTTCGCTATTCCACCTCTTAAGGTGCAATAAGGCCGTCGATAGTGGTCAAATCCCTCTCTTTTTGGAATAGCGCAATATCAAACAGCGCAAATCTTGATTGTCCAATTTTGCAAGCTCTTTCTTAGTTGTAGAGACAAC
>MU003817.1:0-187712 GCA_010093785.1 Polychaeton citri CBS 116435
TAGAAGTAGGCTCTTGTCTATTTTTTAATTAGTGTTGATGTTCTATATAGCTAACTGCCGAGCTAATGTTGATTAACTACACAACAGTCCTGTTGCTTCTTAAAGTCGCTGCCGTACTTCATCATAGCTAAGTCCTTCTTTAATCCATAGTCTTATTTAGGGTTGCCAAGTGTTAAAATCAATACGTGGTCGAGGCATTCAAAAGGTCACAACTATTAGATGCTTGTGGAAGGTATGTTTACAATTAGGTGTACTGTGTATGTTTTTTGACATTTTGCTATATACAGAGATTTAGACGTTTTGACACGTTGCTACACCTGGCCGACCGTCTGGATGTGGTTGGCCCATGCTCCCTTCATAGCTGTCATCAGACAGCCAGACAACCATATACACTCACGACCCAGCAACAACAAATCAAATCTCGTTTCTACAGCACATCGTACTTCTCACATTCTTTGAGTTGATTCACGTATTTTTTAAGGAGGAAGATGGTCCGCAACACTCCCTCCATGCAATCCCTACGCAACAGCATGGCAGACCTCAACATGACTCGGTCGCTGCACGAGCAGCACCTTGCAGCAATCCAAGCTAGTACATGCCAGCAGATGGAAGAGTTTGGTCGTCGCAACGTCGAGGACGGCGTCCAGAAGATCAAGGGCGACTACGAGAGAAGACTGCGCAAGATGGCTACGAAGGAGAATGCGGACAGATACTGCAAGCCATGTACGAACCGTACTGCCTGTCCAGCAGTGTTAATGGGTGATGCTGACATTTGATGCTGTTTGACAGTCTGCGAATTCCTCACGGACAACCCGACCGTCTTCCACGCTGTTGATGATTTGAAGAGACAATTGAAGGAAGCGGGATTCACTGAGCTGTCAGAAAGGGACGCTTGGGATGTCAAGGCAGGCGGCAGCTACTATGTCGATCGCAACGGATCCTCTCTCATCGCTTTCACTGTTGGCGCGAAGTACCAGCCCGGTAATGGCGCGGCTATCCTCGCCGGACACGTCGATGCCCTGACAGCGAAGCTGAAGCCAATCTCTTCTGTACCCAACAAGGCCGGATACGTTCAGTTGGGTGTCGCTCCGTACGCAGGTGGGTTGAACAATACGTGGTGGGATCGCGACCTGGGTGTTGGTGGCCGTGTGCTCGTGAAAGAGGGTAATAAGATCGTCACCAAACTGGTCAAGCTCGGCTGGCCCATTGCAAGAATCCCTACTCTTGCACCGCACTTTGGCGCAGCTTCGCAAGGCAACAACCTAGAGACAAACATGGTTCCAATCATTGGTCTGGATGAGTCTGATGCTTCGACAACGAATCGGAAACCCGCGGACCCCTTCAGCCGTCCATCGATCATCGGTAGTGCAACGACAAGTGGTTCGCAAGCCCATAGTTTCATCTCCACGCAGCCGCCTAGACTCGTCCGTGCTATTGGCAAAGAGCTTGGTTTGAACGCAAATGAACTATCTAAGATCGTGAACTGGGAGCTTGAGCTCTTCGACACTCAACCAGCACAGGTCGGTGGTCTGGATAAAGAGTTCATCTTTGCCGGCCGTATCGATGACAAGCTCTGCTCCTGGGCAGCACTCCAGGCGCTGCTTGAGAGTCACGCTGACAAGCACGAAGAGGACAGCAGCATTATCAAAGTCGTCGGCCTATTCGATGATGAGGAAATTGGCTCGCTACTCCGCCAAGGTGCAAGAGGCAACTTCCTACCATCCACTATCCTTCGCACGGTCTACAATCTTGCTGGTGAGAAGGACTCGTCCTCGACCTTCGCCGCAAATCCCGCTTCAGTCACCGCTGCAGACCTCGGTAGTCGTACCTTCGCCAACTCATTCCTCGTTTCTTCCGATGTGACCCATGCCGTCAATCCCAACTTCCTCGGCGCTTACCTAGCACAACATGCTCCTCACCTTAACGTTGGTGTCGTCGTCTCTGCCGACTCGAACGGACACATGACCACCGATGCTGTTTCCACCGCCCTCCTAACCCGTTGCGCTGACAAGGTCGGCGCCAAGCTGCAAGTCTTCCAGATCAGGAATGACAGCCGCAGTGGAGGCACTGTTGGTCCGATGCTGAGCTCTATGACGGGTATCCGCGCCATCGATGCGGGTATTCCGCAATTGAGCATGCACTCCATCAGGGCTACGACTGGAAGTGCTGATCCCGGTTTGGGTGTTCTTTGCTTCAGAGGTTTCCTAGAGGAGTTTGAGAGCGTTGATGCTGAGTTTAAATGATTCGGCGATGAGGAGTTTGTTGAACAGAGTGAGGTTTAGCTGCGGTTATGAAGAAAGGCCAGTGAAGTAGGTGTACTGATAGGGTGTGCATTGCTGTATTACTTGCATGTTAAGGTTGGGTGTACAAGAATGGCATGGCGATATGTATCAACATGCACCAGATTGATGGCGAAGGTTCGCTTGGTATGTGGTGTGACCTATTGCATGCTCGATTTGTGGATATCTTGCATCGTCGTCATGGTTTCGAACGTGCAAGCATGCTCTTGTTGACAGATCCTTGATGAGTATAGGCCTAGGTCTTGAGACCGTCGTAGACCCAAGAGCGAAATCAATACAGAAGAGCCATTACTCGACAACAGGAGTGACTTTGTATGGAGCTTGTTCAAGGACTGATGCTGTGTCGAGCTGTTCTTGTTGGATCCGGCAAGTCCAAGGATTTGACACGTCTGACCCATCAACGGGATGTGTGCTCATGCTGCCTTCAACACCTTCACACCTTCAGTCTCAGCATCAAGATCGCCGTACAGACGTAACAACGGCAAGACGACATTTGGCTCTTTGGTAGTTTTAGCTTCTCGTAGCGCAGTTGCCAGATCGAGGAGCAGCGTCTTCCTGATCTCAGTGACTCGAGGTCTCTGACCAACGAAAAAAGGCAACTCAGCACCCAGACGCGCTACCCGGCGCGTGATAAGTACGTATCGATCGCAAAGACCCTGCAGACGCTTCACTTGCTTCAGAGCAACGATTGAGGCAGAAGCAATCGTCTCGTCGTCTTCATCGTCGTCTTCATCATCGTCATCTTCATCAGCGTCATCTTCCTCTTCATCATCCTGAGCCTCTTTCTCTACGATTCCTAATCTACCCTCTAAGAGTCCAATCTCCGCTTCGACCTCTAGTAAACCCCGTCCCAGCATGACATCTTTCCTGATATCCTTCTTCTCTTCCAGTAACTCTCCAACCTCCTTTTCTCTCTCTGACACTTTCTCCTTGATCCCCTCCACCTCTCTTTTAAACCCCAGCACACCGACCCTGACACCCTCCACCATCTCCTCGCCTCCTCTCAGATCCGAGCCAAGCGACAAGAATTCCTCATAGTTTCCGTTGACCAGGTCCAGCAACTCGCGATTCAGTAGCTGGCTTCGTTGCCTTAGGTCTGAACGCAGATCTGTCAGAGTTTGGTGTCGATTCCGAAGTGTAGAAAGGTAAGTCTGCGGGTCAAAGTTGGACGATAGAAAGTCTGAGCGCTCCAGTTCCCTCGGGTAGGGTAAGGTGGAGGGGTCGTCGTCTTCATCGTATCGATCTGATTCCGAGGCTGGGTAGGAGGGCTGGTTGGAGGGGATGTTCGAGGACGACGTTGGGGAAGCCAGGTCGAAGCTTGCCATTTTGCTTTCCGCTCCAGCTAATTGAGTGTTATTGCGTTGCGTACCACGGAAGTCTGAGTTGCATGTTGTGGTATGTTCTTGGGCACGAGTCACGTAGCCTAGGTCCAATGGCGGGATTAAGCCCCATATGTCCGGCGATTGAACCTATGTCATGACGTTGAGTTGTAAATCGAAGCCATTTACATTAGCCGAAGATGAAGCTAATGTATGTGGATGTGTACACTTGAGACACTCCTTGCCTTTCAAGCTTGTTGTTTCAGGTTTATGTCTAATGTGCTGAGATTGATGTTCTCTGTTCCTCATTACCCAATTCAACTCCAGATACTCTAGAATCGCTGTGGAGACAGATATATGATGCCACCCAAATCCACCATCCCAGATCTCCCTCAGCCTTCGACAGCCAGTAACGACTCAATGCTCTCGCGCAAATTCGGGCGTGAGGTCGCCAACTACTTCTCCGGCTCACCGTTGAACCGTGTTGGATTCTTGCGAAGTGACAATGTATTCCTCTCGCAAGCACTGAAGCACCCTAGTACCAGTTTTCTCGCCACCAAGGATTTGCAACCTTTGATCTCTGGGCCAGCCAAACTTGCTTGGCTCAAGTTTGATGATATCAAGTCGGTCATTGGAGAGGACCCTTATGCGCAGACCGAAGAAGAGATGATCAAGGCCTACGACAGCGAGAAGATCGTACCTCAGATGATCTTCCTAGGGATCGATGAAGCTATAAGTGGAGAGGGGAAGGCACTGAGCTATACGAACAAGAAGAACACGTATACGGGAGCGCCCTACTTTGCTGTAGACCTCACACCTAAGGGAAATGTGAAGGAGGAGTGCGAGAGGTTGATAAAAGAGTGGGATGGGAGGGGGCTAAAGTTTGCGACTGGACGGCCGATGGATTGGAGTGCGCCTGATGGTGAGTCTCTGATTGTCTCTTTCGGTCTTGAAGCGAGATTTGGTGGATGCTCTGCGGGAGACCTCTATCATCAAGCTAATTTGGAAGACACCTGGAGGTTTGGATAAGCATATGGCTGACACTTAATCTATAGCCGCCCTGTACGCTGAGGCTCGGCAACTCCTCGACTGGAACGCTCGCAATCCCTTCTGTGCACAGTGCGGTCAGCCGACTCTCAGTGTTAATGGTGGCTTCAAACGTACTTGCCCACCCACTGATGCTTCCCTCTCCAAATCACGCCTCACTAATGCAATCTCAACTACCTCTTCAACTCCAACCCCCAGTACCGAGCGCCCACCTTGTGCCACTCGCACAGGCATCTCCAACGTTTGCTTCCCACGTACCGATCCTACAGTCATCATGGCCGTAGTCAACGCCGCTGGCGACAAGATCCTCCTTGGGCGGCAAAGGAGATGGCCGCAATACTGGTACTCCACACTTGCAGGCTTTGCAGAACCAGCTGAAAGTGTAGAGGAAGCTGTACGCCGTGAAGTCTATGAAGAATCTGGAATTCTTGTCGGCCGAGTCGTCATCCACTCCACGCAGCCATGGCCATATCCAGCGAATCTCATGATTGGAGCGGTAGGCCAGGCGGTGCCTGAAGGCGAGAAGATCGATTTGGGTAATGACCCCGAGCTGGACGATGCGAAGTGGTTTGACTTTGGGGAGGTGAGGGAGGCACTTAGAGTTGGAACAAGCGCGCTTGGTGAGGAAGCTGGACCCGAATACAAGGAGGGCGGACTAAGATTACCGCCTCAAACAGCAATTGCGCACCAGTTGGTGTCGAGTGTTGTGAATGGCTTCGCCAGCGGTGCGGCGAAGATATAAAGCGAAGTTGACGACGTAGGCGTTCGAAGTTATCGTAAGTAGGACCTTCTTTTTGAGGTTTACTCCGTGGGTAGTTGAGCGTAGGCGCTGGGTGATGAAGTGAGGGGAGCCTAGGTGCGTGCTGAGCTCGGTATATACATGGAACTAAAAGACTTAGAGTGTAGCGAGAGATCACATCTAGATTTTGTGATAGAATAAAACACCGGAGACTGCAGGCCTCGAGCTCGGTCGCTGCACACTGTTAATAGATATGAGATCAACATTCTTCAGCTTCATACATTCTACCTTGGGGTCTCTCAAGAGAATCAACAATGCATTCACTGCACGCGGTGAATGGACGTCCACAGTTCAGCAAAGTCTTCTAATTTACAGGGTCGATAAGTCACTCGCTGGCGGGCTACTAGCAGATCGCATCTCTCCATTCAGCGACAAGCCAGGCCCGTTCGAACTGCTTAGCACCACTTCGTGGATCTCCTTGTTGATCCTATCGCTTAGCGCTGCAGTATCCTTCTTGACTTGTTCAATGAACGCACGAATATTCCTCTGCATCTCTTCTGGCGTGAAGCCCAACTGCCCAACTGCCATCCTCACCACGCCGAGCCTCTCCCTATACTCGCTTGCGCCAACCATGTCCTTCACACTAGCACTGACATCTTTCACCACTGTTCCAGTTTTTGCAGAAGGCATCAAGCCCCTTGGGCCCAAGATTCTGGCCACGCCTGCCTTGGCAAGTTTAGGTAGGGAGTCTGATTGGCAGATGCACCTATCGAAATCGATGGTGCCAGCTTTGACTGCATCAAAGACGTTCTCCTCGCCAACGAGAGTGGCGCCGGCTGCTCGGGCAGCTTTGGCGTGCACAGAGTCTGGTGGACATATGACGGCGATGCGTAGATCTGTTGCGACTGGGTGTGGGAGTCGTAGACGATTGCGCACAACAGGGCCGTTCTTGAGAGTCTTTAATTTCAGGTGGACTTCATATTTGGAGCTTGTTGGCGGACGGCCGACCTCTGCTGCACGAATGTATCTGTTTGAAACAATGGTTAACAACGATGCACAATCGCTAGTGGATTTGTCTCTCCTCACCTCATCGCATCTAGAAGGGAGAACTGCATTGCATTCCTCAAGTCTGGAGTGGCATAGTGCGTGCTTGACTTCTTTTTCTTTTTCCCACCGCCACCAGTTCCTTCGTTCTTCCGTCTATACTTTGCCGCATTGCTGCTGAGGTTTCGTGATTGGGTGAAGGGCGCTAGATTGAATGATTGCGAGATCGGTATTTGCTGGCGGAGAGATTGTGTTGAAGGTTGACTGATGCTGCCCGTCGAGTACTTAGACAAACATGAGCGACATATGCTCGGCGCCGACGCCATGATGAGTAGTCCAGTGACGATGACAGCCTGGACATGCAGTGTTAACGGTAAGATTCCCTAGTGTCGACAAATTGATGGCTCCAAGGTCGAGGCCAGAGCGCGAAAGCCAGACTTTCCCCTTTCGGACGCTTCGCCGCAATACCCTTACCGTGTGCGCATATCAACATTGCCAATACCAACCAACGTAGACACCAAGCGGTCACATATCGCAACAAGGCGTGTACTTGTTACTGCTTCAACTACTCGGAATTCCATCTACAGCTTGTAAAAGTTGTTGGAGATATACGGTATATTGTCATGACGCAGAGTTCAGCCACACTAAGGGTTCGCTCTGTCCATTGAGGTACTAAATATACAATCTATGTGATAGACAACCACCACTTAGTGACAATTACGGGCTCTGAACGTTTGGCATATTTTTCAATGAAACTACCTCTCATTCGGCTCTCGTCCCCTTCCATCACCCTCGTGGGTTCTTGGAATGGCATCCCTTGCTGATGCGGCGCTGCCGTTATTTCGATAAACGAAGAACTGTAAGAACACTGCAAAATCCAGTACCAGTGTTCCCAAGCTACCTATGAGCCACGACAAGTTCACGAGGATGTACTTTCCGTAGATAGCGCCTACTTCCCCGGGCTTGCAGTGACTTTCATGCCATCTGCCATGATAGTGCTCACTGCAGATGGGCTCAAAAGCGAAGATTGAGCAAACATATGTCAAATTTCCGATACAAGCGAAGATGAAGAAAAGCGCATTGAGCCCCTCAGTACTCCTCCGTCTGTAGTTCAGAAGTAGCTGTGGTACGCGACTGCCGAGATAGAGGACTGCGCAAATGTATCCGAAAATTTGACCCCAAAGACTGAATTGAAGGGAATCAGCTTGACTTTGGGCGGGAGTTTTGGTATCATCCCGTTGTTGAGGAGCCGATGGGCTGAGATAGTAGCCAGCTACACCAGCAACAACAACAAGAACGATCGCAGTGCTGTTGAATAGGGTCGCTTGGAATAATGATCGTGGCTGTGAAGGTTTGAATACCTCAGCGTCAGGAGTATTTTTAGGTTGTGGGTGCATGGGGGTAGCAGGCGACATGTGAACGCCGTCCAAACTTGCGAGACGCTCACGAAACGACGAGCGAGAGCGATTACGCGCACTGTCCGGTTCAGCATCTGCCGCTGTCAGAGGTTGCGAAGGTTCTGTAGTTCCGTTGATCTGGGCATCGCCATTAAGCAATGCCGTTTGCTCAGTTGGCGTCTCTTCGTCTGACGTGGACTTGTTTGGTCTTGGATCGCGGAGAGTGAAACCACGATAGTAGAAGCATTGAAGCAGAAGAACAATATCAGCGATCGTGTAGTATATGGCAAGAATGATCTGTTGTCTATAGTTAGTCGTTATTCATCCTCAGTTTCCTGGGTTCTAATACTGACCATAGTGGGTAGGACACCCTGTAGGACTGCACCGAGAATATTGAAGACATCTCCAGCAAGCCAAATTATGATAAATTCGATACTCAAACCCTCGGCTGAGCTGCGACGGAAGTTCTCTATGATCTGGGGAGAGAAGACAACTACCCAACACGCGATGGAGATAGAACCACAGATGCCAGAGATCGCTTCTATGTCCAGACTATAGCCTCCTGAAGGAGGAAACATGATGATAGAGTGAAGGATCCAATCCTGTCGCAACCGTGCGGTTCAATGTAGCTGTCGTGATGCACTAACTGTTGGTCCGTTTACACAGTTCGCAGACAGCGAATGTGCTGTTAGAGAGGAGAAAGAGTCGAACCTAGAGCTGGGAAGATGCAATGAATATCTCTAGAATGCCTCGAATTGTGATCTTCAATGATAAGGATAGGGCGGGACGTCAAGGTCCGAAAATGGCAAACAATAGGCTTTTGGAGTCAGAACAGTAAAGAGTAAAGAGACTTCCTTTCCAATGCTAGGATTACGTAAATTGATGCATGGATTTTAAGGTTCGTACCGGTCCACAGAAGGGCAGCGTGCATGGACTAGTACTCCACATGCATGCAGAAAATAATATCTGAATGTGACGTCGAGCAGTGTTGTCTTATATAGTCCAGGCACTCAATCAACAGTTCATAAGGAGAGTTCCCAGGAGACGGTTCGCAGCAGCAAACATGCATATCATTCCGGCATTGACGTCTGATGAGATTGATGATTTGCTATACTTTGTAAGAGTGAACGAAAAGCAGGATCTTGAGCAAACAATTGCAGGACTTTCGCAAAAATATCAGTGTAGCAATAAGGACGTTCTTGAGGCTAGTGTAGACCCAGAGAGTGGGAACACGACGCTACACTACTGCGCCGCCAATGGCTTGTCAGGTAAGCCTAACAATATGAGAGTCCGTCCACTTGGCGCATCAACACTGATGGATTCATACAGATCTTCTCCCAATCCTGCTGTCACACCTCCAGTCTCATACTTCAACTACGTCAAATAGCAAATCGCCTGTGTCGAACTTCATAAGTCAGACAAACAAAGAGGGTAATACTCCTCTCCATTGGGGCGCATACAATGGCCATCTGGAAACTGTCAAGCAGCTTGTAGCAGCTGGGGGAGATATATGGGCAAAGAACTCTGCAGGGCATTTAGCAATGTTTGAAGCAGAGCGCGCGGACAAGGCCGACGTCGTCCAATTTCTGCTTGAAGCTGGTGGCAAAGAGGTTGAAAAAGCTGGAATAGAGGGCCAGGCAGGCGCTGATGATGTAGAGGACGAGGATACAGAAGACCATGACGGCGCAAGCAGCGGCGTCCCTGTGCGCAGCGAGGATGTTGAGATGAGGTGAACGCTAATGCGACTGATCTGAAGCTTCGTGTTGCAATAGCAGCATGACATAAATCACAGCTGGACTGTCTGACCTGGCGAGTTAGTGGGTTTAAGCAGCGTACGGCTGGAAAGCACGACAAAACACAATGCTCGAGTCTTAGCCGCCACTATCTCGGAGCAAACCTCCGCCTTGACACTACTTGCATACACTGCACACGGCCATAACTTTCTTCAAGTAACACTGCAAGCTTCACTTATAGAATGCTGCTGAGAGATACATAGGTTGGAGGGAGCCTCTCGAGCGACGCTGCGGACTTACTTGCAAGGACCACGAGGTGGTAATTGCCATGCTGAACTATGCCAGGTATAAGAAGACATGATGTGGAGTAGCAATGATATAAAATGATTGACACGGCCTACGAAAGAGCCTTGAAATTGGAGTACTGCTCAATGCACCTGAACACCGTCTGGGCACTATCGGTACGTCATCTTTAACATCAGCAAATGCTTGAAGTCTTCTATTGGCCGATTGGTCTTTATTGACAGGAAATCGAGCGGTGGTGGCTGGTCTCCCACAAACTTGCCGTAGTCACAAGAGCACAGGTCCTGGCTCGCGTAATTGCATCAATCCATGATTGTGAGGGACTGGATATAACGATTAACGTATGCTGTTATTCGCGATATTAGCGATAAATAACCCAAGCACAACTGTGCTGAGGTGTGTGCGGGTGTAGCGGCTAACGTCAACTTTGCTGCTACAACCCTAGGAAGGGTATCATGGTTGGTTTACTTGATCGATACTGCTGTACTAAAGTCGCGTTTTGAATGCGCACACTCGAGATTCAGTCAGCGTATACAGGAAAGCCAACCTGAAGTGGATGCAGAGGTCTAGAACAGCAAATACCTGAAGTTTGGTTGGTTCGGAAAAGAGCATATCTATTGTGAACTTTGTAGCGACATCTGGAGACCGATATCTTTAGGACGAGACTTGGAAATAGCGGAGCGAGGTAAGGTGCAGCTTGAGCAGGAGTCGGTATCGTCCGAGCCAATTGTAATCACGTGCTTAGTCAATGCCAAGCTAGCGAGCGCGATTCTGAGCTTCAGTTCCAACCTCACTGCTTGACGGGCATTGGGAGCTGGCGATTCGCGTATAATCTCTTCTACTCACCAACGCCAACATGTTGCCACGAACAACACGCAGGCTATTGCCTGCAATCAACCGTAACAGCGCTGTTGCTCTCGCAAGGGCTTACAGCACCCCAACTGACAACCCTGTCCCTGCCAATGACCCCAACCCAAAGGCACCTGCGCAGACCGTTTCCGCTACGAATGCTCTCCCAACCTCCAAGGAAGGGTCGGGTAGTGGCTATCTTCAGGAGACTGTCGAGGAGGCTGAGGCGATTAGGTCGATGCAGGCACCAAACCGCAAGGATATCTGGAGCAGAAGCCAGCAGCCGCGCGAGAAAGCTATGGTTGGACCACGGTTTGAACAGACGATTATGGCCGATCAGGTAGGGTTCTACTTCATTTGAAGATCACTTCGATACGCAGGGCTTTGGCAGGGTGGTCTTTAGGGTGAATATGGGCAGCTCTCGCTGACAGGAATCTTCGTAACAGCCACGACCGCTCTCAGCCATGGAGCTTATTCACAAACAGCCCGTCCGCTGGACCAAGTCGCGCACCGTCTCATGCGATGGCGGTGGCGGGCCATTGGGCCACCCACGCATCTTTATCAACGTCGACAAGCCCCAAATCTGCTGGTGCACATATTGTGGTGTGCCATACGTAAGTACCTCTCCATTTGCATGCGCTACAGAGCAAAAGAAACACTCCTCTGACAGCCGCGTCCGAAACTACAGGCACACGAACATCATCGCAAACATCTCGAAAGTCTCCCATCTACCACATATCCTCTGGAGCCACAGGGCGACGCTGCCGAGGTTCGCACTCCAGGAACCATAGCCGCAAAGACTGGAGCCACCGAGGGATACCAAAGCATCACTGGTGCACCCCTTGAGCAGAGATAGATAAGTTGTACCATGGTGTGGAGATACAAAGATTTGTACATAAGATGGTAAATGGAAACTCAGACATTTCAGAGAACCTAGCCAGATCAGCTGATCCTTAAAGAAACTCATTGGACTGTGAAAGCGTTGTTGAAGATATAGTTGTGTTTGCATTTGTGAGCAGTTAACCAAGACTAAAGTGAGGGGTATTGGGCTTCAGCATCACTGAGCGCTTTCTTGCACTACCTTTCTACTTGAAATACACCTCCTGGACCCTCGCACATTATGGGCTCCGTGCTGTCCATTGCTTCTGGTCTTGCCATCCTGCCTTGCAAAAACGAGATTTTTCGGCATTCACGTCCATGGTCCCAAAACTATAGTCCACGGATGCTACCTTACGCTAGCCTCCCAACTTCAAATACACTCAAACTTCAATTGCGAAACCCCTCCTTTCTATCCAGAGCTTTATAAGGCGCTTGCTCTTCCGCTCACATAAATAGCAGCACTTCATCCTCGATGACAACAAGGCAAAGATGTCGGTCAGGACAAGTCAGCCAACGTCTACCCAAACGCTAGCTGATGCTCCTTCGTCAGTCGCCGCCATCACCTCGACGGTAGAATTCAGCACAAGAACAGCCTTCTCAAAAGCTTTGACAGTTGCAGCCCTCATGATTCTCACATTGCTATCTGTGACAGCGCTTCTGCTCTACCTCATTAACTTCCCACCTCGTCTGCCGCTATTGGTCGTCACGTTCCGAGCGAGAGTAGGGCATTGCAGCGAAACCATATGTTTCAAAATCATGCCGCAGAACCTGGGTAGAAAGGACGGACATGCGTATGCACACTTGCCCTTGGCAGAGGATGAAGTCTCTTGTACTGAGCTTGCAAAACGGGCAAAGAGTGGCAAGAAAATGTACAGGATAGGCCGCGAAGAAAGGGCATGGATTGTGAACACTGGTCGCGATGTGGAATCAATCCCAGATGCCTGCAATCTGCAAGGACTTGGAATTCAATTCCAACCAAGCCAGTTGATGGACGGAGGTGACAAAGACTTCGCGACAAAATTGCCAGCTGGGATTCATATGGATTGTGATTGTGTCGGCACCGTTTCATCTACTGGAAAGAGCTGGAACCAAAAGCAACAGGCCGTTCGATCGACCGCCATCAAAGCTGCAGCTAACAGGCTTCTGGACAGGCTTTGCGGAATGTTCGACCGCGAACTCGGCGTCACAACTTACACAGCTAAAGCAGAGCAGGAGGAAGGGCTTCTTATCTGCGTTGAGAATGACGAGAGGGAAAGATCGAGCCACGTTCATATCGCTTAAGATAGGTGACCAAGAGAGTGGGATGATCTGGACTAGTCATCCTCTCCATCGCTCGTGGGCGTCAGATTTGAAGGACACAGATCATCTGTACAGCGACCTAAGTTATGACTATATAGAAATGCGCGTAACGCCTCGTTAAGCAGTACACAACGCAGGTGCAACATGTTGATAATAGACGATATCGTACCATTCGAGTTTTTGTTTCGAGATCTAGGGACCTTCCATTTCTAGCTTCACTAGCGACTGACTCCTCCCCAAAGCTTGCTTTCCTGCTTTGACAGAATCATAGTTCTCATCACGCATCACCATACGTTCGACTAATGACTCAATATCTTCCGTCTCAGTCCTGAACCGCTCATGAGCGGAGACATAATCAATCTTTGATAGCCAAAGCTGCTGGTCTCGCTGGTGTTCTCGCTTTTCTTCGTCGATGTATCGCCACGGCGAGGCCAGATGGACAAAAAAGCGGCGAAGCCCAATCAGGCTATCTAAAACCCTGATAGTACTGATATACTGCCGCACGATGTCCTGAGCTTGGTCTTCATTCATGTTACGGCGATATAGACTCGGTCCCCCGAATTATGGTAAGCTTCCTAATATACTCATACGGTAAGCTTTGGAAGCTATGAATACTACTTCACTGCTGCCAGAGACTGTATCCAGTCCTCGTACACTGGATTGCCGATTGCACAGAACTGAACGGGTGCTTGGTCACCGAAAGGTTGAAAGATGATCTTGAGAAAGCGAAGTGACGGGAGGGCTTCTCGAGGTACAATCTCTGTCAGGGATACTGAAGCAGGGCCTGGAAGGGACGCATATCATGAGCAATGCCTCCATAGACAATGGCACGCACTTCAGCATACGATGTACGGCATGTCGGCATCAAGCGATGCACTCTCGAAAAAGATGCGCATTTCCTGCCACGATTCATATGACGAAGCACTTTGCAGGAATGCCAATAGCAGCGTACACATGGTGACGAATCCTCGAAGGAAGCCTTAGAACAGGAGCTTTATTAAGTTCAAGTAATGATTTGTTCTGAGCTAGTGTTGAGAGGTACGTAGGTGTATCAACGTTTCGAAGTCACAGTATGGGCATCCTGAAGAATTCTTCGGTCTGAGAAGAGAAGAGAAGACATGACATTATGGTGTTATGGGCGTTGACGGCAAAAAGCCACGATATTGTGTCACGTGCAGACTTTGGCGCTTGTAAGCAGCAGCAGCGCTACGATATTACAGATTTGCCAATCTGTCCTCAGGCTATAACAAGTTCGCACATTCAAGTTTCGCCTGCTTGCCAGCTGCCACACTTCACGTAATAGCGAATGAGAGAGGATCAGAGAATATTCCTATACAACATAAGCAGAGAGATGGACGTGGCTGATAGCCACCGGCCTAGGTCAAGGATTCGCTGAGGTAACCGTGAACTAAGTGATCTAAAGGGTGGGAAGTCCCGGCTCACATTCTTCAACATGGACAGAGATTTACCTTGGTATCGGCCTTTGAAATATAGCCAGGTGATCACTTGATAGACGACCATCTGGGCCGGTATTGCTACCGTATCCATTCACATCATCTGGCGGTTACTACACCCATATCAGCTGTAGTGTGCATGAACCTTGAAGATTTGATGCCTACTTGTTAAGAGCTAACTTTCGAGCAATTTATAAAACTACAATATCTGATTTATATCGTCCACTTACAACACACCTACAACGTACTACGTACACTGTAGATCATGCGTTGATGCTCTAGGAATGCTTAGAATGGAGAACTGATAGGAATGAGCCGTGCATTAGCGACTCGCACAACTCTATAAGCCAACCCCTAGTGCACCAGTCTTCCTCATAACGTGACCTCATAGCCGGCCTTTTGACCCCATCATATGTGAGAGACAATTTAATTTTCCAGCGTCCTTTAAACAAAAATCTTGAAATCAAATCGGCAAAACTGACATGCTCACCACGGCCAATTGAAGAGTCGTATCATGCTGCAAAAGGGAACCTGCGACAGATGCCAGTTCTGGTTCTAAGGAAAGGAAGAAACCATAAGTGAAACCAATTTCGGATGCACTAATGTCACGAGTTCGTCACTCAATAGGACTTTCTTCTGATCTTAGTCAAGCCAGCTTCAATTGACGGGACAGGAAGACGAAGGCGAAGTATTGTCAAGTGTTGTGAGGTTTAATATGCTGTATCACCTCTTTGGAGTTACTCAACTCGAAATCCAGTTCCCCTGACTACCCCCGCAAGGTATAACATGCATTACGTTAACTTCTACAGACAAGGGAATCCCCGTGTTCGAGGCACAAGTCCTTCTTCATCCAGTCTGAAGATTTATTGAAGTCAGTGAGGTTAGCCCCCTGTGTCTCTCAACTCCACCTAGCCAGTCTGGACGAAATGGTAAGCGCCATCGATTTGGGATTTGTCAATACGTTTGGCAGTGCAAACTTCTCCCTTCTGATCGCCACCGTCGCAGCCAGTGATGGTTCCTCCAGTGCAGGTGAAAAAAGGAGTGAATGCGACGTGTCCGCACATCGCCTTTTCCGGTGTAAAGCTATATGTGTATGACTGAGACGCTTCCTCTTCCGTCGTAAATTCAATGGATGCAGAAACGATGCCAAAAGGATCTGAGACGGAGCTGCCGAAAGTGGTGGAACGTGAGACGCTGTTTTCGTTCGTGATGTCGACTCTAGTATTCTTGCCGCAGATGTAACCACCAACTTGCTGAGAAGTGAGACCTGTCTTGGTGTATGGATCACCATCAGGTTCATAATGGTCGCAGTCGCGCTTGGCCTTGGCAGTTCTTTGTGGAAGATCAATCTTGTACACAAGGGCGCCAGAAGGGGTCTTGGACGGTGTAATAGTGGCGTTGTCCACGCCATAATCTTCCAAGAATACTGGCATTCTATCAATGCCGTCCTGTCCGACGGAGTGTGGTACCACTAGATCACCTTCTGCGTCACGAAGGACCACACTTGAAAAAACCAAAGAATTATCATCACGCTTCTCGACTCCGGCAGCGGTGCAATCGCCGGTGCCACAGCAAAACTGGATCATGAAACTGGGCTTGATCTCGGCTTTGAAGCAAACACCGCCCCTGTTTGCAACAACAGGATAACCACAATTCTCTTCTGCCAAAAAGTCAATAATAGTTCGACGTATCTACGGCAAAGTCCCGAGAGCAATACTTACGGTCGTTACCGGCCGGACTACGGACAATGGTCTTGCACTGTGGGTTGGGGTCCAGAGCTGTTGCTAGTCAGCATCAATATGATGAATAAAAACAATGCTCAAGCTTACGAATGTCAAACCACACCTCTCTGGTGTCTGCAACCAGCTTATACTGGTCTTGAAACCCACCAAGAGTGGTATCGCGATCATAAACAACGCAGGTAGGATAGCCTTTGCCCGCTGTCGTAAGTTTGTTCGGGCAATATTCGCAACCAGCGCCCGTGCAAAGGCCGAGTTGATCCTGGGCGAGGACCTGGGTGGCCCAAAGTCCCATCAAAGTGGAAGCTGCAACAATGGATTGCATGTTGGGTTCTTTGTTTCCAATCCGGTAGAAAGTATTCGAATGGGCTCTGAACAACAGCAATGACAGTGGGTGTTTGCTACGTATTTATGTTCGCGCCTCCCGGCCGACCTGCCAGACATCGCCCTGGACCCAGATCCAACACATGTCAAGCCTCCCATGTTGAATGCAACGATAAGCCTTGGCATTTGCAGTAGAGCTCACCGAACGTTTCGCTTCATCCCGAATGCAACTATACGAGCCAAATCTACATCTGCGCATCGACAACGTTCCATTGCATTGTTTTATCGCAAGAAACAACCTGTTGATCATCATCTCATTGGCGTCGGAACGCGTTAATCGATGCTGCGGCACAGCATGTGTGACATACCATATGCTAGTCGATCTCAGATTCAAACGCTTCATGCGGCGTGGACTCTCATCGCTCATTGCCAAGATTCATATTGAGGCAAATCGTTTCTTGGCTTCATGCTCCGGGCCGAGTTCCAAGGTGGCACAGCACACTAGTTGCACCACGCGGTTGGAGACCCCGCAAGCCAAGTCTATGGCCCATGCCGAATCCGACGCATACTACCAAGTTTTGTCTCTTGGCAGGATTGAATACTTCAACTTCGCTCGTACTAAAACATGGTGATCTTCTTTTCGCTTCATCAAAACTGTTTCCAGAAGGTCTGATATGGGTTTATGATGTCAAGCTGCAGCTCTGCCCGTCTTTCATGCATTTAAACCGCACTGAGATGACAAGGAAATCCTGGACTTGCCCTCCGATTGCCCGTGATGTTAAGGTCGAAAGATTGAGTCTACTGTACCACACGGCATCGATGTTACATTCTTCAAGGCTTAGCAATCTCTTCGACTCAGTTGGCGTGCATGCATTATGATTTCCGTCAGAAGAGACCTCATAGAAAGTGGAGCATAGGAGCAGGTCGTTGAGGCATCAATAGACAGGGCTCGTAACAAACATTTAAGATGCGGTGTCTTGCCGCTGGATTCAAACTAACCAGCCATCCTCTCTTCGTGATATAAGTTCTGACCGTCCAGTCATCCAAGCCTGCATCAATCACCACCAAACAACATGCATCCCTCAGCCTACACTATCTACTTTGGCATCTTGGGCGTTGTAAGTGCTGCAGCGATCCCTGATTCATTGTCATCCAGCGCTACCCTCACATCTCGGAACACTGAAGATGACTCGCTATACGTCACTTTCTGGGAGAACGGTTGCGATGTCGAAGGAGACGCCAATCAGCTCACCTATCGTGTCAGCAATGAAGGACCAAGTCTTCCGGGCGATTGCCTCTATGCAAACCACTGTGAGTCACCTGGAATCAACAAACTGGCTTCTCAAGGCTCACTTTCCCCAAGATAATTGGCAGTCAGTGAAGATCATACAGGACAGCAAGAAGACTTACACCATCGATCTCTTCTCCGGAGAAGGCTGCAACAACTTCGTTACTGTAAGAAGTTGTCCTGCTAAGTGTAAATTTGTGGAGCTGACTTTGAAGACTAGACGATCACAACCGACGGTTGTTTTACAGCGCCGGAGGGCAACATCATTTTGACTGCAAGGGCAAACCATGTGTAGGCTCTGTAGTGCAACGTCTAAATCTATGAGAAGATGAAGCTTCTATGCTGAGCCAATACTAAGCAAAGAAACCAAAGTATAAAGACGTTGAATTGAATCTATTTCCTGACTATGTCGGAATGTATGCATGTCACTGCTATCTTTCTGGCCAGAAATCTCCAAGAATCGTGACATCAATGCATGTTATGTGTATATGCACGCGAGCGCATCCCGATAATCAATCGCTATCTATGTGTGAACGAGAGGTTTGACTTGACTGTTCGTCTCCACGACATTGTCCAATCAGGCCAGACCTCATCAGTTAGTCCCATCAAGACGCCAATCAGCTTCTCGTCGATGTTGGGTTGACGGTGCACCCTATTACCGGACGATTGAGCCTTATAGTTGAGGGGCCAGTCCTGTTTTACCGCTATTGTCGATCAATATGCGCCAAGACGCAAGACACTTTAAGCGTTTGGCTGTATGCAGGCCCCAGGGTTTGATCAGCCACTATCGAGGCTTGGCCATCCTCCGTGGGCCGGCTTGGCTAAACCTCGGGCACCCATCGAAACGCTCCGCAACATTGTCTGCCGTCCTCTTCCAACAAGCACTCCAAGGCGAGCTTGAAAGGATCCTTACTTGGGCTCATGTCGACCTCGGTGACGTCGTGCGACATTGTTGCATCGGTAGGTATCATGCTCTACGATCGTCTGGGGCGCATGCAGGCCAAACAAATGATCGTCTGGCCAACGTCTCCTTGCTGTCATAATGGTTGGCTCCAGCTATGCCCATGCGCTGTTACCGTCCTGCATCAACATGCTGTATAAAACGTGAGTGTTCCACCTTTGGTCTTCCTATTGTGCGCAGCCTACTATCGCTCGTTCTCAAGCCTTCTAAAATGTCCTACGCAAACGGCTCGTTGCACTTCGACCTCAGCCAATGCGGCGAAACTGGTGGTATCGCGATCCTGCCAAACACCACGAATAGCCGAGTTTGTGGTGTCCGATCGCTGGACACCTCTCTGCTCAAGTCTTGCTGTGATGGCGACGCCGATACTTATCAGTGTTCACAGTTCTGTAGCACCTCTTCCTCGGTGACTGAATTTGCCACCTGCGTCAGCAACAATGGTGGTAATGGCTCAACCTCTGCCGTGAACGTCGAAGACATCTTCTGCCAACAGGGCATCACAGGCAATGTTACTGGATCTATAAGCGAGACCTCAAACGAGACTGATACATCGGCTGGGTTCAGGAGCGTTTCCACGCCTCGCTTCAGCCTTCTGATATTCGTCCTTGTGCTTGGGCTCTTCTTCAGTAGTGCCTCAGCTGCCATCGTGCCTTCGTTGTCCAATGGCGTCACCCGCCGGGCTTCGTCTGATACCTCGTGCGATATCGAGATGGAGAGCAACTACACCATGACCAGGAGTTCCACAATCCAAGTTAGCGCCCAACATGGTTGCGAATCTGGTCCTTTTTGTCCATTTGGCATGGCAATCGATACGGACGTTACTAGCAACAACCGCACTATCAATGGTACTTCTGCTGCCGAGCCTACATATGATACTTTCTTCGAGCTTCTTCAGGATAAGACAGGCCGCCTGTTTCCAGCAATGAGCAGTGTGGAGCTCTGGTATGAATTCGTCGTCGCACCTACGAGTGGTTTCACGCTTGGGTTTACTCCATATGCAGTAAGTATTCCACCATATGCCATTCGCTTCTCGGTCATCTCAACACTCTGTCCAATGCAAGCCATGACTTGGTCTTGTTCCAGAAGCTTACTCTTCTTTCTTCTTACAGTGGTGCCTGAATGGCACGGTTTCTAATTGCGCTGGCGTGCTTGGCGACACGAACGACACCGTGACCGTAGAAGCATGTGGCCCGGTTTTTGTCTCTGATATTGACGGTACAGACGGTGAGAAGACGGATGGAGCTGTTATCCAAGGGGTTTTCGCTCCGATCGCCCATAGTTGAATACCATTCCAGCACGTCATTGTACAAGCATCATAGCAAATAGCATAGGAATACTGTTGCACAGATACAGTCCTGTATGAACAAGCTTTTCAAATCACTTTGAAATCATTTCCCGGCCGATGATGCCTATGGCCAAACAAGTAGTACTCTTCCATCTTTGGGCAAATTCAGCACAGGATCTTTGTTGGGCAGATACAAGCCGACAAACCTGTTACCTTTTCCCTCCCGTACTGGTTCTGCGTTATGATGAACACTTCCAGCAATACCTGTAGCGTACGTTAGATTCAGGCCTCAACATTCAGTCTCTTTACGTGCAGACCTTGTTGGATCTAGGTCCCTACCAGCTGGTATCACACCTGCAGAGTCCTGAACGTCATGCTCGTGCGTTCCAACTAGCTGTTAGGTATCTGAGCCCGTGGAAAATCAATTCTCTTGGTGTGTTCAAAGTTTTTAATCGGCCACAGGAGCTGTGATGATGCAAGGCTCTTCCAAATGCCTGCTATGTATTCCAAGATTGACCCGATTGGAGGTTACTCTATAGCCCTGAGTGTCTCCACTAGACGCAACATTACCAACTCTAGACGGAATCCTGATCCGATCGGACAGTCTGAATAGCCCTACTCATCTTCCTTTGGGTTGCTACTGGCTTCCGCTCACTTCCATCTACGGTTTGAAGAGATCCTTCCATTGCGCCCAGGATTGTACATCCAAGCCTACAACTAAGAATCACCGCCAGGACAGGAATTTCCTTCAGCACTCCCTCCAATCCTTGATCAATCTCACCAGTGGTAACTCTAGATCCAACATGATATCTCAGTATCAGCCTGGTTCGATGAGACCTGATTGCCCCTTAAAGACGAACCCGCTTGCATGCGGCGTGGATGCCAGTAACCAGACTCACATTGCTTAAGAACTTCACAAAGCAAAGGTTGCCTATGATTGCCTTAACCAATTGGTTAGGGGGTCTTTCATTGCCAACCAGCTTCTGGAACGATACCTCGAGAATCCTTATCTCTATAGCCGGTTCTCCGTTGGCCGCAGCTTCTCTATACTTGATAGATTTCTAGGTGCTAACAGGAGAAGACTGAGCCATACTCGCTCCTATTGATCCCTCACCAGGGGAGCAAAGAGGTATAGCAGCCACATGAAGCGCTGATGAGAAAAGCTTCAGGAACGTCTTAGTGGTGACCGTCAGGTATCTCCACAACCTTGAGATAACACGAATCGCATGCGGCCTCACGGATGTTCAGTTTCCTATGCATCCGCTTGTCGGTGGGTGGGTGTTGACTCACAAGCCTTGTACGAATCTCTGCACCAGTGTAGATGTTGGAATGCGTTCCCGGCGAGTGTTAGGGTCATAGTCCACAACGTAACACTCGTACAATTGTGGTTGGTAGCATCCAGTTTTGACAACAGACGTTGTCCTACACACTGACCCCTTGATCGATACTTTCATCAGCTGCCGTGGCGAATGGCATTCTACCTGCAACCATCCTACGGCCTGAATGGCCCGAACAGTGTAGCATTCAACAATTGAGCCGTTCGCTCGAAGCTTCAACACCCTCTGCTATACCATCCAAGAACATGATTACTAAGTTTGAGTAGTATACGGAATAAAACACCTCTCATCATTGAGATGATATCCTCAGCTATGCAACATAGTGACAACGGGTTGGCGAAGGCAGTATTGCGGAACGATGTACTGATACCTCATGCGAAGTACGTACCTAGTTATCCTATTAACAGACTGGGAGCTACCCAATCAGAGCATGGCAGACGTCATCCGCCTACATACTGTATATACCTGATTCGAAGTTGCAGAGGTTCATCACCTGGGCCATGCATTAGGCCGTCTTGTCAGGGCGACGTGCACCCCAGCGACGAATCCTCCCTTCCACATGCCCTCTCGAACTACATTGGAAGCCTCCGTGTAAGCGCCACTCGGATTGCCCCAAGGCAATTTTCAGCGCTGCGGTCCATCCATCACCTCGCCACTCCCGCAAGACAGGCCGGGTGTACTCATGCACGTAACGCCCACGCACATTAGGATCTCCTCCTAGTAAGGGGAAGACAAGGTACCGCTACAACGGTACCTGCTGGCCATCACAACGCCACAACGCTGCAACCTCTTCCCCAGCCGATCCTGGGAGCTACACTTTAGTCCCTGACCTCTACTGTTCGGGAGGCCAACTCTGCCTCCTGTCGTCCAATCAGATAAACAGCGCGCACAAAGGCCCTGTTCGATGATCGCGAGACCAGGCCTGCAATGCTGTCAACGAGGTAGGGATAGGTAAGGAAAAGAAGTCGAGGGTCCATCCTATCAATCGCACATATATAAACCTGGCGTGAACGACGGCAGGTGGGTAGGTCCTCATGTTTCGCACACGTCCAACCTGTCACCTGTTTCTCCTACTCCTCGTGCATTGCAGCATTCGCAAAGCTCGCCTTATCTCAGTCTAACGCCCCCCTTTCGTGGCGCGTACACAAGCAATGGCCTCGAAATCCACCCCAGCGACTTCAGCGAAGAAGCCCTCCTCCACAACCTCCACAACCTCCCGCACGCCACCACAGTCACTCGTGGCGCACAAGTCCAACCGCGTAATCCCTGCCACGACTCTCTCGAACGCCCTGTCATCCTCCAAAAACAAGTCAGGCACCGTCGCCAGCGATAGGGACGACCCGGTAATGAAACTCGACAAGAAGGTTAAGGCGATGTAGGTACGCACCTGCTACCGCTTCTCTTAGCATTTAGGCAGGATCTGTGGGCTTCACTGACCTGTGTCTGTCGTGAAGAAATTCTAACAACATATCTCGCGTGGCAAATTCGCATCTGGCTGGAGTGGAAGCTGCGACGGCGCAGTTGCAGCCGCTGGTCAGTCTGAAGGTAGGGAGGGTGATTGATAAATTCCCTGCTACGGGGAAGGATATCCTAAGACTGAGCGGTGAGCTGCAAACCTGACTTGTCGATGGGACGGACCAATATCTTGTGTGGACACTGACGCAGAAGCTGCGTAGAAAGAGACCTTAATGACATTCTTACACAACTTGAAGCGGACAGGACAGGGAATGAGAGGGAGAAGCGTGTACGGCTGCGGATGCAGATTGGGTTGAAACCTGTCCTCTCATAAACCATATCCACTTTATTGCTGTTCTTGCTGAGCGTCGTCTAATAAACGCTTGAGGTAACTCAAAAGTATATGCCAAGTTCAATGCTCTGCTGAAGCACCAGTCGGCTGCTCGTTGCGAAACACTAAGATCCATCCGGCCACCCTCATTGTCTATTTCTCGCTGGATTGAGGTTTGAGGAAGCCCGCCCTCTGACATTATCGCCAGTGCCCATGGGACTGCCTTGCCGGCTCCTGGCGAAAGATCCGCGCTGCATATGCATGTCCCCTTCTCCCATCATCTTCATCGGACTACCCAATCGCGGGCTGCGGGGGATGCTGCTTCCTCTCGTTCCGATCCGGCCTCTGCCTGCCTCCTTCAGTCTGGCGATCTCCTCAATCATATTGGCGAGCGTACGCTCGCGGTCATGAAGGCACGCTCTAAGGTAATGGTTGTCCTGTTGCAGTTTGGAAAACTGCATGTCGTAGCTCAGCTGGCGGTATTCGGCTTGTTTCCCGAATGCGATTGCTTGGGCTTTCTCCAGTTCGGCTGTCAGGTCTTTCTCTCTCGCCGCAGAGCTCAAGGCGCTCTGAGATGCATCCTGATATTGACCTTGGATGTATTCCAAGTTGCGTTGACAGTCAGACAGATACCCCTCAGCCTTTCTCTGTGCATCCTTGGCTTTCTGGACTTCTTGCCGTGCCCTGGCTAGCTCGGCCTGGGCTGGGACAGTGTGGTTAGTGAGCTGAATCTCCACATCCTGTAGTCGTTTCCGAAATGTGTCGCGCTCTTCTTTGACTTTTCCCAGCTTCGACTCCGCATTTGCAGCCCGTTCAGTCTTCCGCTCGACTTCCAACAATAACTTGTCTCGCTCTTGTCCCATGATGTGTAGCTGCTGGAATTGCTCTTCTTTTCCGTATTGTAAGTCTTCCACGACCTGTTTGTACATGTCACGCTGGATGCGAGCCTCCTTCAAGGCAGCTGACAACTTGTTGGTCGTATCCTCTTTCGAATCCGGTGCTGGGAGATCGATGTTACCGAAAGAATTGCTGGTCTTGCTGAGATCCATGTCCGCAGGATTGATGGTCGCGGGCACCTCCATCTGAGCATCAGAGGAATCCAACCGTACTTTCTTGTTTGGATCCTCATTGGCATCCTCATCGTCCATCGCCCTCTTGACACCGATATTGATCATATTCTCCGGTTCCGTTTCAGACTCAGTCTCTAGGTCGAGCTCTTCTAGCGGGTCCAATTCATGCAAAGGCCATTCTGAGTTGCTTTCGATGTTCGACATGTACGATGCAATAGAGCTCGCAGCGGCGGTAGGGGCAGCCTGGTACTCTTGAAGTTTGCCAACATCGCGGTCGAGAGCAATGACATTACCAACGAGAGTCCTCAACTTCGCTGCCGGAGACATTTGCACCGAAGACATTGACATCTCAATATGCTCGACCGATGAAGGAATCACAAGGGTGATGAGCATCGGTAGTCTTCCATCCGCGGTAGGTACCCGAAGCGTATTGAATGGCTCATCAATAGGCTTGTCACTCCCTTCCAGGGCAATGATTAGATCTGGTGACGGATTTGCTTCGCTCACACGTTGCAGGTCTGTATCTCTGTCCAAAATGTCCACTTTCAAATGGGTCTTGTCTCCATCCTCCTGACCTGGAAGAGATCCGTCACAATCAACATCGATGCCTTCTAGGAATTTACGCAGGAGGTTGAGAACGTAGGCTGGTACAACGATTGCGACGCGACATGCTTGATTACGCAGTTGACTTAGAAGGTCTTTCAAGAAACGGAACTTGGAACTACATTGGACGTCCCATTCGGCCTGTTGTGAAGGCTCTACGTCAAACTGAGTCATCGCTTCATAGTTGTCCAAATCAGGGTGAAGTGCCACTTGTTTAGCTCGATTGAGCAGCTGTGTCATGTCTGGAGCGAGACTTTCGTCCCCGTCCAGGAAACGCTCTGCACGGTCGCGATACTCAAAGACTGTGCTGATGTAGTGATCTCGTTGGCGACTGATCAAGGCGATGGGCACCACATGCGGATGCTCCCTCGATTGTTTACGCTCTAGATCATCTGAATGATGAGTAGAATTCACACGACGAAGGCTATCATCCCTCC
This sequence comes from Polychaeton citri CBS 116435, assembly GCA_010093785.1. Lineage (NCBI taxonomy): Eukaryota > Fungi > Ascomycota > Dothideomycetes > Capnodiales > Capnodiaceae > Polychaeton > Polychaeton citri. The sequence continues at coordinate 25,194 of MU003817.1, forward strand.
CCATAGAAGATTGAGGTAACAAGGATTCGAATCGTTCAGAAGTGTTCTGTTCTTCCTGGGTGACTTCAAACATGGGTTCCACGGCAGGAATCATGGACGGTGACCGTTCTGTGCGGAGAGGGGTAGCGAGGCGGGGTGGAATTGCAGATGGCGGCTCAACATTCACGTTAGGCAGTGCTTGCAGGGTTGTGTTAGATGGAGTCTGTTGCGAAGGTCCAGCCACTGAGACTCCATTCTGCACGGGTTGGGAGGGGGCCAGGCCACCTGTTAAATCTTGGCCAAGGCCTGCCATCTGAGAGGCTTTCGATTCCACTCTGTAACTGGCAAATCGCGCCTTTCGCTTTTCGCTAAGGGCTTGGAGCTCTCTGCCGGCAGACTCGAGATTCAAGGCAGATTTAGACATCCAGTGCGGCGTGCTGCACAGCTGTTTAGAAGCGCCCTGATACGTCTCCGGGTTTGCCGGCCCACTTCCAGTCAACTCTATCGATCTGGACGCAAGATCAGGCACGGAGGTGGGAAATTGTGCAACAGAATTTTGGGTCGATGCAGGGACGGGTTTGGGTTTGAGCTGGATGGGCTTTCTGGTGTTCTCCGGTCGCTGACGAGCTGTAGGTTGCTTTCGTGAAACGACACGTAATGGTGAATTTGCAGCTGAGCTGATGGATACCTGGGTCCAGAAAGGACTTGTGGCGTCTGGCTCTACTTGGAATGGTTGATGTTCAAACGAGTGTTGATGGTGGCTTTGCCCGTCTATCTCAAGTCTCGCGCGAGCTTGCTTCGGCTCGGTTGGTGTCGCTTGGGGATCTTGCAGATCGCTCGCAATTATGTAATTCTGTGATTGAGGCTTTTGTTGCGACGAATGGCGATCGTACAGAAACCTGGATGGTGAAGACGGAGGAATCTGTGTTTCAAAACCAGGCGTCGACAGTTGGGTGCTCGCTTGAGATCGCGGCTCAGCGGAAGTATCCGCCACTCCGCGTGGATCAGGCTGTTGATTGCTGGGAAGCTGAGGCTCCTCAAGGTGTGTAGCTTTTGCCTTGCGTGCTACGGATTTTGGAATTTCTTGGGCTGATTTTCGGCCCTTTCTTGTCTTCTTAGGCTGTGCCTTCTTAGGGTCACCGAGGGTATCACTTGAGGCGCTTTGTTCGGCTATAGATGTTGAGCCTCGTGGAGTGGAAGTGCGAACTGGTGTGTACTCGTCGCGAGGATTTAACAAATGCTGTAAAGAAATCCTTTTACTCTTCGCTCTTCTTGGCGAAAATTGTGTTCCTGGCTGATTTACTGTTTGAAAAGTATTTAGCTGGGAATCGATAGGAAGCCCGCTTCTTTCGCCAGAATCCTTGCTTGGTTGAGGTGCCGATTGAACTTCTTCTTCTTCGTCTTCCTCCAAGGAATGATGGCTACTATATGTCGCGGGTCGCCAAGATGCCAGACTCGCCTCGTGATTCGTCGATTTTGGCACGCTCTTCCAACTCGAGAAGCTCTCTGGAGGTTGTCTTGTTAGGGTGTTACTGGTCTCAACGTCAGGTTCACCAAGACGAGGGATAGTAGTATCTGAGTCGATGCTTATGCGCCTTCTTTTGGAAGGCTTCTCTGGACCTTTGCTCGTCTCGCCCTCTGAATATAACGATGGTTGCTGCTGTGTCTCTGCTTGCGCCTCTTCGGAAACTTGGTCGTGTCTAGTAGTCAAGTGGGTACTTGGCTCGCTAGGTTCAACGGGTAAATGAGTAATTGAATCCGGACCGTTGCTTCTGGATGCCTCTTCCAAGCTGTCGCTGCCCTCAACTGCCAAACGGGAGGGCGGCGGTTGCTCTTCTACTACGTGGAACCCCTCAGAATCTTCGTCCTGGCTGACAATCAAACAATGATTCGGATCCTGTGTCTCAAGATCCTGCGACCTATCCTCGGCCAGTGATGGGCTTACAGCTCGGTTGACCTCCTTATTGCTAAGTGCTGTCGTCTGGCCAGTTTTGGTGCTTGATCCGATCTCCTTCGCAGAATGTGCCTGCTCAGTACCTGTGTTGCCAGGTGCCTGTGCACCACTTGGTCGCTCACTTGCCAGCGTTTGGCTGATTCCGAGGTCAGACGCTGTCGTATCGTCCAATAAAGTACTCGATTCGATCCCCTCCACAAGTCGGTCTTGCTCGTCTTGCTCGATATTTCTGCTACCGTTCGCTTGCGTGTTAGCTTGTAGTTGACTTGCTGGTACTCTGCTGATCTCTTCCTCGCTAGTAGATACTGTTGTCGGTTCTATCCGAACGCTTGACTCAGTCTCCCCCACAAGCTCTCGAGCGTGTTCAGTATTATCACCACCCGTCACCTGTGCCTCAGCCTGTAGCAGACTTGATTTGTGGCTTACTTCGTCAGTTCTAGATGCTATCGTCTGATTCACCTGAGTGCTCGGATCAGTCTCTTCCACAAGCCGTTCTTGTTCGCCACCTGTACTGTCAGTTGGACGTACGTCGGGCTGCGGTTGGCTTGGTGCTAGGCTGACCTCGTCACGGCCAGACGATGTCGTCTGTTCTACCTGCGTGCTTGGATCGATCTCCTCCACAGAATGTTCTTGCCCGGACCTTAAGCTGCCACTTGCTTGTGTGTCAGCCTGTGCTTCAACAGGTATGTAGCTGGAAGAGTCCAGCACACTATTTGAGTCGGATACTATATTGTCTTTTTCCTGTAGATCAGAAGCTATCTCTTCTTGTGTCTCGAGGTCACTTCTAGTAGTATGCGCTACGCTACACTGAGTTTCTTCGACTGTAGTCTTGGAGTTGTCGTTTGAATCAGGGATATACTGTGACGGCTCTACTGAAGCTTGTGTAGAATCTTTGTGTGCTAGCAGAGCACTTGAAGAGACCTGAGAGAAGGTTACCCTATCATAGGCTCTTTGATCAAAGCTAGATGAAAGATCAGGTAGCTGGACAAAGGCCTCTCTAGGTTGATCAGAAGCCGTAGAATCGTCTACTTCAAGAATTACGATATCGTCTGCCTCAGGGATTAGACTGTCATCCGCTCCAGGAATGATGTCTTCCTTTCCCGCAAGGTCGAGTCGATCAGAAGGCGCTGGAGTGAGTTGACTTTCAGGAACTTCTATCACGGGCTGATGCTCCTGAGTAGTTTCTTCTAGCTCAAGCTGTGGAGTAGGTTTAGGAGGTAGGATCCTTGTGATCCGGGCAGTTCTCTTAGGCGTGTCAGCTGTTTCAGTCGTCAGCCGTGCAGGGGAATGCTCTGCAGCTGATTGGGACGACTCTATGCGTGTTCGAGTCCTAGTTAGCCGCCTTGATGACGGTTGCGGTTCGGAAAGCCTTGAATTCGACTGCTTCTTGGCCTTTAGAAGTTCCGCGGCGTCAGCAGCAGCGGCGGCGTCGGCGGCGGCGGCGGCGGCGACAGCCTTCTCCTCCTGCTTTCGCTTTCTCTTCTCCGCTGTACCGAGCTTCCTGTCAGTCAAAGGATCCAGCAGCAAACGGACGGTCCGAAGCAAACAGATGAACGGAACACTTGCCCTTCACGGCCCTCCAACTAATAACGGCAGCTTCGTTGACGTTCCCTTTAGGCTGCCAGCTGGGTTCGTATGGCTCGCCAGTGACTGGGTCGTTCTCCCAATCAATGAGATATTCGCCCTTGCGCTCATCTATGATGTCTCGCACCGCGAAGTCGTACCACTGTTCGTCTCTGATTGGTTGCCTTTCACCTATAGATACTCAGATCGGCTGATTAGTAAACTTTGCCCTTTCGTCTCTACATTTACTGCATTAAACCTGAATATGATAGGCCATGGCCTGTGCTACCAATGGACAGACTTCGGAACACAGCATACACACTGTTGGCCCCCTTCAGAAAAACATGGAATTGCGTACTTTTGGCCTTCTTAGACTTCCGTGCCGATACGTCCGTACTGTTGCTGCTGCCCTCGTCGCGCTTGCGCTTCGTCATCTCTCGGCGCTGGGTTGCTCGGGAGAAATCAGCATATGAGCTCGTGGGCTTCAAACACTCCCATGTTCAAGTTGGAAGCGAGATGGAGAGAAAAAAAGGAAAAGCAAGCGAGTACACGCAAACTGCACAGCAAGGCGGGAAAGGAAGAAGGGACGGGCTTGGGATGGTGGGTGGAAAGATCGAGAAAACGACACAAGACAATGCAATAGATGTGATACCTCAAGTCCGACTGCTACCCTTTGCTCGCTCGCAGAGACGGGCTGGGGCTGGGCCTTTGGCTCTGCCTTTGGCTCTGCCGTTGGCTTGGGCTTGGTGCAGAGTGCGTGAAGTTCAACCAGGTGGGCCCTTGCGCTGCGGGCGTCGGGCGGCAATTTGGCTTCTGTCTTGGCCGGATCTACCAGCACGCTGCAGGTGGCTGTTGACTTATCATCTCTAGTAAGCGGGAGTCGCTATCGCGTCCATTGAGCCTTTAGTCCCTAGCGGAGTGAAGTGGTGAGGTATACAGTGGATCACAAGACAGAGGCAAACACTGAGCGGTAGGACAACATGGGAACATTCCAATTCATGGAGTGAGTCAGTGGAGAGAGATGTCTGTCCGGTGCAACCTGGCAAAAGTCACATTTTGGTGCTGTTACCGGGTATCTGCTCACTACATTGAGTCACATGCTCGCATCCTTTCCCACTACCCAGCGTCCACGACGTGTGGCGATGGGTGAATACGCATAAACCACAGCAATGCGACGTGTCTGCAACCAACCTCTCCAGCACTCCTGCTCCAACGCTAAGCCTCGCTTTCATGCGTGCAACACCAACCGTCCAACACCTCTGCTGATGATGGAAATCATGACCCTGCTGCCGCCGCTATACAGGGCACGTCAAACAACGCAACGCCCGCTTTCAGTCACACATATGAAACTAGGTGAAGAGATGAGACGTTCCCCTCACTGGTTCTCACCCTCCTTGAACCTCTTCTCCCTCTCCTCCTCCTTCTTCCTCTCCCTCTCCTTCACTAGCTCCGGTGGCGAATCCTCGATGAGGTCGCTCGAGTTGTTCAGGCCTGTCCACTTCGGCAGCCCGTCAGGGATATCCATAACCCGCTGGCCGTAGAACATATGCATCCTGGGCTTGAACTTGTTGCGGTCCTCCTCTGTCTTGAGGTGGATCAGAGATGGGAACAGCAGCACCATGTTGCGCCCTTCGTCCATTATCGGGCTGTGGCAGTAGGCGCAGCGCACTTTGCAGGGTAGCTTGTGCTCGATCGACTTGTCGGTCGGGTCGTACCACTCCAACCCATGGTGGCCGTGCGAGAAGTTGATGTCTTCCTTGTGGAAGATGGCTGCCCATTGGAAGGGTGCCGCTGTGTGTAATGTGTCAGCCTGCATCTGGTCTCGCAACGTTCCGATCGGCTGGGGTTGGACAAACCATGCTGCGTTTGGCACGTGGTGCAATGGCACAGCTTGCTATCCAACGGCTCGTCCCTGCTTAATTGATACTTGACCTGCCCGCAGTGGCAACTGGCCTCGTACCTCGCTGTGAAGTCTTCATTCGGCTCGTGGACTCGATACGGTGGTCGCTTCTTCCAATCATCGTTCTTCTGATTGGAATTGCCTTGGACCTGTTCCTGGCCCATACTGGTCGAGCTGAAAAGGATCTTGCCTGCAGCCGTAATCTCCCTGGTAGATACGCCCGAGTTCAGGAAAGCTGGCGAGGGTGAGGATAGGATGCGTGATTTGCTACTGCTGCTGCTGCTCACGCGACACACTTGGTTTCGAAGAGACTGGAATGCAACTCTCGATCCTACAGCGCAAATTGGAGGCATACAGCAATCTTGAACTTGAAAAATCGATACTGGGTAGAGTCACTGGTTAATTACACAAGGGAATCTTTAGGGGAGAGCAAAAGGCTTGAGGACGACAAGGGCTTGTAATACCCAAGAATTTGCTCTCAGACCAAGCCAAGGCCTATCTGATCATTGCACTACATGTCTAGTCCCGTTGGAGTGCATCATGATGTCCAAAGCAGTCAACAGAGGCGCGTCATGAATGATGCGCGTGCGTCATAGTTACATCGTGCAAGATGCCCAATGCTTCCTCTATTTTCTCGCTTATGAGGGTGACCAAGGGCAAAGAAGATCCCCTCTAAAGCATCAGATTTCCCTTTTCCCCGCAAAGGCATGCGAGATTGCACAGATCACGCTTAGCCACTTAGGGTCTAGAACGCGATCTCTCGAGATCTCACGCAATTCTATTTCAGCTGATGTTGTCGCCGCCATCATCGCTGCGTTGTTTGCTGCAATGAAGCGGCAGCCTCTCTTGCTGTCAAACCAAATGTATTGGTGAGATAGTCAAGCCTGCACAAGTTCAAGTTAGCTTCGACTCAGCCCGCTGTCTCCACTTGGGGCAACTCACTGTACCGCTCGCGCGGTCCTGTCTCTCGCCTCATCAAACTCCCGTACGCATTTCTCCCACACCGCCTCCCTCCTCTGTGCATCCACCTTTTTGACTCTGAACTTCAGCCTCCCACTGACGGGTCTATGATCGCTGACTCTGACTTCCCACCGCCTGTACTCCTCCATCTTCACCCTGCCGAACCCTCTGTACAGGATTCTGTCACACCACGCTGGTGCTCGCTTCTTCTCGCTAGTGTCGTATTCGTCACTTTGCACATTGTATTTGTACGTCGGCGCAAACGTGATTGGAGATTCCCGGAACGCTCGCAGACGGAACCCGGGATTCCTCTTTCTGCTAAGTAGAAGCTGGTCACGATCAAGCAAGCGGTCGAGGTCGCCTTTCATGGCGTGCTTAACGACTGTATCACGGCCCATAGTATCGATGCGATAATTGAGATCACCATTCAGGATGCAAATTTCGTGGTCGAGGATCATGCTGCCGTCACCACCACCGCTGAAGACGTCACTGTGATGTGCCACATTTTGCTGGTTGAGCGGGTATGCTGGCAAGGCGTCGGATTCGAGGATTCCAGCTATATCATTGTTGCGGTGGATGGTTTGCGTCTGGCCAGCAGCCAGATGGCAGTTTATAAGGCAGATACTGCTATCATCGAGCACCAGACGGAGTATGAGTGCTCCCTTGTTGCCATGAAGGCCACCCATTCCACGTTTCACTTCTGCAGTGTGCATGTATTGTATCCTGCTTTTTAGCGAAGACTTTACGAACACGCAAGTGAACAGGCCAACAAGACTCGCGGTATTAATTAGTGTGTACCCTTCTCCTCGTGGCAAAGACTCATCGAGACAGACACTCAGATGGTCCCTCCAGGCGCGATACTGATGGCTCATATGCTGCTGCTCATCAGGCTCCCTCTTCTTGCTTTTGAACAGAGACTTGGCTGTGACCTTCTTGTTCTCCAGATCCACCAGTTCTTGGAAACCGAACACGAAGATGTCAGGCGGGCTGCCGGACGTAAGATATTCTCGGAAGAAGTTGCTGTCCTGTTTCGTGTTCTGTAGATGAGATGGCTTCGACGCACCAGCGTTCCAGGTGAGAACTGCAGCAGTCATCTCCTCGAAATTGCAATACTCAGAATCGTGGGTATGCATCTGTGCTTCAAGCCAGTCTTCCTCCAGCAAGCCATCCCATATCCGTATGATGTTGTCAGTGCCGAGCGTCAACACGTGAAGGCGGTCCATCTTCCACATCGCTGAATGATCCGCCACAATGGCACAGATCTGCTTTTCGTGGGCTTGCCAGTCCTTCTTGACTTTCCATGGGGTTACCGACATGTCGTAGACGTAAGCCATCCCAGTACCGTAGCCAGCCCAGAGATTGTCGCCAACACCTGCCAAAGAGCTGATTTTATACAGACTAACATTCACGACGTTGATGCAGGTGTAATCTCGCCTATTGTAGATGCTTACTTTGCCATCAGAATGGCCGAAATATATCAGATCTGGCTGACTACTGATCGTTGTTCCAGAGGTGATGTCGCTGGTATTTGGCTGGGAAAGTGGCTGTCGTAAAACCTGGAACTCAGAATCTGTCGATGCATGCGGTCGGAAAACTCGCAATTCCTTGCCAGTCGCAATCCACAACTCGCCTTGGGTCATGATCGAGTATGTATGACCCTTCGGAACGCGGAACTTGTTGTATTGAGAGTCGAGACTGGGCATTCCCTTGTGATCTGGTAACCAGACACTCAAATCACCACTCTCATCAAGCGTGCAAAGTTGTGATGCGTTTCTGTACATGCGTATGATCTCCCTGCGAGCATGCATCCCGGTTTTAGACTTAATCACGCTTTTTGAAGGGATGTCGACTTCGATGATTTCTCCAATGCTTGTACCCAGCCATACACGCTTACCCTCGTCTTCAATCTGAAGAGATGGTTTGAATACAAGCGATGTACATTTCACACCCTCGCCGTGGGCCATGTTTAGCAAGCTTTCCCCAGTGCGAAGGTTCCAGGCTTTTGTTACATAGCCAGTCGTGATGGCGACCTCTCCACAAGTGGCGAGAAGTTTGGTGTCGTATTCAGTCGGTATCTGGTAAGGTCGTGCTTTGTATCGTGGCGGTCGTCTGTTGGTCTGTGAAGCATCCGGAAAATCCGACAATGAAGTCGCATTGCCTGTGCCGAAAGATGGCAGCTCGACGTCTTCATGGTCATCAAGAGAGCTTTCCACTGCTCGTGGTGGCGCTGTAGCTCTTGAATCTGCTGTCCTGGGTGGACTTGGCGGTTTTCGCCTGGTCTCCATCGACCTCCTCGGTGCAGGGATAACCGGTGCTCCATTTTGGAGCACAGTCTGCGCTGGCGGATGGAGGGTTGATGTAGGAGATGAATAACGATCGAAGCCTTGCGTGAGCGCAGACCTTACGGTAGGACGTGAAGCGGGTATTCTGTGCGACGAGTTACCGTTCAGGTCTTTCATGGAAGGCCGTTGTGAATCTAAAGAGCTCCTTGCTATAGTCATTTGATGCAAAGCCTTAACAGGACTAGTACGGCCTGAGCGCGCCTTTGTAGGGCTTGTACGGCCAGATCTGGATTTGCTGGGGCTGGCACGGCCAGATCTGTTCTGCAAGTCAGGTCTTGTGGGCAACCGTGGCCTTTCATCTGGCAAGTCCCCTGCATAATTTCGATCGTCAATGTGCACCGGCCTGAAGCGGGCGGGCATGGTGGGAGTTCTTGAAAGGCCATGAATTTGCTGTTCTCGTCGGGTGGCAACGTGGTGGTGTACAGGGGGAGGCTGAAAGTGATTATCAGGCACAGAGGACGGTTCATTAGAAGAAGCATTTGAGTCACCTCGCACCCGCTCGACCCAAGAAGCGTTCGAATCTGCTCTAAAACGTCCTCGAAACGAAGCAGATGAATTCCCTCTAGGTCTATCATGCGTCGACGCATCTGAATCGCCTCGCAGTCGTTCAACAAATGAAGCATCAGACTCATTGCGAGGACGTTGGTGTACTGTTGACGGGTGTTCCTTTGGAGGTGAGCTGCTTTCGCTGCCAGGCGGTGTATTGAAGGGTGATATGCTTTGATCTGAAAGTTCTGCGTTCTGGTCGGGTGCTGATAGGCTAGCTTCTTCCCTCGGCTTCGAGATGTGTATTGGCTTTACGGGAACTTTCGGCTTCGCAGCGCGATTGACTGGTGGAGGAACGCTCGAGCCTGACTTCGTGGAGACCGGTTTTGAGTCGAGCAAAGATAGCCTCGGTACGACACCATTCGAAGGACTAGGAGAAGCTGCCGATGCTTGCACGAAAGGGCTCATACGCGCCTCCAGGTTTGGTGTTGTTATCCGACTGAGTGTCCTCGCATGTGATCTGGTCGGCGAGTCTGTAGCAGAGTCTGGCGTCAAAGCAGCCGCAGGTGAGCTAGATGGGACGGAGGCGCCTTTTGCAGGGGAGTGTGGGGAGTCAATCGTCACCAATGGTGGTGAGGCTGGTGTGACCATGGACATCGGTCTCGATTGCAGAGCTTCAGGTCGCGGTTTACGTGGGACAGGTGTGCGGATGTCGACTGGTGGGGTTGCGCTAAAGGGCCTGACGCCTCCATCGTTACCAACAGCTGTTGAGGTCCTTGGCCTTGTACTTGGAGATGTACCTGGAAACCCTGCAGAAAAGCTTCGCTGTCCGACTGGTGAGGAGGGCACTGTATCTTGATCTTTGCCCAAGTTCTCAAATCTTGACCTCAATGAGGACACAGGCTTGATAGACGTGATGTCCGTCCCGTCGTCATCCTGCGCCATCATTGTTTACGACACCCTAATCAAGTATTCTGTTCTGCCTCTTCTTATAGCATGCGAATATCCGAAGATCAATTAGCGCATGCATTGTCGCCCATAGCCGTTACTTGTTACGTCTGGGAAAGCAGGAATCCCTGCGAGCGCTCGAGATGGGGGACGGGCTATCGGTATCAAGTCGGAAAAACTCGTCGAAATATCACGAGCAAGCGCTTTGAGATCCGTGTCGTGCACTCCTATATTGCGATCGAAGCTGCCGTTTGAGTAAGATCGGTTGTGGCAGTGCTGCGTAGGGTCATGCGGTGTCGGAAGTCCGGGCGCGAGTTGGGATAGGCCAAAGGAAAGCCGACGATTGTGTGTAAAGTGTTGAAGGCTAACGACAGGACAGGTTGAGAAGGGCCAGGAAGTGAGACATTGAAATAGTAAATACTGGCGGGAAAGACAGTTGACAGCCATTAGCAACGGTAGCCTAAGGAAGCAAATGCGATGCCACGCAATTACCCCAGACTATGCGGGCCGCTTGCGTCGCTAACCCGGTCCGAGCCTATCTGGCTGTACCCTGAAAGTCTATACAGCCAGCCAATTTTTGTCTTGTCTCGCGTTGTATAGGGAGAAAGGGACAACACTGGGCTACTGGAGTGATCACACGCGGCACTCTATTCCGACCTTATATCTCTTCTTTCTCTTATAAAGCTGCAATCATGTGGTAAGCGGCTCTGTCCATTCATCTCACAACCACATGGACAAGTAGCTTACTTAGTTAGCAAACACATCCTCAACCAACAGGTCTCGATCCGTGCGCCATGTTGCAAACGCTGGTTCGATTGCGCAGAATGCCACGCAGAAATCACTGAAAAGGAGGCATCTCTCGACCAGAACAAGATTCACAATATTCCACCACGTGAAGAGATGGAGCTTGGGTGTAAAAAATGCAAGAAAGTCTTCCGGATACGACCGGCGGAATTCGACGAAGAAGCGGACGGCTTCTGCCCAAGATGCGACAACCAATTCTACGTTGAAGCCAAGACACCAAGAGCAGAGCTTAAAGTCGAGAGCGACGATGTCAGAGTGGATGCCAGAATGCTGAAGGATCAGCGCATGAAGCAGATGAAGGAGCTATGGGATTTGGATGTCTGGGATGATGAGGGTGAAGCAGCGAGGTTGGGATAAGGCCCAAAGGCCTTTGATGCGAACACGAGATCATACGAACGACCCAACTAGTTTGAGCCGATTCACTGTGATCACATTGGACTCAGAAATTACGACAATGCAGCAACCTACTGCAGGGGCTACCAGCTCTCACGTCGACGTCGCAACCTAAGTGTGTGGTTTAGGATGTGTTTTCTGATCCAACTATGTGACCCAGAGAGACACTCAATACTGCTGCAATCTACCATCAAGTCACCATTCCATTGCTGAACTTTCAGACGTGCTACCTGGTCCAAGGTCTACAGAGGCTGCTACCATACCCACTGAGTAACACGCTTTTACCATCATCCAAGTAAAAAGGCAGGACAAAGGTTGTACTAGGCTAGCATTCACGAGACCTACGCGTCTAGCACATCGTCTCAGTATGCATAGCAATGGTTGCCGTATGTGTTTCCAACACAAGGTCTTTCAAGGGATCTGCCTGGTCAAGTTGAGTACCGGTCCATAGACTCGACTCTTGGGAATATGTAACATCTTCTATGGTTAACGCTATGAAGTGTGAGCAAGGAAATCTCTCATCAACTTGTTTCCGTGTGCTGATACATAAACGGCTCAGGATTGTTAGGGTTAGGTGAGTGAACTCGACCATGTTCGGGATTCCCCCACACCGCCCTCATGCACTCCGCACGGGGGCAGTCTGCCTCGGCTGAAAGGACCTAGTGGTCGTTATGGCCCTACATACGTACAGTATCTACACAATCATAACAAAGCAGCGGCTGATTGTTGGAAAGGCACTTTGGTACCGTGCAAACAACGGCTATAGAAAGTGTCAGACTCTAGGGCCCAAGCAAGCATCCTGGTAGACTCCTTGATCTAGTATTCTGAACCGTGCCCAGATACACAGCTTTAAGTCCAGCTCCTAGATCACAGACGACAATGTCTCTACCCTTGACGAGAAGACTCTGGGAACACCCGGATCCAACGTCTACAGAAGCATGGCGTTTCATGCAGTCAATCAGCAAGAAGCACTGCCAACGGCGCCCCATCCAGTCTTGGGACCAGCTACAGCAATGGTCTACCAACAACATCTCGACATTCTGGGAGGAAATGTTCATCCAGCACCCTGTGATACATGATGGTCAATACGCCAAAGTTTACGATGAAACAGCACGTATGGATTCAGTACCTCGTTGGTTCGAGGGGGTCAATGTCAATTTTGCTGAGAACCTTCTCTTCTCGCCTGACCCCAAAGACCCCAACCAGGCTACAACGAAGGGAAAGGAGGATCATAAGATAGCATGTACGGAGGTTCGTGAAGGTTGCAAGGAGATACGGCATGTTACATGGAGGGAACTGCGAGAGCGAGTCGCTCTTCTTGCCAATGCTATGCGAGCGCATGGTGTCACACGAGGCGATCGAGTGGCAATCGTAGCTTCTAACTCTCTCGATACTCTATGTGTCTTCTATGCTACAACGTCGCTTGGAGGCCTCTTCAGCAGCTCATCGACCGACATGGGGACCAAAGGTGTGCTTGATCGGCTTACACAAATACGACCCAAATACATCTTTGTCGATGACTGGGCAGTCTACAACGGAAAGACTGTCGACCTGCGTCCGAAAATGAGAGAGTTCGTGGAAGGGATGGGCTCAGTGCCAGAGTTCAAGACTCTAGTGTCCATGTCTAGGTGGCGGAAGAGCCCATCAGCTGTCACAACAGTCCCTAGGACACTACTGCTCTCGTCTTTCCTCGAGGCTGCCAAGGGTGACCGCAAACTCGCCTTCACACGCATCCCATTTTCCGACCCATTCATAATCGTCTATTCGTCCGGCACAACAGGCATGCCAAAGTGTATTGTCCACAGTGCTGGTGGCGTACTCTTGAACAGCTGCAAGGAAAGCCGCGTGCATAGGGATGTAGGTCCAGGAAACACAGTTCTACAGTACACAACGACAGGCTGGATCATGTATCTCTCTTCCGTACTTGTGATGCAACACGGCGCACGCGTGATCCTCTACGACGGCTCGCCCTTTCAACCTGGACTTGAGACCTTCGTTCGCCTCGTTGGCGAACAGAAAGTCACGGACCTTGGCCTCTCACCTCGCTACCTGCGGACGCTCGCCTCTGCCAAACCCCCAGTACTCCCACGCGAAGTCGCGGATCTCAGCCACCTCAAGCGAGTGGGCTCTACCGGCATGGTCCTCCCCGATGCCCTGTACGAATGGTTCTACGACCACGGCTTCCCTCCAAGCGTCCAGCTTGCAAACCTCTCAGGCGGTACTGACCTGGCCGCTTGCCTCACTGGCGATACCCCACTCAAGCCTTTATACGTCGGTGGCTGCCAGACAGCCATGCTTGGCTTCGACGTTCGTGTATACGACCAGACAATCGAAGGCGGTAGAGGAATCAAGGGCAAAGAAGTACCCATCGGCGAGGCCGGTGAGCTCGTCTGCGCGAAGCCCTTCCCCACCATGCCGGTCCGCTTCTGGGGCTCTGATGGGGCAGAGAAGTACTTCAAAGCGTACTTTGAGCGTTTCGACGACGTCTGGACGCATGGCGATTTCATACAGGTCCATCCGGCTACAAGGCAGATCATATTCTCCGGTAGAGCAGATGGTGTGCTGAACCCCTCTGGTGTCCGGTTTGGTAGTGCTGAGATCTACAACGTCATCGACCAGCACTTCCCTGACGAGATTCTGGACAGCATCTGTGTCGGCCAGCGCCGCCAGCAAGACGACGACGAGGCCGTGATGCTCTTCCTCCTCATGAAGCCCGGTAACAAGTTCTCGCAAAGTCTGGTCAAGAAAGTGAAGGAAGCCATCGCAAAGGAAGTCGGGAGGCGATGTGTGCCAACATATGTGTTCGAAACGCCAGAGATCCCTACAACGGTCAACCTGAAGAAGGTCGAGCTGCCCGTCAAACAGATAGTCTCGGGCAAGACCATCAAGCCTTCTGATACGCTCCTGAACAAGGAATGTCTGGATTTCTACTATCAATTCGCCAAGGTGGAGGACCTGGTACCGGCCCAGAGCAAGCTGTAATGCGCCTTAAAAGTTGTCCACTGGCAGACTGTTGTCGATCCGCTCGGCTCACATGGTATACGGGGCCATCAGATCAGACCTTGTCCCTGCACGTCCCCCCTTCTTCTCAGCAATACATCATTCCTCTGAACGACCCAATTTTGCCAAGAGCACTGCTTTCAATCCCTTTGGCAAGACTCGCGTATTCTCTTCAGCACCCACTCTGCCAGATTGCGCCCTGGCCTCAATAACACTAGATCTGAACAATCAAACTTAGGCTAGCGGGGAGCGGACAATCGTAAGGAACAACGACTGAACACAAATCTCAACGATGAAATAGAATGGTCTGCCCCTGCAAGTCTTCCAATGGCGGAGAGAGAGTTCTCTATGCAAGATTCACCTCACTTTAATGATGACAGTATGATATTATAAATAACATATTACATAGTAAAGCACAAGCCACACGTGATGCCACACACTGCTGGAAACCTATCCCCACTCTAGATTAGCTACTCAATTGGTCCTCACTCTTTGCTTGTCGTCCTAACAGACCCGACGGACGAGATGGCGTACCGTCTAGGAGCCGACCTTTCGCTTTCACCATGTAGACGTGTATCTATGCTAGTTCTCCAAGCCAACATAAAACCAGGAGTCCAAAGCCTCCGTTCTTCCCATTCTCCCATCTCTATCTAGACCATAGGAACGTCACGATCGAGAGAGAAGTATACCGTCCACACCACACTGTTCTCTAGCATAGCATCATACAGTATTCAGCCACCTGGACTGCGCTGGAGATCAGACCTGTAAGTCACACATAACAACTCAAGCTGGGCCAGGTCAGCGCTTCTGTTGGCCCTAAGGAGATGTCATCCTTGCTCCTTCTTTTGACGTAAGGCATGCATGTAGAACCGGTCTGGGTCGTAACGGATCAAGGCGCCACCGCGACAATCAAGGTAGGAGGAGATTATGACGAAAGGTACAATTTGAGCAAATCTATCTGAACAGAGTGGGCTGGGTAGACTGAGCAGACAGAAACGGGACTCAACTTACTGGGTTGGAGGAAACACCAATATGCCGTCTCTCACAATTACAGAAACTCGGCATCGACATGTACAGCAGATGGAGGGAAAGCCCATGACTTACTAATACCCTGAAGACAGCTGAAAAGTATTATGAAACGAAAAATACGTATGAAGTTCAAAAGCTCAAGAACAAATCGTGACAAGTTGGAAAACCCAATCCCGTTCATCGTCGGTCGTTTCGTTGTGCTGTGCTGTGCTGTGCTGTGCTGTGCATATACATGTCAACGCATGTTCACCCAAATGGTAAATAGATATAGCAACTTCCAAGTCAAAGGCCAGCGCTGACAGGCAAGACAACATGTTGGCCATTTGTTCGTGGATGACCTATGCGAATCTTCTCCTTCTGCTCTTCCCTCGTCACCTGTGAATAGACAATAGCTGTTCTTGATATGTACAAGACGAGCAAACAGCTCTCTACACGCCGTTTCCGTTGGAAAGCCCTAGCTTCTCCATCGCGCCAGTGGGCGTGACCGCACCGCTCCCATTGCCGCCTTCAGCGAGAGTCTTCTTCTGCTTAAGCGTGAGTGGGAACGGGTAGTCTTCCGTCTCTTCCTCTTCTGGTAGCTTCCAGGCGATGTAGTCCTCTGTCGATAGACCCTCGCGGCCTTCTTGGAGGGAGGCGAAGTCGCCAGGAGTCATCATGCCGGAGCGCTCGCGAGGAGAACCAGGAGCGGAAAGTGGGCGAGTGATCTTGAGGTTCTCTGTGCCGTCGAAGAAGCCTGGCTCGTTTGCTTCCTCCGCTGAGAAGGAGTCTGGGTAGGCTGTTGGGGGGGGGGAAATATGTCAGCAAGTGGCCAAGCGCTTCCAAATCTTGAGGGTAAGCTGGATCGCAGATGTCAAAAACATACCTCTCCTCAAAGCCAATTGCCTGGCCTTGACGTACTCCAAACCCATCCGCTTCCAATCGAGCAGATCGCTCAACCTCTCAGTACGATTCCTCTGGTTGATTCTCTGTCTCTTGCTCTTCTTTGTAAACTCGAACATGAAGCTCGAAAGCTGATCGACACTCTCATCTATGCCCTTCATTCTCCTGTCCACAATGTAGATACCGTAATCTTGTGCGTTTTCGATCAACTCTTCCATGTAGCATCCAAAGCCCGACAGGTTGGTTGTGATGGATGGGACGCCCATGACAGTGCACTCGGCAGGGGTGTAGCCCCAAGGCTCGTAGTACGAAGCGAAGACACCCATGTGGGTACCACGGACGAAGTCATCGTAATCCATAGGCAGGACTGGATTGCCACTTGACAGGAACTCAGGGTGGAAGATGACCTTGACGCGATCTGAGGGGTGGTTGAAAAGCTGGCAACGGCGGATCTGGTTCATGATGGGATCCTCACTATCGTTGACCATGTTGTGGGTGACGATTGGTGGGAGGTTGTAGCGCTTCATGGCGTACAGGCGGCGACGCAGGACAACCCTGTCGCTTGGAGACAAAAGATCCTTGTCATCTGGTGGATCCTGACCCTCCTGCCACTTGAGGGACTTTTCGAGCAATTTCTTACCGATGTTTGCTTCAATCAGGCCAATGGTGTCCTTCAAACTCTTGACGACTGCTTGGCCTTTGAGAGCTTCCACTGCAAGGGAAGTGGTCTGAGCAGGCATGATGATGAAAGCGACGACGGTCACATCACTGCCGGCTTCCTTCATCTTGTGGTTGAGACGGGCGAGCGACTCGACAAACATGTCCACACCTTTGTTGCGGTACTCGTACCGCCCTGCAGTGAAGAAGTAAAGTGTCTTCTCTGGGTCAAAGTCGTTGTGCCCGTAGAAGTGACCACGCACAAAATCGCTGATGCGGTCCTTGTTGGTGGCGTGCAGGTTTTGGAACTCGTGAGTAGCGCTGAACTTCTTGACGTTCAACCCGTTTGGCAAGACACCGTCAGGCTTTCGCTTGAGGAGATGCTCGCTCTCGTAGGCGGTAATGTGGGAGACCGTAGTGAAGACATCACAGCTGTGGGTGGCGCCCCGCTCGATGCAGTAACGATGGTAGATACCGCGCTTGCCAGCCTCAGCATCACAGTCAAAGTGCTGCAAGTTGTTGTAAAAGTCAACACTTCCAGCACACAGGTAACGACCGAGGAGCGTCGCGTGGGTGGTGAAAATGGTTGTAAGGTCGATCTTACGCTTGCGGCAGAGCGGAAGAGCTACACCAGCGAGCCATTCGTGGAATTGGGCGATTACTGCGCGCTCTTTCTCGTGGTATACATACTACGGGCGAAACATCAGTATACGAATGTAGCTGAGAGACGGGAAGTGGTGGAAAGACTGACCTCGCCCAAGAACCAGGCGATGAGATATCCAAACACAATGGCTTCGTTGGTCTCGTGGTCATCTGGGGGGCTTGGGATGCCGGCAGTGGACCAGAGATCTCCCTTCCACTCGTCAAGCTTGTTGTATCCGCAGCTAGTGTCGAAAAGCAAGACGCGAGGAGCACCGTCAATCAGCCAGCGGCCGTAAAGGGTCTGGATGCCACGGTCGTTCATGGACTTGATCGTAGCTATGAGAGCCGGGTCTTTAGGCTCCACCTGCTCCACCTCGACGGCGGCAGAGTTGCGGTTGAGCGGTCCGAGGAGAGTGTAGTTGCTGCCATACTCGGCAGTAGTGACTTGAGCTTTTGACTTGAGGACACTGTAGATACCACCGACACGGTTTGCAACTTCCGTAGCAACTTCGAAGAGGACGTGGTTGCGCACGTCGCGGCGTGGAGTGTCTGACATGGTGAGGGTAGGGTGGCTGTGGTGGTAGTGGTGATGGAGCTGATGGAGGGAGAGGGAAGGAGGAAGCTACCCCAGGACAAGCCGAGGGAAAAGGAAGCTGGAAGCAGCGCGGCACGAGAGCTCTGCAGAGGTGCTGCTTCAAATGGCTATGCAGCTGTTTGGAACGTGAAGACGTTAGCCTCCCAATTGATAAGCGTTCGCCCTGCAACTTCAACGGACGGTAGAAGGGGTCAAGCCTTGAAGGTGCAATTGATGGGATCGCCGTCGCTTCCTCACGTACCTGTAGCAACGAAATATCTTGGGAGTCTGCCGGCACTCTGTTCAAGAGCTCGGTTAGGCTTGCATGTGCGGCCAAACGACAGTACGCGGCTGGTTCTACTGTACAAGCCGTACGTGATGCTTTGGCAGTATTGTAGGAAAGCAATAGCAAGGCTATATGGCAGAGCAAGTGAGAAGCCGGTAGAAATGGCTGGAGCGAGAGAAGAGACGAAGAGAGAGAGAGAGAGAGAGAGCGAAGAGAGGCAGAGTTAGCAGAGGTAAAGGTAACACCGTACCGTAGCCCGAGCTCTGCCCTCAGTAGTGACAGCAGACAGCAATCTCACGGAGCAGCAGTGCAGTAGCAGCAGAAGCACCGCACAAGCTAAAGCAGCCCCAGATTCGAGAGCTTCACGGGAGTAGACTAGCTCCAGGGCTGCAAATGGGAGCCGAGCCGCAGTGCTGTGAGATTGCGTGTAAGCGTGTGGGAGCGTGTGGGCGCGTATCGACTAGCAGACGGGCGAGAATCAAGGGCGCAGGGTGGCAGAGAGGTGGGTGATGCCGTCGCCGCCGTCTAGATGCATGCGGCGAACAAAAGCATGTGGGCGCGCCGGTGGGCACGGTGGATATGGATATGGAGATGAAGATGGGGATGGACTCCAGCTCTGCCACGCTGCGCAGTGCTATGCTGTGCTGTGCTTTGCTGTGCTGTGCTGTGCAGCTCGAGCTACCGGCCTGGACAGGTGGGTAGGTGCTGTGTGCGTGCAGAGGCGTGTGCTGCGTGCTGCGTGCTGCGTGCTGCTCGCTGCTCTCCCCAAAATATGACGTTGGTTGGCGCTGGAGCCCCACTCTGTTATTGTTTTTACCAGGTTCCTCCTCCTCTCTACCAAATGCCCTCGCCCTGGCCTTAGGTCAGCTGCTGGCCTGGCTTCTTGGCGTCATTCGGATTGTTTCTCGTCCCACATGCGCAACGGCTGCAAGGACGGCGAGAGAGAGAGGGAGAGGGTGTGTCTGCGTGTCTACATAGATGACGTTCCTGGAGGGGCCGTTCTGCTCTTATATATCGACGCACCAGAGGTCACGGGGTCTGGAAGCTGGATCCAGGCAGCAGTGTGCTGCATTTGGAGCGCGACGCGACACACATCTCAAGCTGTGGCAGGCACGCCAAAAAAGGACGGAAACCCCCATCAGGCAACCGGCACGCGTCTCGCTTCTCCAGCATTTGGCTTCTCTGCCTGTCTCGCGTACGAAGCCGCCATCTCCACATGGCGCGCTCCTCCCTCATCTTAATTTTTCCTTTGTTTTGTTTTGGCTTCTGTGCTGCTGCCTTCCCCGCGTTTACCTCTCCCCCCGGCCTGAGAAGAGCATGCAGAAGGCCCGAATCTGTCATCCAGTTCCCCCTTCACCCTCACTCTCTCCTCCTCGCACTGACGGCCAAAACGGTTTGCACGTGAAGCGCCGTTGGCCGGTCGCTCCATCGTTGCCCCCGATCGATCACGGCGTGGGTTGTGCTGTATGCATCACGGATTCATGGGGTGCTGCTGTACCGCAATAGCCATCGCAGGGGTGGGCACGGTGCTGTGGCATCACTGACGCCGACACCGACGCAGGTGGGTCACGTTGATCGTCTCTACTCTGTGCTCTACAGTGCGCACGATCGTCTCACCCGCACCCACCACCGTGACCTTTCCCATGCCTAAGGCGTGTGGCATGCTGGATCACGTTCACATAGGAATATGGCGATGCTACTGATCCAGTCCCCAGGCACCGTCCGGATACAGCGGCCCATTGGCCGTGGTTGACCGCAGAGAGGATCTAGACGTCAAGAGTACCGGACGGCGTGCCTAAGAAGCAAGCGCGCGAGGAAGTGTTAAAATACCTCGATCCACCCTCACGTTGGGGTCTAGAGATATGGAGAGACACCCACCTGACGCCGAAAATCCTACCGGAGGTGATCCAGGCTGATGTTACCAGCGCACTCTCCACACAGGCCCTACTCAGAACGACTCGATTCTGGGCAAGAAAGTGCGGGTGAAGATCATGAGTCGACTATCTGGCAACCTCAGGCTTCAATGCTGGGATGTAATGATCCAAGCCAGGGGTGCGCTCAAGAAGGCATCGAACCATCACTGAGGATGCTTATCATACTGATATGGGACTTGCTGAACCAAAGTCATCCTGTACGGAAGATGCACACATGGAGCTGGCGACGATGCAACGTGAAGCATCCGAGTCTCAGAAACCTGTCTTTGTTGCAGTTCGCTCCTAGAAGCGTTCCCTACAGGTCTTGACACCTGAATTCCGCGCTTTCGAGATGTAGGCTTTAAGATGCACATCGGACTCGCAAAATCGCTCTTGCTCTTACTCTCTGGGCGCATTCAGCCTTAGCCGCACCAGTCACAAATCTGGAAGGGAATGCATCCCAACAGTGGCCAGCATGTCTGACGGAAGAATCTTAGAAACTCTCGCGGGAAAGCTAAGGACCAGCAATAACTACCACAAACGTCTTGAAACGAGAGCAATGTGCCTCTCCTCATGGTCACAAGGGAGGCCTTTGCCATCATCATGGGCGTGGTCCTCGATCAAGTCCTGTTCATGCTTTCGTTCCCGTTATCGCAGCGGATTTTGCTGTCAATGTCCGTACAGAAAAGTGCATTGTGCCATCGCAATTAGACGACGTGTGTAAGGGAAATTTTCAAGCCATCGACTACAGTCATGCTGCATCTTCTGGTTGCCCTTGGCTTACCTTTAGTGTCATTGGCTAGAGCCCTACCTATTGGTGGTAAGTCTGCAGGAGCACCTTTTGTCGTATTCAGGTCAATGCATCCAGAGAGATACACTTTCCACATAGCCTAGAGGATCACAATGCCCTGCCGGTAATGCAGCTCTTAACTGCCGCCTGCCTATCCTACTGCATTTCAAGACAAAGGATTGCAACAGTTCCAGCTAACAGCATCGTCAAAAGTCCGAAGCGAATCTTCCTAGGAGGTATCGTTTCATCAGATCAATCCAACAACCAGCACACAGCCCAGCTTCCACTCTTCCAGCCCCTTCCTCGTCCCCCCAACGACGACAGCAACTCCCATCGTCAAGATCATCACCACTGCCATTACCGATGCAGCCACAGTGACCCCACGGATACTTACAACGTCGACTTCGGCACTTAATTCTGTGACTCTAGCCTCGCCACCGCCACTCCATACTCCTCCAGAACTAATCCCAGAACCCTGTGATTCTCCACACTATGCTTTCACTCTTCCAGATGGCCAATACCACCCCAACGAGTGCATGGACGAGCACATCACCAACCACCACCAATACTCTAGCATCGCTGATCCACCAGTCGTGAGTCCACTGAGGCGCCTGGCCGAGAATGCTGCTCTCCTCAATCATCGTTGTCGTGGGTGCTGTTGCGGTGGGTATGGGGTTGGCTGCTACTTTCTGTTCCGGTGGAAGGTGATCTGATGCAATGTCACGGTGAGGGGAGAGGAGGTAGACGCAACGATCACATGGTATCGAAAACTTTGAAAAGGTGATTACATGAACGATCGAAGTAACAGGTAGGCTAGCAAATGGTCAGGTTTCTTGAATAAGGGAACGTAGACTGGCCAGTTGCCCCATCCACGACCGAAATTCCTCCCACGATGCATGTCTACGAGATATATCCTTTACAACTTACTCCCCCTCTTTGCCCCTCCAATCCCATAGACCTCAGCTTCAGGATTGTTGTTTCCCCTTCCCACCGGTCCGTGTTCGCTTCGAGGATCACTTTTGGTGTCGCCCAAGCTTTTCCCTCTGATGTCCGGTTGCGGCTGCTCGTCGACGATTAGGCTCTGCGTCTTCTTCATCGTCTCGAGAGCTTCACGCTCGATCCGTGAGACTAGCTCATCGCATGTGGGGACGTCGTGGATGAGGCCAATGACTTGGCCAGCTGTCCATACCTGTACACGCGGACCAACTTGTTAGCTACTCTGCAAAGTTGGGAATCCACCGCTGGAAAGATCTGACGTACACCATAGTCCTTGTCTCCGTTTAGGAACACCTGCCGTCCCCTTTTCCCACTGACGAGATGCCCGACCTCTTCGAACTTGCCCGTCGTGCTCTCCCTCTCGATCTTGGTCGCCTCGCTCGTGACGCTGTTCTTGAACAACCGGGTGGTGTTCGTCCATCTCCTGAGCACCAGCTCCGTATCCGTCTCCTGCGCGTTCACAATCGCCTCCTTGATCTTCGCATGCACCGGCGCCTCGGCCGTACACATGAACCTCGTGCCCATGTTAATCCCCTCTGCCCCCAGGCTCAGCGCGGCAGCCAGCCCCTGCCCATCTGCGAACCCGCCAGAGGCGATGAAAGGCACCTTTAGCGTCTGCCGTGCGCGCGACAGCAAGATGAAGTTCGTGATGTCCGTCTCCCCCACGTGACCTGCGCACTCGAAGCCGTCGATGCTCAGGAAATCGACGCCCAGCCTGACGGCGCTGACCGCGTGCCTGATAGTGGTACACTTATGCAGCACGACGCACGGCGGGTCGGCCTCCTTTAGCATCTTGATGATCGGCCCGGGCGAGTTCCCTGCCGTCTCGACGATGCGGATGCCTTCATCTAGGATCACGCGCGCGTAGGCCGGGTAGTCTGGCGGGTTGAGCGACGGTAGGAGGGTGAGGTTCACGCCGAACGGGTTCTTGGTCATGGTCTTGCATCGCCGGATCTCCTTGCGAAGGTCTTCAGGCGTCGGCTGTGTGAGGGCTGTGAGGATGCCTAGGCCGCCGGCGTTGGAAACGGCGGACGCGAGCTCGGCGTAGCCTACCCATTGCATGCCGCCTTGGACAATGGGGACTGCATGGCGGGAGGAGACGGTGTTAGTATAGGTAGGCACAGAGGCTGGAGTTCGTGCCAGGGCGTGCGTTTACCTTTGATGCCCAGTTTGCGGGTGAGTGCTGTATTGAACGGCATCTTGATCTTGCTCTGTGTGTACTCTTCTACACGTCTATCATACACTGTTGAGCCTTCTATACACTTTCTATCTAGTCGAAAGTATGTATGGAGGAGAGTGCGCTAGCAGTATGTCAACCGCCTGCTTTCCTCTCCATCCGACTACCTAGGCATCATTCCCCACAAACGGACAAATCAACCTCGGCACGGAAATAAGGGAGCCTAGTGTGTTCACAAGTCCCTGACGTGCAGCGTTGCCGGGCACGTGAAAAAGGCAAATTCATCCGTCCTACTTTCGTTGATACCTTCCTGAACCTCAGCCTCACTGGGTGTTTCTCTCATGCCTGAACGTTTGGAGTCGTATACACGGAGTCGCCTAACCCTGGCTAAGATACGTATGCGCAGATGATTCGCGCCCGAACCCCTGGGCGCCACACATCAGGCTCAGCCTCACAATTTCCCGGCTTTGAGCGTGATGGTACGGCTAAGCTGAAGGAAAGCGGTCTCCCAGACATTGCGCAGCAGCAGACCATGACGTCCCGGCAGCTGGTCGAATATCCGACATAGATCCAGAACCTCGAAATTGTCCGATCGGGATGATGAATGGAAAGGTCGCCAGCCTGCCCCTCCCTGCAATTCAGGTATTCCCTACGTGCTATGCATGACAGTTTTCGTGAGCAGTGGCCGTTGTGAAACGTGAGACATCCTTGAGCACATTGGATGCTACACTGCCCGCGCGCTGGATACGTGGTTCTTGAGCAAGCCCTTCGCCATTGTAACCTCCGGAATGGAGGTGGCGGCAGTGTAAGACTGCCGATGATGCTGTTGATGTTTGGGAATTAGGTGGCCGGTATGGAGGGGAGAGTGTACGTACACCTGTCATATGCCGGTCTTGATGTGACTAATGTACCGTCGTCGTATCGGGGATTGCCATCCATATGACTCTGCGTCCACTGTGTGCCGCCTCTTTACTGGGCACTGATACCAATCGATTGGAGACACGAAATCTCCGGTTACCGTCTGTCCAAGTATAACACATCGTTCCACAGTTAGCGCTAGCTAGACGTGGTTCAGGTAGGTCCTGCTCTAGCACTGCAACATGACGGCACGAATCAGACTATGTTTGACGAATATCAGAATATAATGCTCTATAAATTGCAAGATTTATCTAAGCTGAACCAGGAGAACTATAATTTTCTCACTTCTTATTCGGTACTCTCCGACTCAGCTCAGAAGAATAATCACCCCATATTGGTTTTCGAAGTCAGCAAGAGAATTCGTAGGACCACCAGCACACACGTCGTACAAAGCCAGTTATACGCTCTGATTGGCGGGAACTTGCTTTACCACAGCCTCGTTGCCTGAAGCCTCAAGCTGGCCCCAAGTTGGACAACTCGAAAGTTAGAGAAACTACAGCTGTATAAAGTGCAACAGGAGCCACCCTTGGGAGACTTCCTGGCCACGACTCAATATTACAGCTACTCTCATTACGCTCATATAAATCAGTCACGATATAATCAGCAGCAATGGCATCGCTCTTAGTCCTAATGTCGCTCTTCCTGACCTTTACAACAACAACCTTCTCCCTACCAACGACCTTTCCAGGTCCCTCCTCTCCAGCCCCTCCCCTACACAACCCTGTAGGGACAGTCTTCTACTATCAAGGCACTCCCTCTTCGTCCACCTCAACCTCACCCTCAAACTGTGGTACCTGGGTTGCCTCAGGAAACTTGACAGCGGCAACGTGCAACACGCTCAAGACGTCTGGAATCAGCATCGCCGCTCTGGCTGATCGGGAATGCACGTTCACACTCTACAAGGGCACAGCCTCGTGTAGTGGTGACATCGAGTCGAAAGAGACCATCGTCATCGAGAAGGGTGGCGAAGGCGTTTGTGTGCCGACCGGCGTGCTGGATGGCGGTGTCTGGCAAAAGGCTAGTGGGATGTGGACTTGTGGATTGTAGGGTGGAGTGTGCGGAGGATATACGATAGCAGCATGAGCTTGCTACATTTGGCACCAGATATTGTCACACCTTCCGTTTACTGCTCTGGTAGGTGGAGAGGCAGTTTGATTTCACACAATAATGCAGGCAACAAAATGTATTTGCATGATCTAATGTTACAACATCTATTGTTCTCAAATAGATTTCAAACAGCATTGCTTTAACTTGATCAGAGAATGGTAGGCAACGTTGTCCTACTTAAACAACCCTTTCAGTGCTAGTAGGACACTCTGGGCGATGCATATCTGCCTGCCCTGCCTTCTCAGTTTATTGCTTGCAGCCTCGCCAACGCTTCCTGACATCTTTCAACAGCAACTCTAGCGTTCCTCCATTCTCCAGCGTCCTCACTCTCAACGACAGCGACTCTGCCACCCTCACCAACAACTCTTCTCAAGAGGCCTTCCACTTCGGCAAGGACCCTCCTGCCGTCCTCCTCGACTGTATTCTTGAAGTCCTCTCTGTCCCGTCCCCACTTCTTCTGTAGCCTCCTTAGCGCCCATACCAAGCCTAGTGACACAATCGCTCCAGCCTCATACACCGCCACCCCTCCAGTGGCGACCCAGAGCCAAGCACCCAATGCCGTGGACCCACCAGTTGTGGTAAGCATCTGAACGAGGTAGCCCTGTGCTTTGCGATGGAAGGTCGGCACGAGCGCATGGAGCGCTTGCTGTCGGCTTAGCGTTATGGTCTGCGGCCATGGTGGATCGATGAAGGCATTCAGTCCGCTCTCGAGCTGTTCCCGCGATAGCATGGTGGGCAGCTGCAGCAGCTCGGCGGCTGTATTGGCGTTATTTTCTCGCTGTGATTCCCATTTGTCTAGTTGGAGCTTAAGCCTCTCTGAAAGGAGTGAGGGTGAGGCTTCTTTCAGCTCGGCGGGGGTAGCGAGGCCAGACTCTTCGATCCTGCCGCAGAGGTTGGCGAGACTGGTCTCGGCTTCGAGCAGATAGGAGTTTTGCAGGATGCTCGAGGCAGACAGCGTGATGTCGTCAATGCGCCAGATGAGCCGCCACCAGGCTGTCCGCTTCCAAGTTGGCGAAGAGAAAGCTGTGGTTAGGTTGAACTGTAAGTCACGGTGTGCGGAAGCCGACCATGCGCCAATTGCGCTTTGCAGATCTTCGCGCTTGGAGTCAGGGATGGCGATGCTAGTGGTTGCGGCAGCAGGTAGTGTTCGCTCTGCCGAAGCGATGGACATAGATGTGGCTTGCAGCATTGAGGATATGTTAGAGGCCACCGTAGGGTTGAGGTTTGGTCTAGTGTTCTGCTCTGTTGTTCCTCTTGCCGCTGCTAGCCAGTCCAGGACCGCCTGCATGCGACTGGTCTGCCAGTTTTCACTGAATACTGCGCCATTCGCGTTGCTGGCACGAAACAGGTCTAAGCCATGGTTGGCCAGGTCGATGTCTATCGTCTCACCAGAGACAGTGTTCTCGGTCGTTTCGGAAGTGTCGACAGCTTGACGCAAAGGTAGACTAAGTGCGCCGCCGACAAGGTCACTGTTCTGCACATTATAGCGGATCCTGCCGTAGTCAAGGGCACCAGCAATGCCTTCAGTGACCAGGAGAGCCTTATGAACCGGATACCTCACGAACCCTACCCTACCGCCTGCGGATGTGGGTGTCGCAAGAGGGGGTACGAGCAAGGCGTCCTCGGAGGCACTCCCACCGTTGCTCGCATCTCCATTTGAGTTGTAAGGTGTAATGAGAATCTCCAACTTGTTCTTCTCAAGGAAGGCACTCGGCACAGCAATCTCCTTGACCAGCGCGTTCTGCTGCTGGGGCGTATACCCATCATCTTCACCATACCGCAGCAGAATAGCTCGGCCATCATTCTCATGGCTGAGAAGCTCCCGCTCCCAATAGCCCTCATCTCCTAGCGCGTCACTGAAAAGGGCTCTCGCCAACTTCCGAGCTGCCTTTCCTCCAACGGTTCCCAGTCCGAGAAAAGCGATCCGCAGAGTCGGCTGTTCGCTCTCCAAACTCCTCAACGCCAGCTGTAGCCTTGACAGATCTACATAACTCCCTGCCTGCTCCCGCAAAGCGTGGATCTGTTGGTGCAGCTCGCGGAACTCTGACGGGACGACCGACGGTGCATTGATGGCTGTGCTCGATGCCAATGACCCATTGGTATATTGACGGGCGAACGACTCGTCTCTACCCTTCCCACCATACCTGGCTACATATCGTTGTGTCTGTACTGGAGCGGTCCGTGGTTGACGTGCAATGTGGTGGAGGGCACGCGTATGGCGTGAGACTGTCTTTGCCGATGATGCTATCGAGAGCTGGAACCTGCATGCCGGACATACATAGTCGGCTGCAATGCGATTGACAAGGCCATTGCTGACTATAGAGCGCGAAGGCATCGCGCACCGTAACGAAGTAACGGGATGTCTTAGTGGCATTGAACAAAATCTACTGCTACAATGCTTCAGGCATTGTCCAAAGCTGTGGGCTGAAGCTCGGACCGGGACTTTCCCAATTGGGCGAGTTGCGATGTTTCCCAAAACTGGGAGACAAACACGAGGCTGGAGCGGTACCTTTTGGAGGCTATATGTGATAGTTTACGGGTAGTACAAAACAACAATCTACCCCCGGTGTGGCATTTCTGTCAACGGATGGCTGGAATTGTGTCACGTCGTATCGAATGCGGCAGAGACGCAAGTTACAAGCTAACAATGATTGCCTAATACTCAGCCGCCCAAGCTTCGCAAAATATAAGCGGAGAATGGCGAATCTATGACAAGCAGACCCAAATGTTGGAGATCAGAACCAGCATGCGACCCCCACCAGTTCTTCTGAAATATCATACTGAAGGCAGTCCTCGGTGGTGGGATTGTTTGAATAGATGTTTGGTAATTATTATGTTTCGTATCGTGTAGTCTGACAGGCGGTTCTCGTACTACTTACCGCCTCGGTTTCGAACCGCCGCCCCCAGATCGTCGATCGTGCAGGTCCTCTCAAAATCTTGGAATACAGCATGCACCGGAACTTCACAGGCAAAGACGACTCCTCCCATTTTCTCCCACAACAGTACCCAAACGAGACTGCAGACCATCCTTCTTATCGAATAAACATTTGATCCTTCGAGCGCCCACCCCCTCTCCAAGTCTCCCGGGGGGGAAGAAGGTGGGGATGGAGATATGCAGTCTGATGCCTTATAAGTGATGCCAGTAGCCCTCGTCCCAGGGAAGAGTCGTTCGTTTTCCTGCCCGCCCGTGATATGAATTTGAACCCAATCCCTCCTCTTCTCACTTCATTCTCCCTCACTAAAAGAGGCAGCTCTGTTGGACAGCATGTTAGTGTGTCTGCATCATCATCGAATCATCCACCCACATGGTTTGTTGGCTGCCTAGTGTTTTTACCATCTCCCGAATATCCTGCACCACATCGTCGGGCCTCTCCCACATGGGGAAGCGAACTTTACCCTGTCGCCATTTCACCTGGACGACCGGGTGAAACGCGCTGGCCCATGTCGGTCTGTTGGCATCTGCGGTGGACACGGCACTCGAAGCATCCTGGTACATCGAGATGCCCAGAGGGACATTGCTGAAGCCTGTCCACAGCGAGGACTCGAGTGGTGAAGTATTTACGAGCCAGCGCAACGCGACTTCCGGTCCTGGCAACCAGTATAACATGGTCCAGTCAAGAAGCGCGTCGGCTGGCCAGGGATCCTGCAAGGCAGAGAGTGGTGTGATATTGGGGCTGGCTTGATTCTGACGTGCTCGCGGTCGGACCTTGTCCACAATATGGGCGAGCAGACCAGCAGGTGAGTCTGTCAAAGCGAACGCGTCTGTCTGTGGTCTTGCCTGTGGTTGTAGGGAGGAGGATGGGCCAGGTGTCATTGGGGGTGACAATCCTGTCGGATGCAACGACAGATCTGACAGTGCTAGGTTGTCGGGGGCTGCACCAAAAGACATGCCTGGCTGTGGGATCTGTGGGTTGGTCGTGTGCACTCCAAGTGCGTTACCGCCATGTCGAAGCGCCAAGATGCGAGCGACGGTGAAACCGATGCCGGTCCCGTGCACAAAATAGGAGAAGTAACCCAAGCGCATCATGAGGGCGTTGAGGATGTCGGCCGTTGTTTGTGCATTGTTGCTCTCTTCCTGCACTGCATCACTGAAACCGAAACCTGGCAAGCTGGGTGCGACCACGTCGAACGCAGGCGTCTCTTCGTTGCCTCTTGGTGGTGTTCGAACTGGGTCACAAAGTGCGTTGATGTTTTTTGAGATGCTCGCGAAACTCTCCGGCCAGCCATGGATGAAGAGCAAGGGGACTGCATTTCGAGTATTTGATTTCCGATGAACAAAATGGATACGCGTATTGTTCATCGTCACTCGGAATTGTGGGAGGTTTTCATTGTAAAAAGCCTCCCTGGCGCGCCAGTCGTACTGGTCGATCCAGTAATCGATCAGGGGTTCGATTTGGACCTTGGTGATGCCGAATTCCCAATTCTGTTGCGAGTGTTGCGGTTCTTTTGGTAAGCGTGTGAGTCGCAATTTCTGTCGTGTGAGGTCCAGGTATCTTTGTGAGACATGCATCCGATAAGGTTGTATTCCGGCGCCGCCGGATTGTGGAGTCTGGGGTGTTGAGGCCATTGAACGAGGGCTGCAAATTCTCCAAAATTCTGATCGTTGGGGTGCCAACCAAAAGTTGTATCAGAGAGTGCGAGCAGGTAGATGTGCTTCATACCAGATGTTGTAGCAACCAACGATAAAACGTGTCAATATCGATTGTCGACGATGCGATCCAGGGGTTGCCAAAGGGGCGCCTAGCGAGCGCAAATGACAATCGATCAAAGAAAACAAGGAACCTTGGATTGCTGGGACAAAGGTCACTAAAGCTTGATACGCGGATCGACTGCAAGTGTCAGGTAGCCTGTTGTAGATGGTCAGAGATCAAACGCGTGTGCATCGCTGGGCTGTGGCCTTCGTACGTGAGATTCAGGCGCAGGAGAGTGGTCCAGATAGGCTTGATAGAACGAGTGCCTCAGCGCAAGTGCAATAGGACTGGAGTAGCGTGTCGCGTAACTGCAATGGCGCCGGCACATAGTGGCACCAAGGGTCCTGCCTTGTGCAGGAGAGTGTCGTTATCTGCACGACATGCCGTCGAGTAGGAACTGCTTCCTCGACGGAGCGCCAAGATCTCGAGAGTTGTAGGGACCTCCACAATCCTGCAAGGCAATACAGTCATCATGCTACCGTGGAGAGTCGGCGTCGCCGCACTGCCGTTGACGGGGAGAAGGCTTCGCAACGCATGGAGGGATGGGGCTAGTATGTTTGCGTCGCTGATGGAGAGTGCAGTCTGGAATTACCGCCGCTCGTCTTTCTAATTGGTCGGGTGCTTGTAGATCGTAGAGGCTTTCAAGGCGGTTCCTTGCAGTTAGTGGCGGTGCTTGTGGCAAATAGTGTGTGGCTGATGAGGCCCATACCACGTTTTCATGTTCACTAAACTGGGATTGCAAGGGTGGAAGGATTATCTATCCCGAGCCAAGCAATCAGGTATTCCACACGGTCCAGAATCGACGTTTAATTCAACGTTGCATGGTCATTGGCGCAGCTCGGTATATTTTTCGTTCCTAATTCGTCACCAGAGATCCTTGTGGCGCTAGTGCTGCCTCTCCTGTAATAAAGCTGGGCATCAAATCGCATCTGTTCCACTGCCACAGCAGCTTCCGACGGCAACAATCTTGCATCGGCATCAGAGTGACTCGTCACGGACATACGTAGCGATGTGGCAACTCCCCCGTTCTCGTTTCTAAGGGAAGGGGACCCTCGCCGTTCAGGTGTCATTGACTTGTGTCAAGACCAATCTAATAAATCGAGCTCAACGATGTCAGAAAGATCCTGCGGAAAATCCCTTTGTTGCTTCTTCGGACATTCCTTTGTTCCCTGTCGTATAGCGGTCAGTCAACCTCGGCATTCGCAGGTTACCCTCTCCAAAAAGACCCTTTCAACATGCCCAAGGCTTCTTTGCTGCTGGTAATGCTATTCCAAATCGAAAATGTCCAAACCTACTAATTAACCTAAAGAGGCAATACGATTGCTTCTCCTGTCAAGCTGAGGATAGAAAACAAGGCATTTAAGTTCTCGCTTGCAAACGTCCCGTTCCGTCAGCCTCAATGCAAAGATTTCAAGCCACCGGAGAAACACCGCCACACGATGAAAAATATCTTTGCGTCTTACCAGTTCAGTGGGGAATCTCTCGCGACCCGCCGTGTTTCCACCGAACGTCCTGCCGACAGCTCGGCGCGACATGTCGCTGCTAGTTAGCTAGCTGTTTCTAGACCTCCAAACAGAGTGGTGTGCATTCCATCGCCGCGAATAGCCTTACGGTTGCATTCGGAGCCAGCGGGGTAATTCCGGTTGTTGGTAAGCCCTGTATCATACGTCAAAAAGGCGTTTCAATCCACGGGCACCTAGGTAAGGCCGAGGCGGATGCTCCTCCAAGGGCACAGTGACGGTGACGTGAACAATGGACGTTGTGACGTCTCCGCCAGCCAGCAGATACACGCATACTTTGCTTGACACATGCTAATGTGGCGGATATGGTGTATCGGTGAAGCATCAACGACCGACCTATGTGATCCTTCAGAAGACCCATGTTGGGTTGGTAGTGTGACAGACAGAGAGCATATGTGCAGTGACTACTTAGGCATGCGAGAGTACGGTGAATTGTGAGATCTGGCATCACTTCTGTGCAGTTCAGATCACCTGCCAAGATAGGCAACTGTCCAGATGCCACTACGTACATATGCTCACTGAAGCTGAGATTCAAGGACGCGTAGTAGCAGTGGCAATAACGGCACAGCCGCAAACGCGGTGCCTTGTTTCAAACCGATTTCAGGGGTTTTCATGATCCAGCAGTGTGCTTTTTGGCGATGCAATGCATGCACGAGATCCAAGCACAGATTGCAAAACTCTTGCATTAGTGTTCCATGGATGGAACATACCATACATGATCTTCATAGCTAGAGTCATTGCTAATAGACCTGACATACTCCAGCTGCGTCGCTGGACACGGCTGTAGCCACATCGCCACAAGAGCGGGTGCCAGTGGCGGGCTCTTGGAGCCAATTTGTGGAAGTCTGGGTCAGTCATTCATGGAAAGGCATAGATGTTCATTATGCTAAAGTATGCCATCATGGTTGCGCCAAGGGGACCTGTCAGTGCCTATAGTCGTTGAAGCTTATAGAAACGAACACCATTATTTAAGAACGAGCGAACCTGTTGTGACTTCCTCTGCTTACATCTTCGCTTTCCTACCGAGCTACGGTAGCGACGAGGACTGAAAACCCACATGTTCATGATGCCATCAATGTACATTAGAACCAGACGCAGGGTCTCTTCACATCAGAAGATCGTACCTCGATCTGTCGTTTTCGGTCATGTCATCCTTGTTCAGTCCCAGCTATGCGATGATCTAGCCACGCCTGAAAAGCTTGAAACATGCGGTCCTCAGGCCACCTCAGACAGAACTCACGCAATGCTCCATACCTGTTTGTTTCAGCCCTCTTTAACAAGTCACTGCTAGCCGGTTCTTTGGGTGCCAGGGCAATGGCTCGCAGGATTTTGGCAAGGTCGACCGGACAGAGGTACGGTGGCTGCCTTGCATCTTCCACCAGTCCAGCTGTGCCCTGCATGATGCATGCGAAATAAGTGCAATGGTCAATTCCGAAGCAGTGGCCCAGCTCGTGGGAAGCTGTCTTGCATACTCGTCCAAGCCACAGCATGGTTTCCTTCTGCTCTTGTGGCGAGGTAGTTGCAGGCTCTGGAGAAATTGCCGCCACCGCCGCATGCATGGCTGTCTTCTCTCCAATCGGCGCTTCGCTGCCTTGTAGTGGGACCCTCAAATCACACAAACCCTCTACGTAGGTTTGGCAGTGCGAAGTAGGCCAAGCGTGCTCTCTCTCGATGTCTTGAAGCACATCCAATGCTGGATTATAGCGCGCCATGCTCACTACCGCAATACGGCTGCCACCATAGGCTCGACCGCAGCAAAAGTCGTCATCATCATCCTCGTACATATCATGAGGGACGACCATGAGCAGAGCATACGCATCGGCGGGTAGAATACTCATGGTTACGTCCAGGAGATCATTCAGGTTGAGCTGAGCAAGAAACATCCCATCGTGATCTCTTTTGCGATGTCTGATCTTAATAATCTCGTCTTTGGTCGTCACGCCGATTTCATCTGACTTGGGTCTCACTCCAGCGGCAGAATTCCAAGTCGTGTAACGTAGACTGCTGCTCAGCATTTTGATTGGCAAGCCATGATAGAACGCCCTTAGATATTCTACGATGTCATCAATATCAGGGAAAGGAGGGGTCAGTGGGAAAGTCGCGTTAGCAGAACTTGCTTTTGGCTTCTTCTGAGTAGTCGGCTTCGTCCATTCGTTCACGAAACGCACCTCCTTGCTTACTGCAGGCGAGGGAACAACATAGATGGTTTTTCTCCCCTCAACAACATCATTCCGATGTTTCAGCTGTATCCACGATCGCAAACTCTGGGGCGGATACTTGGGATCGCAAGCAAGATCATCACCAGGTAAGACAAGAGGGCCAGGAAAGGTAGACGTTGGCGGAAGCCCTGAAGACAGAGAAGACTTCTGCGTCTTGGTCTTTGCTTTACCCGAAGTTGTCAATACAGCGGGAACCCTACCGGACGGCGTACATGCTGCAATGCGTCTGTCTTCTGGAGCTTGCCTGAAGCCTGCCTCGTCAGCATGAGGAGATGGCGCGAAAGTCAGCACCGCATGATCGCATTCCATGAGCCTTGTAAAGGATTGAGAGGTCCGAAGACTCTCGGTCGGAAGTTTGGAAGTTTGAGAGTAAGAGCGCGTCCTGGACATGGAGAAAGGTTTTATACCCAAACTTCAGGCTTTAGGCAGCAACATGCCTAGACTGGCCTACTCATTGGCCGATGTACGACTCAAGTGGCTTGTGCGCTATCGATGTATTGGCAGTTGCTCAAGAAGAGGCGAAAGCTGCATTCTGACAACGAGACCTTTGTCTCGAAGTCTGCATCAGATGCACCTCACGCTACGCTTTCCCCTCAGACTCCAGCTTCGACAATTCTCCATCCCTCTCAATGATCTTTTCAGGACTTAGGTCCGGTCCATCTGAAATGCTTCTATACTTCCACCATTTCCCTGTGAGCCGCAATTCCTCCTCATCGGCATCCCCATCCAACAAGCCCTCGCAGTACTCTTCGAAGCCCATGTTCGCAATGTCGAGGTTGCACCATGACAGATACATCTCATCCCAAGGCATCCTCACCTTGTTGAACTCGCCCGTGTCCTTGAGCTTGTGCTCGGTGTCCCACTCGGTGTCGTCCAGAATGTGTTCACCAAAGACGCAAGTATTGTCACGGAGGCCTTCTTCGTCGACGATGACATACAGAGAGGTGTTGACACCCTTCAGATCCGCCCGATGAAGTTCCATGACATACTGCTCAATCTCCTCAACACTTGAGCCACTCCAGGCATTGTCACACTCTGCTCCAATGGGTGGATGTGTCGGTTCGGTGTCGTGCGGGTTGTCCTCTCGAGCCTCTAGCTCATATGCGTTCCTGGTAGTGACGAACTTGAATGCATCTCCAGCTTCGTATTCCCAATCTCTGATGATTAGGAGGAGGCGGTTGATGAGCTTGAAATCGGCGCTTGGCGCCGTGACGAAAAGTAAACCAGTCATGTCATCTGCCCAGTGTCATATGAGTTGTTCGACCAGCTAGTCAATGCAGAATGGCCGCATCTAATTATACCTGGCGAGAACACGGCGATATCCAAGTGCTCGAATGCCATTGGATTGATGCCTTGCAATGCTTCATTAGCTGCCTAGCCGTGGCGAATCCTAAGGCAGCAGTCCCGAAAGGCTTGGCATCCGCTCTTTTCATTCGTCAACCCAAGCGGATGCAGTAGGAACTGTAGTAGTGAATGCGGACAAGCGAAGCTCTGGAATAACGTGAGTAGAGTCTATAGTATTACAGTGTGTATCTGAGTCCATCGGGATACGGTAGCTGACATGCACCGCCTGCTTCCTATCCTCTTGATCCGCTCAGTTGATAGCTGGGCTTAGCAGGGCGATGATCCAGAAGTGCCCTCTCGCGCCCCGTCATTGCTTCAATGACATCTCGAGGCTGATGCAGTGTATGTAGGTGAAGGTCCGTGATACACCCCCATTGGAACAGGAGTCCTAGGATGTCGATCATGTTTGATCTTCACTACTAAGCCCTTCCGTGAACCTAGCACGGCCCGTTCATGAGCTCACGATAATGCGAGGCTCTGCTTTGCTGTTGGATGCGAGATCCCCAACCTTTCGCACGACTGTAGCAGTCATATCTCCCACGACTTCTCTGTACGCAACTGCGCGGATGGTGCTGTAGGTTCCCTCTCCAGCTCCACCGATCATGTCCGAGGAGCCCCCTCGTCCAAGCCCACCGAAGCCAACTATACGTGCTGCCTCATCTATCAATCATTCCTCTTCAAATGATAGGATCGCTTGCGCTATCGTTGGTCGGCATCCTCATGTAATAATCGATCGCAGCCGAAAAGGCAGCGAAACCCGCACATCCTACCGCCGTTGCCTGGGGACCTCCGCTCCTGGCTAGCCATCCACCCGTCAGACACCCAGCAGCAACCCCGTTGTTCAGATCGTTCTTCGCCCTGAAGCCCTCGATCGCGCATTCCGTGCCCGCGAACACTGCACCGATGTATCCGAAGTTCTTCGCGGAGCTGTATGAGGATTTCCCCATGTCTTTGAGGCCTTGTCGCAGCTGCTCTCTGACGGGGAGGTTGGAGAGGATTGCGCCTTGCGCGCCCATGGGGGTATCGTAGCGCATGCTGCTCATGAAGAGGCCAAACATCCCACCAAGGGCGAAGCCCATACCGCCGGCGATGACTGTCTTGGTCGGGCAGGCCTCCATTGCGGCTTGCATCTGTCGCACCGTTAGGACCCGACCCTGATGTTGATAACCCTACTTGTCTGAGGGAGAAGACATACGTATTTGATCATCTGCTGTTCCTGCATCTGCTGTGGGTCGGCACCTGCTGCCCCCATTCCGGGCATACCACCCATACCTGGAAACGCCATTGCTCAATATCACGAGTGCAACTTAAACTTGAGATGAAACGACAGAAGAAGGACCACAAATCCAAAGAACACTTGCTTGCGAATCGCGAGGAAAATTGGGAGCATGTAAAATGTCTGGGACACTTTGGTAAGTTTGTCCCAGTTGCCCCAATTTCCCCGGGGCATTTGTCCCATTTGTCCCATTTGTCCCACTTGTCCCATTTGTCCCATTTGTCCCGGGGCAATCGAAGCACTTCCGAAACATCAGCGTGCCAAGCTCAGTCCAAAAGGAGAAGGCGTTGCCGCAGCCTGTTCATGTCACGCTCCGCCGGTACCTGGGAAGGCAAACACCGCAACGTCGTTCACTATCTGTCGTCTCCAATCGGTGCCCAACACAAGCATGATTGCTGCATCTCCAACGCATGGGTCAGTAGCACGCGACGGATGAATGGCTATAGTCTCATCATCCACGCATATTTCCCAACAGAGTACAGTGGTCTGATGGGCTCCCATAACATCTCACGACAGTAATGCCGTCCAAACTCTGGGTCTACGCAAAGTGAGATTCACATGTACCCACATCCACCACATCTCTCCCACTCTCGATCCCCTGGCACCAATCAACCTACCACCCCCTCATGTAACCCCAAGCAAGCAAGACGTCCTCCAAACGACTCCGCCCCAACTCTCTTGCGGTGCTTAGTCTCTCTAGCCGACTCTTCTCCACCACTCAAAAACCACATGCAATCACGTTCTCTCCCAGCGGTGTAATTTCTGTGGCCAGAATTCATCAGCTCTAGAGAACACTACCACCCAACCCCAAAGGAGCTCCACCGACAGCCAGCCGCCGGCGACAGATCGCCATGCGGGTAGTAACGCTACATGTCTACGGCGGATCTAAGGCCACCGCCTAAAGCCACGCATGCGGAACTTGGATCGTCTCTCTCGCTACATGCGCCTCTCGTACTGTAGATGCTCTCCAACCTCTGCACGCAACGTGCTGCACTTGCTTGATCCGGGCAGGGATGGGGGGAGCTGCTTGGGATTCTGCCCTTTTCTCTCCCACCTGCCTACCTCAGTAGGTATCTGCGTCAGGAGATATAGCAGCACCTATGCAGAGGCAGGTCATCGACCCAGCAGCTCGGGCGTGACGTCGAGGCGGCAGTTGCCTCACGCTCTCTGTCTGTCTGTCCGCATATGTATGTATGTGTTTTCTGGTACCTAATGCTGCTTATTGTGTGGGTTCTTTGGCCTTTCGGAGTGCACTTGTGTTGCTCTGTGTGGTGCGATGTGGACTCACATGCTGGGAAGCGGATAGATTTCGAGAGCGACATCACCGTGCATTTGGTTGTTGCTGCTGTCGTTGTTCCGCACTCGTAAGTTTGCCAAGTTTTGGCGTGTGTTGTCATTGTTGTCATTGTTGTTGTTATTTCTTGTCTACCAGGTTAGGGATGGAAAGTATGCCGATTACACTACCCTTTACACACTAGACATTCATGGAGGGAAGAGACAGACAGACAGGGAGCAAAGGAGGGAAACAGATGTTGACGGATTCGGAATCCTCATCAGATCCTCCCTGCTTTTTTTCTCATATAACAATCAGAGTAGCTATCTCAAAAATCAACAGGAAGCGCGCCATAGACTATTCGTGTTCGTTGTCATTATGTTGGGAATCTGATTTCCATGCTTGAATGCGTGAATGAGTGAGCAATTATAGCGTTGAGATTAAGGACCAACGTGAGAGCCGGAGCGAGAGCGAGAGCGAGAGTGAGGGGCCGTGTGGAAAATGGAGAAAGAAAGACAACCGGAACGTGTTTCCTCCCAGCCGTGTTGTCAGCGATAATTGTATATTGAATAGATTTCTGCCCCTTTGTATTTTGGGTGGTGGTCGTACGTATGTCTCGTTACTCATTGCGAAAGCCTTCCTTCCTTTTTTTCCCCCCCTTTGGAGAAAAACACAGATGACCGTGCTACCAAGTCGCCGATCGCTTCCTGTATGCTCTTCCATCGATGTGTTCTTGATGGTGGGTGAAAACTCCATTAATGCTGATGTGAACCTTTACAAGTGCATGTGAAGCCCAAATGAACAGACCATGTCCCACTTCTGGCGCCAGCTTCACTTTAGATGTGTCTGCCAGACTCGCCAAATCCCTACGGCGAAGGCGCCTGTTGCCTTGTCCTGAACTTGACCAAAGCTTAGCAGCTGCCGACAAAGAAGCCAGCCTCTAGCCCTTCTGGGTGTGACCTGGGCGTGTATGCGCCGGTGATGTGCAGTGGTATCCCTCCAGCTGGTGTCATCGGCCGTGAGCTGGGTATGCTGGTGGCACCGTTCATTACCATCTCGTCGTCGCCATCATCCATGTCGGCAGAAGCCAGGTATGGGCGGGTACCGTCTTCCATCCACCGTAGGCCATTGTTGTACTCTTCTATTGGGAACACCTCTCGCGCGTACTCCTCGATTCCTCGCCAGCCCTCCCAGATGGTGCGTGCCTCCTTTGGATAATCGAGATTGGGGCCGAAATAGGGCGCCCTTTTGTCGCCAAGCGTGTGTTCAAGGCTTTCCAACTGCTCACGGTAGCCACTTGGAATGTTGACGTTGACCTGGATGGGACCGTGCACATACCTCACCACGCGCCCAACACCACGGGCGAAGCGAGCACAGCATTGCAAAGGTGACAGGCGTTCGAATGCCATAGTGATCCTGTTCGAACGTCAGCTTGTGGTGTTTCCATGTGGATGCAGCTATCGGCACTCACCGTTGACCTTTCCATGCGTTAGGGCCCATTTTGAAGATCTGGAGTAGAGCAGGGCCCATGTCGTGCTCTGCGTCAAACCATGGCAACGGCTCGTCAGGGTCGAAAGGTGCTTGCCAGACGAAACTTCCGTCGTCCTGTAATTCCATTTGAAACAGGGGGAACGGTAGTGAGGTGAAGTTGTTGTTGTAAATCCCTGTGTATGTGAATGTCGCCGGTATGCCCAGCTGTCTGACATAGTTCTCCACGGCGAATTTCGACGCCCACATTGGCAGAGCCCTCCACTCGTTGTTAAAGATACTATGGTCGGGCATGCTAGAGTAGACAAAGTGGGAGACACCGACGCGTTTTGCAGCATCGGCACAGGCCTTGCCTATTGCCACCTCATCCCCCCAGTGGGTGGTGTTGATGAAGGCAATGCTGGCACCCTGGAACAATCGCCGGAGGATTGATTGCCTGTCGTGACCAGTCAGATCGCCTTCGATGAGTTGGACATTCGGGAGGCCGGCGAGTTCCTCAGCGACGAGGCCCTCGCGATTCCGGATCTGAGCACGGACATTCCAGCCGACAGCACTGGCAACGCGTATGAAGGAAGCAGTCTGTCTGCCTGTCGAATTGATCGTGGCCACCGTCTTAGTTGGCATTACCAGAGAAGCATCTGACGTGTATGGGAAGCGTGAAGGGTCCTGTTCTAAGTCGCACAGACACACGCAGGTAGCCGATGTGATCGAATGGGCCGCTATAGTGTGACTGGTTGCAATGGTAGGAATCCGGTAACCGCGGGCTAAGATGACGCGATGCAAAGACACAGGTCGACAAGAGTCAAGTGCCAGGAATGCAGCTTGCGTCTTAGCGGATCCAATGACTGGGGTGGATAGAAGAGCTGGAGCGAAGCCTTGCTGTGTGCAACGAGGTGAGGCCGTACGAGGGCGAAGGCAATTATCGGCCACTTGCGAGCAGCTTTCGATTCAACTCCAGTATGACGACCTTGCAAGATGGCGGAGGCAGGTAGTAGTAGTCGTGGTGCTGCTCTGTAGCGCTAGGTAGCGTATTCGGAGGGCCGGTACTCGCTCCGTAGTACGTGTATGCGAAGAGACCTGAGGCAGACGGGAGAGGAGGACCCTAACCCGCAAAAGCCCAGGGGATTAATTTTAATCTAGCTTTTTTTTATTTTCCTTCTAGGGTGGGCATCGGCAAAGATTGGCAGCGTAGCAGTGGCAGTGCAGCGCGCAACAGACCAGACCAGAGCAACGCACAGCACACACGCACGCAAGGGAACGCTGAGAGGCAGGGGATTGTGCAGCTTTGCAAATTTGCACAGACGAGGGCGGGATCCCGGATCTTCTTGTCAGGGAGCAGTTAAAAAGAAGACCCATTTTGCGTTGGCGGTGCTATGAAGGCGGATTCGGGGTGAAATTTTCACATTCGGTGAGAAGCAGTTAGGTAATCGCAAGCTCGCAAGTGCGTCAGAGAGAGCGGTCTTTGGCTCATCGTTACTGTCGCGCCTACGCACGGCTGTACATGAAGCAGGGACGAAGGCTGGTGTGGCGTCCCCTGTGTAGCGCAGTGCGTCCATTGAGGTGCGAGGAGGGAGCCTTTATCGCCCCAACTGTCGACATCCAAGCACACCTGTCCCCCAGGCACGTCTGTCGGTGGTGGAGGGAGGAGGTGGTGACCACAGGCGAACTACTGTATGGCGGTAGCGTTACCTGGTGGTGCAGCCTGCAATGCGGTGCGGGGTAAGAGTGTGTGTGTGTTACGAAATCGAGTGCCAAAAGAGGCGCCTTTGATAAGTCCGTCTTTCGACCCATGCGTCTGTGATGTGTTCGTCCAAGATGGGTATCCATCATCTATACAGCTGGAAACGCCGAGCCCGAAACGCGTTACAGCCCCTCACGGCTGGCGGCGCGGAGCATGTGCCTCCTAGGTGTGACCTATCATTCACTATGCCTACGCTATCTACTACGTCTTCCCTAAAAGGCTGCTACTATTGTCGTGGTACGGATGAGCGTGTGGTGGCAAATGAGTGCTTAGTCAGCTGGCCCATCTATACGGGATTGCCAGCAATGGCAATACAGAGGAGGATGGTCTATCTATCGAGGTATATGTGGTATCAAGACGAGGTGGGAGGTGCAAGGCACACTGCGGAGGATTAGGATAGGAGGACAGGCGCATACCTTGCTGATAGAGAGCAGGCAAGCGTAGCAGATGAGACGAGACCAGAGCGCAATTGACCTATGCCACTTCTGTCTGAATACTCGTTATACCCCTTCATTTCAGAGTGTGCCGACACCTTGACAGTACAAGTAGCTAGTAGGAGCGATTGATTAGACGGCGCGAAAAGTTGCCTACAATAGATCGACTAAAGATGAACTTAAAAGCCTCGTCTCTCTTTTTACCCAGAACGCTAGCCACAATGTTACTTTACTTTAGCTCATCTTATAGGCTTGAAAAGCCATCATTAATTATGCAAAAGGTGAGTATAGCCATTCTACACAAGGTCTACTTACGCTGATATAGGTAGGTCTCACTTTGAACTTAGACTCAGTTATTTTGGTCAGACCAACATCTGGGATATGTGGGCCTGAGGCATCCAGTTATATGTGGGAGCAGCCCTGTAAGCCCTCGCAAAAGCACTCGCAACATTAGTATCACTGGACGACGAAGCAACGAGATTTGCAGAGTGAGGCGGAAGACATAGTTTAATCGAGGTTATATGACCTCATGTTTAAATGATTCGAAGAACAGCTTGTTTATCCCTGTTTTCAAACCTGCTTCTATTCCCCCATATTTCATCCGCCAGCACTGCTATGATCATATTATTGCTCTTGTTATCGTCTTATCACATATGATGACATTCCTCGCTATGTTTGGTTCTTCCACTTTCGCTGCCTCTTCCATTGATCTCGTCTGGTCCAGACGTCACTCGAGCGCTCGGTTGAGGTGGATATTAATTGGAATGGAGTCCTCGTTTTCCACATACAAGGCCGCACCTCCCGATATACAAACATGCACAAAAAGATGACGAGCTCCTCACCAAGCTGAAAGAGACTACGAAACTCACCTGGCAGCAAATCGCCGGGTATTTCCCCGGTCGCAACACCAAGACTGCAGGTGTAGTATCCTGAGAATCTGAAAAAAAAAGGGACAGTGAATAGTTAGACGATAGATATATTGTTTCCTTCACTTTTGAGATACACATGGTCGAGCTAACCGATTCGCTTTGTCGCAAACATAGGCAGAAAAGTCCTTCTATACCATGCATTAGTATGTGTACTACCATTGAGAGATAGAATATCGACTAAATACGTGGTTCCGAAGGACTAGTGTAATGTGTTGGATTGAGCATCTGGGTATATATGAGTGTATTGCATTGGCCTTGTACAACTAGAAACATAACGTAGCCCCGGTCAAAGCTGCTGTTGCGCGCTTCTTAGGACTTCACAGAATTGGCGGTATCATAGAGACCTTTCTCGACGTCTTCTTTCGTACCGTCCTTCTTAACGTAGCCAGTCGCCATGACAGCGTGAGTGCCTCCGTTAGCTTCTGCCAATGCTTGATCGAAGATGGTACCTTTCCAGCATTTGCTTGCAGCTGGTACTTATGGTACACTCCATCTGCTTTTGTAATTTCACCGTCGTAATCCCAGCGTGTGCCCAATGTTTCTTGTTCTGCAGATGTTTTCGGATGTACTGTCTTGCCGCGAGTGGCAGAAGGGCTCGCGAGTTTTTTCCAAGTGTTGTCCTCCATCGCTTTGGCAACGGATTTGCCGAGTGATTTTCCCAGTCCCATTCTGGCGATAGCAGCTTTACGAGGTGGTCGTGGTGGCCTTTCGATTGGATAGAGTTGGCTGAACAGTTTTGCTTCGTTGGAGGTACTCTGTTTTGTCTGATGAAACTTTGTGGGATGTATCAGAAGGCAGCGTACTCGTTCGGGACGACACCAGGGGTCTTATAGGCATCTGTCTAATGGCGCAGTCCTCAATCAACATTACAGCAGTCAAGCGCGCGCTAAC
This sequence comes from Polychaeton citri CBS 116435, assembly GCA_010093785.1. Classification (NCBI taxonomy): domain Eukaryota; kingdom Fungi; phylum Ascomycota; class Dothideomycetes; order Capnodiales; family Capnodiaceae; genus Polychaeton; species Polychaeton citri. The sequence goes on from MU003817.1 coordinate 68,297, forward strand.
CCAGTTTATGTTTAAAGGCTAGAGTGCCATAGCTGGCGTGACGGATGCGCAAGAGTCACAGACGGGACGTGCAAGCGTGTGGTTTCAAACGAGATACTCTTGCCGCGATAAAGGTGGAAATGGGAATTAGCTGGTTTCGTGAAGAACTGTATGTGCAATCCAGGGTATCCATTCGACAAGCTATTGGTTGTAAGAGTGCGCTTCAACAAGCATAAGTATCAGTTAATAACCAACTGACTAGCTAATTGATTAGCTGATTAATACAGAGCCTATTCATCATAATGATAACCTCATTGTAGCAATGCAAACCAGCCGTCAAGAAGTCCTCATTATAATGGAGGAAGACTGTACCGCAGGCGCCAGCCGGAGGCTTGCAGTGACGTGCACCCGGGGCGACCCGTTTCTCGTACAGCCGCCAACATCGAGCTTCCATGCATAATCGTTCGTTCCATCACCGATATTACTCGGGCCCTTTGAGGCTTTTAACCCCTACACACTACCACTCATGATCCGGTGCGCCTAAATGCATCACCTCTTCAAAAGCCGTTTTTTGTCTACGTACTCTCGATATTTCAGACCATCTTTGTTCAAGCGGTCCATTGCTTGTTCTTATCTTCATACCTCCACAGATGGATCGTTGAACACGTACGATTATACACGTGGAAGATGGCTGTATGTTGTCCAAATCGCTCTTGAAAGTCACATCTACTCAAGTCTATTATAGGTGGAACGAAGAGCTGCGACGCGCAGACCGCAGACGGCTATTCAATGTGCAAGAGCTCAAGAGTCTTGCCGCCGCTGCTGTCTCTCGGAAATTGACACATGTTGTCAATTTCAAGTAACTTGCTGAGGGCGGCTTCAATTGCACTTCTCTAGTAACCATGCAGGATGGATTTGAAATGATTGCCCGTGTTCCCTACCCAATGACTGAGCCTAAACAACTTCTGGTTGCAAGCGAGGTGGCGACAATGGGTTACCTCCGATCTTGTGGCATCCCCATACCAGAGATATATGGCTATTCGGTGACTTCCGACAACTCTGCAGGCACCGAATACCATTTTATGGAAGTTAACCCCGCTATAAACCTTGGTGACATCTGGTTTGAACTGGGCGAGACAGCAAGAACTACTATTGTGCGCAGGCTCGTGGAATTAGAGTCTCGACTCTTCTCGCTCAGATTTCCAGCAAGCGGTAGCATCTATTGCAGTCGGGACCTCGACGCCGCGTCGGACAGAATCAAGATTACGTCCGGCTCGTGCTCGAGCAACGGACAATTCTGCATCGTGCCGGATATGAATCTTGCTCTATGGTACGGCGGCAGATTGGCCCTTGATACATTCCGCGGCCCATATAAGCAGCACCGCTTTGCTTGACCAAGCAAGAAACTAGCTGTGATTTGGGGATGCACGAGCTGATGCCGTGCAGACAGAGGTCCTAAGGAAGTTTTAGAAGCCGGAGCCAAGAAAGAAATCGCCTATTTGGCACGGCAAGGGCGTCCATTGCACCCCTTTCAGCGGTTACGACGCGAATGGGTTAATTACCAAGAGCAATCTCACTTACGTCATATGGAATATTTGGAAAAATATCTCAATAGCACCCGACCTTGTGCCGTCAAACAAGGCCAATCTAGCACAACCCTCGATAAGACATCCCGACTTACAGCCAAACAATGTGTTCGTATCGAGAAATCTTGAGATAATAGGACTCATTGACTGGCAACATTGTACGGTCGTTCCACTTTTCTTGCAAGCTGGCATTCCGGGAAGTCTGCAAGATTATGGTGACAGTGTTTCAGAATCTCTCGAAAGGCCTCAACTCCCAGCGAATTTTGACGAACAGGATGAACCGGAGCAACTCAAACAGGTTCTACTCCTTCGCAAGCGCCAACTCCATTATACTTATCTGACGGAAACTTTGAGCTTAAACCCCGCTCACGGACAGGTGCTCATGGATCATCTATCCGTTTTGCGTCGTAAGCTCTTCCGCCACGCCAGCGAACCTTGGGAAGGCGACAGTTCCGCATTGCACATCGATCTCGTTGAACTAACAAGACGGCGAAGTCTCTGGATCTTGCTCATGCCATGGACGCAGCAGACAGTCAGTTCCAGAGTTGCTTGGAATTGGTTGGCGTTGGATCCGAGGGTTGGGTGCCCACAGAGCAATACGACGATGCAAGGCAACGTGAGCAACAGCTGAAGGCGGACACGCTCCAGGAAGCTGAGTCTGAGCAAGAAAGAAGGCAAATATGTGACCATTGGATCTTCGACGATATTGACGAGACAGCGTACATGTAGATACTGTGTGCTCTGGGACATCTCAAGTGCCAGGTGGGCAGCTATTCTTGCTGTAATGGTTGAGGAACCGCTCCCGCTTCTCTGATCGCTGTTGCTATAATCTGGAAGCAGCTAGTCACTAATGGTGTTCGATACTTTTGCACCTTACTCAGTGATGTCTTGGCAGGGTCTCTGTATACACGCTTTCTCAACAGCAAAAGCTGCCGCACATATACATACAGGCAGCTCTACAGAAATTCAGCCTACTAAGCTGTGAGGGCATGGGTATACGCATGATCCTTGACCGTTCTTGGCAGTCGTTCCTCTACTCGAGGATGCGATGATGCGCAGTGTGTACGGCACCCGCCAGTTCACCATTTCCAGCTTGGACAACGCATTCCCCGATTGAAAAGTGCCGGATACTGCATGATGTACATGAGGTCACCCATTTAGCATAATCAACGTAACGATTCTGCCATGCGGCCTTAGGTAGACATGAGAAGTTTTGCTGACGCCTTGTGGCCGGACAGCTCGCAGTCAAAAGTAGAGCCGCACGGCAGAAAGGGTCCCGGGTACTTCCCCGATTTCTATTACGATGTCAAAAGCTGGATCTGGGGCACGTTGGCTTCCAGCCAAGCCACCTTGCACAGTAGCTTACTATACGCCTTTCCAGTTGCATCACAACATGACCCCACATCAACTGGACATTTCCGCGGCAGAGGAACAGCGAAACCGACATCGACAACCATCGTCAAACATCACATCAATCGCATCGTGAGGACAGAGCTTATCCATGGAGCACACCACAGTTTCACAGCCATGGTTTCACGACGTGCTATGCTCCCTTGCTGCGTCCGCGCTGTTATCGCGCTCGCTCCATTGGCTTCCCATGCAACTATATCAGTCAGTGTGTCACAACACGATAGCCATCACACAACCGACGCTTCCGGCTATGCTGACCCAAGACTCGAGCAAGCCCAATGATCCTGCTGTCGCATGTCCGAGCCCGGCGTGTGATGTTCACGATACTGGCGTAATCATGCCAGAAGGATTCGAAACGGGACGTATCGTATTTAGGTCATTCATCAGCTCTATCATGCTATCATAGAACCGCACAGGGTGACAAAGCGCTGGCAGCCACGCATCCAGTAAATGCTTTCAAGGGTACGACTGGGCAGTACTCCGCCTGCAACTACTTCTTCTGCTTCTTGGACGGAGGAGCGCCGCCTGACTCGCGCTTGCTTTTCTTGCTACCCTGGTCTCCCACAAGGGCCCGGATATCGACCGGCCCGTCCTCATCCTCCATGTCCTCGTCATCCTCCTCAAAGTCAAGCTCGCTTAGCTCCTCGTCTTCCTGAGCTCCAGTGAAGAACTCAATTGCCTTCGGCCATATTTCCTCGGCAAGGGTGACTGCGATCTGCTCACCAGCCTCATGTACTTCGACGTCTTGGTCGTCCTCTTCATCCAGATCTTCGTCGCTTGGCTCTTCCTCGCCAACCGTCTGGCCTTCCTTTCGCTGCTTCTTCTTCTCCTCTTCCTTCTTGTTTGCTTGTTCTGACTCCTCAGCACTGATCCAACGCCTGTCACTAACCCAGCCAAACCACGTGAAGAAGGATGTGTTAGATCCATTCCAGTGTTCGACCTTTTCTCGCAGTGGAGCGTACTCCGACACGCTCTTGCTTGTCATATCGCCCGCTTTCTTGCGGGCTTCGAAGAGAGCGACAGCCATGTCTGACAGACCTTGTGTCAGATCCTTGCCCTTCTTCCAGTGGATCTTGACTGGTTCCGATACAAGACCGGAGTAGCCGTCCTTTGCGCGACGGTACCAGAACGACTTTTCCAAGACGGTATCTTCAAAGTCCTCGTTGGGCTGGAACTCAAATCTGAATCGCAAGCTTCTGGGTTCGCCCTCGCCGGCAACAATTCCAGGCCTGGTTACCTCCATGCTGACAAGGCTCTCAGCGAACAGTCTCGAGTCTTGGGGTAAGATGAACTGATCGATCTCCAATGGCACTTGTTCGAACACAAGTGGCCAGAAGCTGGGGATCTTCGCGACGGCAGCCGCGCGCTTCTGGTACACCTCTTTGCTCTTCTCAAACTGGATGCGCACTATCGGACAAGGTCAATTCAAGACCGCCCCTCCAAATGTAGCAGGGCAGGCTTACTGATGTCAAGGTCAATGTCATTGAATTCATCCTCGATGAGGGCAAGGTCCTCGTAGGACACTGGTGCAGCTTCTTCCGCCATGGTGAGTTGTGTGCGACGTGTATGAAAAGTGATTCGGCGTTTTATGTCTGCGGTTGGGGAAATGTTAATCGCATTTTGCATTCCCTCATCAAAAATAAGATTCCTCGAAATTTTGGAGCTCTGGGGACCTGCGGCAGCCTCGGCACGGCAGCACGCGATACGCAGGGATCGTTTTTGGGGTCCGACCCTTGAAGCTTTACTCTGTTACGTCACTGCTACGCGAACGCCCTCTCGCCTATACCTGGGTATCTGCTGCTATATGAAGTTGCTATTCTATTAACCTAACATGCTTGCCTCCGGCCAGCACAATTTTATAAAAACCATCCAAGTTCCAGCAAAAGGCCAGCTGCTTGTAAGGAACCATTCAAAGTTTGTTCGGTAAGGATGTGAACAATCGAGCCACCGTCAATGACGCTGGCTTGCTTGTCATGGGAGTCATCGAATGACTCTGAACCACAACTCTGTTTCGTCGAAAAGAATGTCCATAGCCTCACTAAACAATCATTGATGTGCTCTAGAGTTTCCCCATTTCATTCAGGTAAGTGCTCGGATTCTCATGTGCCAGAAGTTCACAACAGCTCTCTTAAGTAGGTCGTTGGCCTTCGTGAACTTACAGCTTCATTCACTAGCCTATCTTCACCCTTCAATCATATTTCGTGTCCAAAGATAAACACACCGGCGACAGTTGACCTGCTAGAGTAGGCCATGGGCGGCGACGCTTTTGCGCAGGCTGTTTCGCAGAGCGAGGACCACCCGACTCTGCACACACCTCGCATGGATCCTGCTACATACACAAGCCTGAGAGACACTTATACTCAGAAGCTGGTCTCTTGCCTCCCATCAGCGAGGGTTCTACCATACAAAGAGGCGCCTGAAAAGACCGACTATGGGGATATTGATTACCTTGTGGCTACAAGTGATGCAGTCAATTTCTCAGAACTTGCACAGCACATCGGTGCAGCTGCTTATCTGCCTCGTGGGACCAACACCGCTTCATTTGCTGTCCGACATGATGGGCACGTCGGCAGCGAGCCGACTCGATACACCCAGATTGCGTCAGATCGACCCAACGCTCGCCAACCTTCAAAGACAGTCACACTGGAGCTATACGCCCAGGTAGATCTGGCAGTCGCCTCGCTCGACGAAGCAGACTGGCGCATGTTCATGGCATCGTACAGCGACCTCAGCGGCATCATCGGGAACATCATCCGCAACGTGGGCTTCACATTGAACCATTCAGGGCTCTACCTCCGTCTCCGCGAGCTCGACGAGGCGAAGCCGAAGAACTACATCAATGTGTCCGATTCAGACGGCATGGTTCTGCTCACAGACGACGTCTCCATGGCCTTGAGTTTCCTCGGTCTGGACGTGTCGAGTTACGATGCAGGCTTTGACACGCTCGCGGATATGTACGCCTGGGTCGCAGGATGCAAGTACCTTTATCCGGAAGCCATCTTTAAGAAGCGCGACACCTGCCGCGACAGGCAGAAAGCCAGATCGAGACCTGTATTCACCGGGTTCTTCGATGAATGGCTTCCCAGCAACAAGCCAGCCTTCGCCCCCGTACGCAGAGCTTCGAGTGATGCGACCCTTGCACCGTCTACCGGTAATGTAGAGGAGGACACTCTCTCTGCATATCGCCTAGAAGCCCTTCAAGAATCCCTCGACTGCTTCAGCAAGCAACAAGACTATACCACGAAGCACAGCACCCTCATCCGCACGGTATCAAACGCTACAGCAGCATACCTACTCAAGCCCATGATTGGAGCAGCAAGCGGCAGGCAGGGCACAAGTCTCACCGAGATCCTACGCGCGTTTAGGCGCTGGGTTGGAATTGACGAGAACGGGAAACTCGTTGTATCGGAGAAAAGGCACATGGATAAGGAAGCGTTGTTGTACAGTGTTCTAGACGAGAGTGGTGAGGCAATACGAGAAAGAGAAGTGGTGGAAGCGTGGATCGCGGAGCATTGGGAGGAGATCAGGAGGAAGGAGAGGATGACGGCGAAGGAAGGCAGTGCCTGAGGGCAGGTTTCAAGATTGGTTGACGATTGCGTGGCCCAACCTGTGGCGTTGGTGTTGATGCAGTTGTTTGTTACGGAGCATTGCGTCGTCGCATGTCAACACGATACCCTTTTGTGTGCAACTTCAATGTGAGTTCTTTTAGACTTGATCAGAATGCATTCGTTGGCTCGGTTGTATAATTTACCACCGCCCTCCACGGAAAGCCCTACCACGCCCAAATGAGCCTCCTCGAAAGTCGCCTCTGTACCCGCCTCCCCTACCACCGCGTCCTCCCACAGGAAACCCACCGCCGCTCATATCACTCTGATATCCGTATCCCTGCCCGAAATGCGGTGGGGGAAAAGAACCTTGTACATTCGCGGCTTCCATGTCGTTGCCTATCGCCAGCATTCGTGCCCTTTCCACCGGATCCTCACCCCCAGGTGGATCCTGGTATTTATTCAGCTCCTCCATCCGCGCAGCTACGTTAGCGGCAATCTCCTTCCGTTTCGCGATGCCATCATAGCTCCAGCCCCAGTAATTCCTCGTAGGTCGTTCGGGATCTTTCCAGATAGTGCTCCCCAAAGCATCAACGTCAGCGACGTCGTCAGGGCTGGTGTACTTATCGAAATGCCGCAGGCATTCCTTATGGAGCCAAGAAACTTCACGCTTGAGAGCATCGTCTGCTTCGCGTCCGCCATTCTTGAGTGCATAGCCGTACATTGGTAATCGTTCAGCACGCAGCGGGTAGCCAGTCGTGCGCTTCTGGTAGAGACCGTTAGCGGCGGGAAGCTCATGCCAGGGCGCTGCTGGATCATTGGGCACGCCGTGGTTTGCGGGGAGGATCCATTTCGATTCGTTTTCTTTCCTGCGGCGCACTTCGTTTGCCTTCTCGCGGTCTTGCGAGTCGAGAGCGTCTATCAAGTCTGACCAGGTGGACTCTGATGCCGTGGAGATTCTCTGGCGCAGTTTGGGTAGGCTTCGCGGGTCGAAGATTGCAAGGTTAGACCATAGATCTACCAAACCATGGACAAGGGGCAAAGTCCCGATTTTAGATTCACAAACTGCCAGTTCAGCTACCAGCAACACAGTTGGTTTGAGTTGCTCGTCAATAGCCTTGTCGTTGATGGGAAGCGCTACGGATTGCGAATGCCTCCCGTCCTTGAGCCGCCCGTAGACATGAGCTAGAACATCGTGCAGGACGTACAGGACATGCAGTCGCTTGAAAGCAGGGTCGGGCGCCTGCATCACTTTGCCATTGACGATCTTGCCCAACCCCTCATTTTCGTCGCTTGGCTTCATAGTGTCGACTTTCTCTCCTGGGTTGCGAGGTGAACATGATTTTGTAACAGTGATAAGGTACTTCGTTAAGGCTGCTGTCCGGGACGTAGATGACAAGATATTGCGTATGATGAATGATTTGCATTGCTGCACATCGGATCGCGTACAGCAATTGAGTGTTTTGAGGAGACTTTTGGTAAAAAGAGTCGCGTCGTCTCGTTTTACATCTGGGGCTGGAGGGTCTGAACGCAGAAGCGCAGACGTAAACACTGCGCGAGCGACACTCAAATCCATTGGAGATGATTTGCCGAGATCGAAGCGATGTTTATTGAGCAGTTCTGATTCCTCCCGCCGTCGGGAGAGTACTGTGTTAGCGAAATGATCGAAGTATTCGAAAGGGAGAATGTTGTGGGTATAGGTGATGACCGTCGAACGGAGCGGTCCGTCGGTTTGTGCCGCTCCAGCTGCGTCGCGCATTGTGTCCCCTAGATCATGTACTCTCCCTTCACGAAGATTGATGGTTCAGATCAATGATAGGTCTGATTCCACTCTAATGATGCACAGACTCAGGCACATAACATCTCCCACTTCCATAGAGGCGATTTTCCGTTGCCTTGGTCAAATGAGGCATAGGGTGCGTGAAGATAACAGCCTACCGGTGAGACGAAAGGTGAGGTACGTAGTCAGGACATCCATGCAATAAAGTTCGCATGATGCATAATGGACCTGGGACTTGTCAGCGGCGATCTACCAATTTCTACATCTCTACATCTGGCATTAATGAGATGCATTTTGGTGTTGGTTGCCAGCACTAGTGACTTCCACTGCTACTGCTTAACTTTTAAAGAAAGAAGATGGCAGCAATCTTCGCGAGTACTGCGAGTGCTGCGGGCCTGATATCATTGGCAGTCCAGGCGCTCGACAGCGCTGCTAAAGTGAAACGTTGCTATAATTCGTTCAAGCACGCTCCGCAAGAGATAAAAGATCTTGTGGCTGAATTGGAACTGAACCAAGAGCTTCTTACCCTACTGAACTCTTCTACCATAGGACAGGGACAGCAAGCCCAAACGATAGGACAGAGCCAAACTTTAGTGAAGTGCACCAAGTTGTGTGATGGCATACAAAAAGATCTCGAGGGTGTCCTCAATCCTCTTCAAGCTCAACTGATGACGAATCCAAAGCGAGGTGCCGCCAGATATGTGTTTGCTGAGGGTCATATCAAAGAATGGCTCGTGAAATTGGAGCGTGCAAAGAGCATGTTGGTCGTGGTCCTCGCAGAGACAAACAGGTCCGATAACTCCACAATTGACAACTAGCAGTGGAGTAGAGATTGATCATCAATTCAGCTACCGCACCTCGACCCAGCTTGAAAGCATACAGGCTGGTGTGACCAATATATCCACGTCACAGCAAGCCTTCGGGCAGCAAATAGGCAATCTACTAAGCACTTCGTGAGTTTCCCATAGTGAACAATCAGGCACTCAAGCTGACGGCCATTACCGAAACGATACTACAAAGCAAGGCCGCAGCGCTGTTGACGAATGGAAGGCTCACATCCGGGCTTCAAATGCTGTATTCCAATCACAATCCAAGTGAGCGCCCCTCCCAATTCCAGCTGTACCACAGACAATCTGACGGCTGTACCAGGGATACCCAAGAAAAGATCAGCGAAGTTTCACTCGAGCTCGGTCGGCTGGCAACTTCAATCAATGCTGGTACATTAGAAAACAGAGCCATACGGTCGGAAGTGGACCGCCTGAACCATAGATTCGTGGACCTTGTGAACTTGCCAGAGGGCAGGACCATATACCGGACACAGCGTCAAAGAGCGTTTAAATGCTTCTTCATCGAGTACAGCTCATCCACTAACGAACATGTGAGCAGCACTGATAAAACCCACCTTCAGCAATCCTCGAGGCGTGATCGCAATGGGTCCATTGTTGTACGACTCAAAGTGGTCATGCCGACCTTGTTGTATAATTACCACCTAGCGCTAATATGTATGAGGAGTATATCCGGATGGACATGGTGTTTTCGATCTTACAAGACCTTACCTAACGAGTCGATAGCTCTAGAAGCGTGCATGAAAGGGGAGGTCGGTAAGGTTAGAGACCTTCTAAGTGCACGAGAGTTGTCGCTTTATGATGAAAGTTGCCAGGGTCTCAACATGCTTCAGGTCAGTGCTTGCAGTCAGACCGTTGATATGTAGCAGCCAAGTTAATGATTGTCAGGTTGCTGCATATGCGCACCAAGATGCCATATGCCACTTCCTCATCCAGCAAGGATTGCAGTCTCGAGGGGCTGGTACATTGGAGGTAACCGCATAACCTTGCACTTGGCCATTTTTTCTAAGTCGTTGACTTTGTATAGGATTCCGCACTTTATCACATGCTCTACGTTAATCCAGGTGGCATTCCCTCCATGGAACGATCAATCGAGCTCTTCAGGTATCTTGAACGGCATGATGACATTGAACGAAGCGAACTCGATTCTGAAGTAGCCCGATTGTTCTTCACGTATCCAGACTGGTCCCATTCAGAGCATCTCATCTTCCTTATCAAGCTATACTCCAGGAGTGCAATAATTCATGTGCGAAGTCCCCACGACCCCTCGGAGGATGATCGTGCTGAAGCATTCATGAAAGACTTGACACGTTGGAGGGACGAGCCGCTTATGCTCAGCTTGACTGTCGCTCGAATCGGCCGCATATCGAGTGTTCTGCAGCTCGCAGCTCGGTATTTTGCTTACACTGCCTTCACCAATACTGAATTGGACCAAGGCTCGGTCGATGGATGGCGTAAGATCTGCTTGAAAGCAGTGTTGGCAGGTGCAGATTTGCAAGGAAATTTCGAAAATCAGCTAGACTGGGATTCTCCCTTAGGCATGGCAATCGAAAACGTCATGAGTACCATGTGGGCATATGAAATTGAGGGACATATGCAGTACAAGCTGGTGAGCAGGTTCCTTAAGGCTTGGTTGAGTCTACTGAACGATGCTGGCGTGAACATCCCTCAATACGTATTGAGGGAATCGCGGTTACTGAAAAAGGTCAAGTCTAGACTGATTGACGAAGTCCCAAAAAAACGCAGCCCACAGACTCTTCAAGACCTGTGGGTCAACTGGCTGTTGAGTGGTGTCAGACTTAAGAGGACACATCGGTCTCCACGATGGCGTCTTCAATGGCCACCTGCTGCAAGTATCGGCAAACTCTCCGGTCCACGAAAGAGCCACATTCTAGACCAAGCTACATCTGGTCACTTTCAGCATTATCTGCATATACCTGGCGCTTGGGGATCTCCAGAAGAACCTGATTGCCAGGCAGATTCATTGAATGGGCTGCCCAGCGAATCAGTCGATACTGAGCAACAGTCTGCCCCAGTGAACAGCATGACAAGTAGCACTCACAAGCTGGGCTTCCCCTGTACGAGCTCCCTGTTCAATCATAGCGTTCAGGGTGAAGCGTATAGAAAGCTGCGGCTTGGCAAGAATGACGCTGATGCTTTGTCGAGCTCGGCAGATGGCAGCATCTATCCTATCCATGAAGAAGGCTGTAAGTGCCGTCGATGTTTGCAGGAGAATGATCGCAGAAAACGAGCACGGCAGAAGACTCGGAAGCTTTTGAACCAAGTGTCTGGTTCACTAGATGAACTGCGTATGGATAGTGGCGGTGGCAGTGGCTGTGGACATCCATTACCAAGGGATCCCCCACAACCAAGAGATCCTTGCGCGGTATGATAGTGTAGTGACACTGTAAAGTAACCGGTTAACTGGTTTTTGAAGCCCTATGATCGAGCTCTTCTGCCAATGATTCTAGCTTTGCGTCTCTTTCAGCACGACTGATCCCCTTTATGCCAGCAATGATGAAAGAGAGACTCTTTTCAAGCGATGAGGTTAGGTCATTGACGGTATGGTGATCGGCAAGATGGTTTCCCAGTAAATGAGTAATAGAATCAGTTAGCGTTAAGACCTCAACTATAGCACTTTTCAATGGCTTGCAGCTTCGGCTTAGTAGCAGGTTCATCTCGATGCCATTGCAATATGCGATATAGTATGCTGCCAATGAATCAATGTCACTGGCTTTGCTCCAACCTTCAGCTAGTTCTCGACGTAACAGCTGGGTTGTGTCACCAATATGTCCAAGTAGCACTTCTATGAACCATAACAAATTGTGCCGTACCTTCAGAACGGACGTATTGGTCATTGACCTCTCTGAGCTGGATGACCTCTGCCTAAAGTCTGGAATTGGCTGACTCAATAAGCTTTTGGCGTAGTACGCTTGCAGCAACAAGCAGAGGACTTGAGCATCTACAGTGGGAGATTCCTCATGAGTGATGTTCTGCAAGGGCCATGGCATGGCATAATGGAGGGATATTTGTTGAATCATCTCGAAAGATGTCATGTTGGCACTGTCCGGCCTGGCCTGGACGCTGATTGAGATGCTCGCTGCATGTACGCCCTTGCATGTGCCTAAAGTCTCTTGGGCCATCTCAGTAAGAAAGAAGTCGTCATACCAGCCAGTTTGCTGTCCCTTCAACCGACGGAAAAGTGCAGTAGCAAATAGTTGAAACTGAACACCGTCACTGGAGTGAAAGACGTGCCCTAGCATATCAGGAAATTCCAAAACTCGTTCCTGACGTACCAATTGCGTCCTCAGTGATTTATTCGTTTGGCCTGTATTTGTTGTCAGCCAGTCACTCAAGCTTTGACCAAACTGTTCTGAGAAAGGGAAGAGCGGCATGTCTACGAGTTCTGACTTCAGTCGAGCCCACGTTGTAAAAGGCGCTCTATCGTACGAAGTCTCGTCATGAAGGCCACTGTTGGCACTTCTTCCGTTTAGTTCCTGCAAGAACGCTTGGCTTTTGCCGAGAGCAAATATCTGCTCGACCATTGGTTGCAAGAATGATGGTGCTGATGTTAATTTCAATTGAAATCTCTCAATCCACATTCTTCCCAGAGTCCAGTCTTTCGAATTAGCCTCCTCAGTGAAAAAGGAATCATTGATCTGTTCAAGACTCCCGCTATGAATCCAAGTCGCGACAGATCTAAGGTAGACACTTGTTGCGTTCGTCAAAAGCTTGGCGCAAAGAAAGAAAAGCGGGTTGTCTTCATGCATCTGAGCTTCACAGGCTGTGCTGTACAACTTGTCCAACAAAGTGTAACCTCCAGTCAAGGAAGATGTAGCTGGCCTGACGACTCTGACATAAAGCTGTTGCAAAGGACGAGCAAGTATGCATATGTTCGTGGCAATATGCAGAATACTAACCACCTTGTCGACGTTCAATTCCAGCAGTCCATACTCCAAGCCAGCGAGATCCCTATCGAAGAGATTTAAGTTGTCCTGAATGTCTGCTTGACAGGCACGTACGTGCGTGTGACTGATACCATGGGCCATTTGGCACCATTGCCGGAGTGACCAGATGGCAGACCCTACGTTCGCACAGCACTGAAGCTGGCCAATGACGGTAGAAGCTGTGGCTGTAGTGAGAACAAGATTCTCTTGTATCGATATATTGTTGCCCTTGGAGCATCTGTAAAGTCTACTCGGCAGTCCCTGGAACATTGAGAAGGTTTCTCTGATCATGTTGAGTTCTGAAAGTTGTACCGTCTCATCTGCAGCTTGGGCCTTGTGCAAATCATGAATATACTGTTCGCTGATGTCATAGCTTTCAGTGTCAAGTCTAATCAGGTATGAACGCGCCAGCACCTCCGGATTGTCCTCGACATCAGTCGCCTGAATACTATTACTGAGGTTTGACACGGCGTGGTCTTCAGAGGGGTCTTCTTCAGCGCCACTGGAGTGATACCCTCTCTGCACATCCGTCCAAAGGTCGTCATCAGTGAGCGGATCATGTTCAACTATCTCTTGCCAGGTTAGCGATGGTGCAACATGGTGTTGTGTGTGCGACTTGTCTAAAGCTGTAACATCTGTCTTCTCCACAGGCCGATCAGATAGTAGAAGCAGTAAAGAAAGAATTTCTGGCTGCGTTTGTGATGGTCGGTCCGGCATCTCGTCCCATCTTGACTGGAGGGCTTCAGCAAGATCATCTCGATTGAGGATAGAGAATTTCTCGATCAGTCCCTCGTACGTTGCATGGACTGCGAATTGATTTGTCCTAGCATGCGGTTGATTGCGCAGGCCGCGAGCAGCGATGCTCCTAAGATGTTTAAAGCGAGCATTTTCAGCCCCTACACCAGTGACAGAAGAGATCAAACCATCGGTCAGTGCCTGGGACCTTGTAGAGTGGGCCATGAGCAAAGGCAGACCAGGTACGATTGGGCGACATCTGCAAGTCACATCAAGACCTGCAATATCCCAACCAAGCGAGTGTAATTTTCTTGGTTTGGAAAGACAATCATGAAAAAATGACTAGCAACACTTTACCATACGTTCATGTGAACACTACGATCAGTGAGGTCTGAGTCCAATGTTAATCGAACGCACGCAGCAGACAATGCGCGTCTCTAAGTACAGAAGGCACGAAACAGCGGCCCGCTTTCGCCTTACCTCCCGCAACGCGCTTGCGTCACTAGCCTTCTCCCTGCATCTATGAGGCTTGGCTTAGTCTGCGACCTTTGAATACCTGGTCTCCAAATAAGCATTCCAGACGTAACATCAGTTTATGCCTGGACCTTGCGCCTATTCCCTTTGATCACACCAATGCATGCGCCACGGCTTGACGAATAAAAGCAATGTACGAGAAATACGGGTGGGATCAACGACTTGGGGAGGTCGCCTCATCGGCAAGCACAAGACAGGGGAGCTCGAAGCGAAAAGAGCAGGGTATCAAAGACCGCATAATGGCGCTCCCGAAGCCTATACGCCTGCTGGCAGGCGCTACGATGGTCCTGCTCGTCTTCATACTGTTTCAAACCATGCGATCATCAGGCAAGATAAAATTACCAGGCTCTAAGAGCGGCGCTGCGAACATCTTTCGCGATCCGAACCTTGATGAGACGGGGGAGCCTCCTGAGCCTCTACGTCGTGTGTCTGGAAAAAACTACGACCCTCAGAACCCGACGAGCGATCGAATCAATGCCACTCTGCTGGCACTTGTCCGTAACAAGGAGTTGAATGACATGGTCCAGTCGATGCAGGATCTCGAGCGGACCTGGAACAGCAAATTCAACTATCCTTGGACATTCTTCAACGATGAGCCATTCACAGATGAGTTCAAACGAGTCACGAAGGCTCAGACGAAGGCTGAGTGCAGGTACGAGATTATTCCAAAGGATCACTGGGACATTCCTAGCTGGATCAATCGAGACTTGATGGAGGAGAGTGCGAACATCTTAGAAGAGCAAGATGTGCAATATTCACATATGACCTCATATCATCAGATGTGTCGTTGGAACTCAGGGTTGTTCTACAAGCATCCAGCTCTCAAGGATGTGCAGTACTACTGGAGGGTGGAACCTAAAGTCCACTTCTTCTGCGACGTAGACTATGATGTATTCCGCTACATGCACGATCACAACAAGACCTACGGGTTCACCGTCAACCTCTACGATAGCCCTCAGAGTGTACCCACACTCTGGCCCGAGACTAGAAAGTTCTTAAGCGAGCCGAAGAACAAGGGCTACCTGCACAAGCATAATGCAATGGACTGGCTCACCGACGTAGACGGGAGGCCCGAGCACAATCGCGCCGCGAACGGGTACAGCACTTGTCATTTCTGGAGCAATTTCGAGATCGCAAACTTGGACTTCTGGCGGTCAGAAGCATATGAGGCCTACTTCGAGCACCTCGACCGTGCGGGAGGCTTCTTCTATGAGCGATGGGGCGATGCGCCTGTCCATTCCGTTGCTTTGGGTCTGTTCGAAGATTCAAGGAAGATTCACTGGTAAGTGAAGGCTGTGCTATGCGCTGCCCACGAGAGCATCCACTACAGGGACTAACGCTAGTAAATTGTAGGTTCAAGGATATCGGTTACCAACACATCCCCTTCTTCAACTGTCCGACTTCACCAAAGTGCAGAGGCTGCATCAAAGGCCGTCTGACGGACGGTGACACAAAGTTATACAAAGAAGACTGCCGACCAAACTGGTTCAAGTACGTCGGTAATGAATGGGAACACGAGGACCAAAAGTTGCCATGAACTTCTATCATATACCCTTCTAAACATAGACGTGGCGCTCGGTCATGATTCACGTCTATCGCGAAGGAAGCGAAATATCCATATATCAAGCAAGGGTGACGAGAAGGCCTTGAGCTTCCGTGAGAGCGAGACAGCATGTCGAGATGGCGTTTGATTGATAAGTAACCCAATTGCAGAAAATACTGTTTTTTGTAGGTAAAGTGATTAATGTGAAGAACTACAACATACTTGGACATGCTCTTTAGCCTCGTCAAGCCCCACGAAGATCGCTATCAGATGACAAGCAGATAAAACAGCGCTGAGTTGCCCCAACGCCATGCTCAAACGTAGTATTGCATCGCTTTAGAAGGATCAACGTACCTAACACAAGGAAACAAATCACACCGGAATCATCCTGTTTCACCGCTAGTCCCTTTCACGACATATCATACCCTGATGTCCACTTCTTTACGAGACCCTTCTCAGAATTACAGCCAAGGCATCCAAAGCAGATCCATCTGGCACAACTTCTCAGGATTCGTTGCCTTACTGACAAAGTCCAATACGCTCTGGTTGGCAGGAAGATTGCCTGCAGTCGGCTCTCTCGCCAGCGCAAGAGCCTTGTTGACAATTGCGTCTGAGTTACGTTGTACATTCTCCCTCAGCTCACCCTCACGCACGCCCTGGCGATGAGATTGTGTGTACCAGAATGACATCTCGTCGCGGATGAAAATCGAGAGCTGGTGGTCCATCTCGCAGCTGTTGTTGCCTTCGGTTGGCGAAGCTGCCGCGTTGTTTGGCTGCTGCTGATCTTTAGTAGTGGCCTTGTCATTTGTACTCGTGGAGGCGGGAGTACTGTTCCATGAGTAATCAGAGGTGAGACAGCGCGCAATGGCCATTAGTGCACAGGTGAAGATGCCTTCCGTGTGGATTGGACCCATGAGTGTCTGCAGGTTAGGGGTAAGTCTGAATGGGACAGCTTCCGTGTTGTGAAAGTACGGCTTAGTGCTTGATAGCAAAGGCAGCAATTCAGAGCCCCAGATATTACCGTTGCGACGAGCAATTGACATCTTGTTTGGATATCTCTGCGTCATGTGCATAGTGAAGGTAATGTAGGTCAAAGCCGCAAGCTGGTAGGCAAACTGTCTACGGAACAGCCAGAAGGCGTCGAAAGAGGTATAGCTGTTGGCGAAATATTCGCGAACAATATCCCGCGGCACCATACGCTCCTGCACGTGGTTCAGTGATTCCATACGGATGTTGAGGTAATGCTCCTGCTTCTGCGGCGCAACTGTGCGCAGCTTCTCCATAGTGAAAGCTGTGGGCTCATCTTTGTCCATCTCATTTCGCCTGCAATAATCCTCATACACGCCTTGCAGGGAAACATATGATGCATCGTCCTGGATCATCCGAATATGTGGGGACAGATGAACCATGACGGGCAGATGGAATTGCAGGTTGCGACGACGGCTCTCCTTTTTCTTGAGTAGAGTACTGTTGAAGATTCTGAAAAGCTGCAGAATGCGCTCCTCTCTGCGACTGGATCTTGGCACAGGATGTTGGATGGCAAATGGATGGACGCTGCCATCGTGTCCACGTATCTTGATCCTACGGTGGCTGCTGGTAACACCACGGACAAGGTCAACGACAGGTAAGAAGCGCTCAATACGCACAAAATCCTGGTTCTTATCGTGGTGTTGTAGGTATTGGCCAGGCACCTCCACCTCATCAAACCATACGAACCTGAATCCGCTGAGATGGGTTGTCTGCTCGAGATGGAAGGTTGAAGGCCGACGATCTAGTCTCTCCGCGAGCTTGTCACGCCATTTCCGCAGCTTCCGGATATATTCTGCCATGGTCGGCTTCTTCGAAACGAAGTCAGCCTCGAAAGCTTTGCGAATATGTGGCGGAAGAAGTGACTCTGCAAAGCGTGTTATGTTAACTTCAGTTTGGCTGGGCAATTTTTGTTCGGGTCCGAAAGAGGCAGGTGCACGGCTCACATAGCTGAGTGCGTCATTGAGTAGGGCGACAATCAGTCGGTAGGCATCTTCATCCGGCAGACATTTGAAGTGCTTCTGAATCTGTTCCACCATAGCCTCCATAGAAGCATATAGGAGAGGAAACGATGTGCGCAAGGTGATCATCAACGACTCTGTATGGTCCCATGGCTTCTTCGGCTGAGTAGGCTCAGAAGCATTGGCCCTGTTCTCTTGTTGCTTCTGGTCCTGCTTTGGTGTACCATCTGTTCCGTCAGTCATTTGTACATCACCTGTAGCAGTTCCGGGCCGGGAGTTGGCATTGCTGTTACTGTTGGAGCTCTCGGGACGGATGGCAGGTGACTCTGGCTTCGTACCATCTGCTTTCTGTTTGGCCTGGAGTGCCTTCTCACGTTGCTCCTTAATGCGCGCTTGAGACTTTCGAATCACCTGCATATCTTCATGGCTTGTACGCAAAGAGAAATGAAGTGCCTGTGGGTAATGCTTCGCAAGTTTAGCCAGGATCTCATGGGCGATTAAGGCTTCACCTTCACTGCGAGACAGGTTGCTTAAGAGTTGTGGAATAAAGGTAACCCAGTACCATAGTGGCGAGTCTCCCTCGTACTTCCTGTAAGTCGCGGCCAGCGTGCCTTGGGCGTCATCCAAACTCAACAGCCATAGTATGCGGCTCAGGAGCTTCCTTGACTTAGCACTCTTGTATTGTCCAGCAGCCTCCAGATAACAGCTGAGCGCGTTACCAGCAGGCTCGAGATTTGTTGGGTCTTCCTTGAATAGGAAATCACTGTATCGACCCCATTCAGCCCATGCTTTGGGTAGTTTGATGTCAAAGAAAAGCGCTGTGCCAAAAGCATCATGAGCATCTTGCTCCTGGTTAAGCTTGCTCAAGAACATGCCCTTCAGTGTATAGAATTCTGCCTTTTGCTGTGGACCGAAGTAATTGAGATTGGTGTTGTTGATCACGTCGAGGCCGCTGGTCAACTCGCTACGGTTCTGATAGTGACATTTGGCTTGCTCTCGAAGCTTCAGGAAAGCCTCCTGGATCTCAATATTGGGTAAAGTGTAGATCTTGCTTAGCTGAGTAATGCAGACGTCTGGCATTTGATGCTTGCGTGCGACATGAGCGAATCGATTGATAATCCAAGCTGTCTCATGATAGCCTCGGTAAGCGTAAGAATTGCCAGTGGCATTGCCGCCGGTGGGGAGCAGTGCTAGATAGGTACCGTTGATGAGCTGGAAGATGTGCTGGCGCCACGTGACAAGATCCTGCCACGCATTGATATCGTCCCAAATGTTCGGCAATCTGTCCCGCCAAGTACTCAGAAGCACCTTAAGCTCTTGACTCTTGACATCAAGATTGTTGGCAGTTGTAAGGCTCAGGCTTTGACAGATGACACTAGCATCATGGAGTTCGACAAGCTGCTGGAAGTTTTCAAGGAGGCTGATGTGGGCATGGGTAATGTTCTTTGGTAACTTATGCCAATTCTTAATGGACAATTGAATGTTTTCATCGCAGATTCGAGCAAACAGTGCCTGTGACTCCTGTTTGGCCGATGCTTCTGTCTCCTTGTGAAACTTGAGAAGACCCATGAATGCCTGGAAGAACATCCTTCGTGGGTTTGGAGCATCGGATACTGATTTGATGATAGAGTCCAAATGCTCACGTGAGTCGTTATTGTTCCAGGCTTCATAATTGCGCCACATTGCTTCCAAATAGAGATCGTTGATGTTCTCGTGCTTTGCGAAGTCTCCCAGAATTTCCCATTGCTGTAGCTTCTGCGCGCAAAGAACCCACTGATCCTCCCAAAGCATATACTCGCCTTGTGCGAATGGTAGCGAGCCTGTGCGAGCCTTGACTTGAGCTTGCTCATACATGGTCTGAGCCTTATCCCAGATGCCATTCTGCTCATAAGACAAGGCAGCATTAGTCTCAACAAACTGCGCCCGCCTACGCCAAGTGCCATAGAAGAGGTCACCCTCTTCTAAGGCGGCGTAGGTCTCCACGAGGGCATCGAGAGTGCTTTCGCGAACGTTTTGCGTGTCGACAACGGGGTGAAGTGCAAGGTGCTCCATGTAGGTGGTAGCAGTGTACCAAGCATCGTATGACTTGGCCAAGTACTTCATGACGTGTGGAGGAAATTTACAGATAGGCCTCGCCCTTGCAATGCCCTTAAGCATGGTGGCTACGCAGTTCGGACGCTTGTCGACTTGACGTTGGTGGAAGTCCTTTGTAAGAAGAGCTACTAGGCCTTGCTCAATGTCTTCGCGATCGTCTCGCGAGAGTGTAGACCATGCCATAGGAAAGTATGCTACCCAAATATCATGTGCAAGGTTCCTGTCACCATGCTGTAAATCAGCCAGTGGCATCAGAATGTCTTTTGTCCTGAGGCTGCCGATATCGGACATGAAACGCCGCTGTGAGGCAATTAGAATCTCGAAGCTATCGTCAAGCATGACATCTGAGACTCTTGGGTCGGCAGCATAAGTGCCAAATACCTTAGACGCTGGCAGGCACTTGAAATCGTCGGCATGCAAGTGCGCTGGGCTGTTGGCATCCATCGAGCCGAACATCAGCTGGATAATCTGACTAAGCCAGAAAGAGTCGCCTAGAATGTCCCATTGCTGTTCAGAGATGAGCTTGAAAAAGCGGTTGCTTGTAGAGCGGCTGAGGGCCTTATCGAAGATTGCAGTGAACTTAGAGCGCATTTCTATGTCAGGGCTCCTTAGACCAATCAAGAATGCATGCTCCATACGAACAGCAAGTTCGGAACGCAAGATTTTCTGATCCTCATATATCCGAATGACCAGATTCATGAACTTAGTGTATAAAGTCGAGTCAGTACGCTGCTCAAACAGTAACATCTTCTGGAGCACTGCAGTTTTTTCTTTCAGTGTTGGAACGGGCTCAGTTGGATGGAATACCCATCCTTCGACCTGACCGAGGATCTTCTCGCAGAGCGCGATATTGCTGGAGCGCTCTACTAGGGTCGCAAGCACACTAAGGTATGGCCGCCGGTGATCACCCAATGCAGTCATACGAGAAGACAGTAAATCAACGACCTTAATTATGAGGGCCACAGTTTGTTCAGCGTCCGAGGGATTTTGCTGCGTTGGCTGTTGGCCCTGTGCAACTTGCGGTGGCATTGTGCTCTGAACATGATCCTTAGCCAACTTTGTCTGAAGTGTCTTCATGAGAGCTGGTATGTGGTTGTCGATGTCTTCAGCTTTACGCTGAGCCATCATCCACAACAGGTTGATACCAGCCATGTGATTCCCATTGTTGAGGAGTTCACCCACTGTCGTGTTGAGGAAAGTCATGAACTCTTCCGTTGGGCTATCGGCGTCTGGTAGATCCTCTTCGGATGCCTGTAATGGTATTGCCCTAAGTATGCGCTGCATCAAAGGAGGTAGGTCTGATGTGACACCCTCTGGCTGCTCGGCACCGTGTATAGCGTCTTGGATTTCCGTATTATCGCTTCTGATAGGCTTGGCTAGGAGTTTCTGAAGCTGGGGCAGACGTGCAACGATCCAATGATCAGGCTTCGAGACGACAAGCATCTTTACGATCGCGATTGTGTTGATGAAGCGCGTAATCCAGACTTCGACCTTCTCTTCGGGCTTTATATCATTGCAAAGAATCTGCTCGGTGACCTTAGGGAACATCTGATCTACGTTTACATCATCCCAGTAGTTTGGCTTGAGGAATTTGTAGAATAGATCAAGCGCCTTAGTGACAGTGTCAGTAGAAGGCTGTTGACTAGCGTTCGCGGTGTTCGAGGTATCCTTCAGACGTGGTGCAGATACCGGGAAGCGCTCTGGTACTGTTGCAATGAATTGGACCAGATACTTTATGAGCATCAATCTCAAGGGCTGCGGCGCAACAGCACCCTTCTTCTGGCTCTGCGGTGTTGATGGGCGTTCCGAGACCGGGGAGGCACTACCAGCTAGAGAACCGGTTTCTTCCACCGTCCGTTCTTCCCAGTATAGAAGCATAGAGCACAAGTTAAGTGCAAGCTTTCTGTGTTCTAAAGAAGTATTGGGAAGAGTGGCAACCTTGTTAATGTTTGGTATAATTATAGCAGCAAAAGCTTCCCGACCCTCGTAGAAAAGACCTGGGTGTCGCACCAGAAATTGGAAGATGCTTGTGAGTTGAGCGACATTGGAGATGTCTTCACTAAGGATACGCCTTGGAAGCTTTGACCACATTGGCTGGCGTTGGTCTTGTCCAGAGAGTCGCTTCTTCAAGACAGGCTCAAGGATCTCCAAGGATTGCATTACCAAGTTCTTACCTTCTGCTTGATGGGCCTTCAAGAGAGCGCTGTAGACTTGGAGCGCTATCTTTGCAGGAGTATCGTAGCTGGCGATGAAATATGCGATCAGTGCGTAGGCAGCATACTTATTGATGACATCATCCAGTCGAATGTAGTTCCAGCCGAATTTGATTACGTCCTTGCGGGCATCTTGTAGCAAACTATGATGATACTTGATGAGGAAGGACGTGGTTTGGAGGAGCTCCATGCGAGAATGGTCCACCCCATGCGAATTGTCATCTGGATGGTCCATTCCTACCGATTGTGTCTTCCAAAGCTTGTTGTGGATGTTCTCAGTCATTGGTCGGTCCAGTAGTGCCGTGCCTTTGTTGTTGGGGGCAAAGAGACTGTCCCAATTTCGCATCACATCGTTGGCCAGGATTGGGTTCAGCACGTTGTGGAAGACGAATCGCTTTAAGCCTTGTGATGTTTGCCTAGCGACGTAGACGTCGATACAACGATTCATGACACTCCGCTGATAGTCAACAGATTCGTTGGTGATTATGTTGTGGTAGATGTAGGAGAAAAGCACTGGGCAGACCCCTACATCACGGGAAGTGCACATGTCGAAGATCTCAAAAAGCGTATCGAGGTCATCAGGCTGCTGCTTCAAGTAAAAGGTCATGATACGCATGAACTGCTCCATGCCTTGGACCATTGCCAGGCGGATTGAGCTGGGAACTGCATCACGCTTTTGTAGGCCCTGAAGGTCCTTGGCAGCTTGCATGAAGGCCTTTCTAGCTTTGCCGTTCTGGAGTAGTTGCTTCCCCGCCTCCGGAAACCTACAAATAGAGTCTGCAATGAATATTGCATTTACTGCAGCGTGCGCCTTGTCACCCTCACTTAAGCTGTTCAACGTAAAGCCTTCCACCAGATTATCGACATCCTTAATGATCGTGTCTCGTAACGCGGTACAACCATCGTTCGCCAGCAGTTGAGCAAAGAACCTTCCCTTTCCTTCTTCTTTAAGCGCAGTCTTGAAGTATTCCCAAGACTCGCTAGGGTAGTGGTTCAAATACTGAATCAAAGGCTCCCTGAACGGACTGCGGCAGGTTCTTCTAAGCGACTGTTCCAATTTGAGTACTCGATCGACGAACTCCGGGAGGAATTGGACTGCAGCCGGCGGCAGCAAGTGGAAAACACTAAATATGGCCGTGATGATCTTCATTTTAGGGTTCGCTTCGATCAGTTGAAAGGAGACCTTTTGCAGCATCTGGGGCTCGGTGATATGCTTCATGTGATCGAGTAGACGAGTTCCGATCTCGACTTTGAAATACGTTGTCAGTAACTGTAACAAAGTTCTCAGCCCCTCTAGACCTTCAACGCTCAGCTTTCTCGGGTCCTGCACGTTGACGAGTATTGGTCGGAGTCCACTCTGTAAAAGGTCCTTTGGTAGTTTCTGTGTAGCAGCAAGGACGATTTTGAGACCAGCGTTAGCGGCGGATGATACGTCCCTGTTCCGTGAGTACAGCATTCTGAAGAAGATCGAGATCACTCGCGCTCTATGCTGGGTCTGCTGCTGCGTGTTGAAGCCCGGAAATCTTATGGCTGTGGTCAATAGCTTCAAGCACGCGACGCGTAGCTTCACGATGGCTTCAGAGTTCCGGTGCTCGTGCGGCTTTGTAGCCAGACTCTCATCGTCTGCATCTACGAGCGCCAGAGTCTCATAAAGCAGTCTGTTAAGCTGGTCATCGAAGGTCAAGACATCATTTTCCATGTCAAGGCAGAAGTTGATCGCATCAATGTACCCGATCTGGGCGGCAAATGGTAGAGCGCGCAATGGCTTGTTGAAAATCGGGGCAAGAAGCAGGTCCTTAACCGGCTTGACAACTTCGTGGATCTTCACTCCAATAGATTCAGCAAGTGTGCGTAAAGCATTCTGTGCTGCCTCTCGGACGTGCTTGTTGATATGCGACACCTCTCCTATGAGCCTGTTACATAATGCATAAAATTTGCTCTCCTTATTTTCGAGATCTGCTGCTTTACAATTGGCTCCACAGCGCTTGATCAGAGCTTCCAATGTGTCCTTCGACTGTATGCGAATGGTGGCAGGTAGGTCTTGGGGCATATCCTTGATGACGTATAGTAAAGCACGGACAATGTCCAACTGCCTATTCATGAGCCATCCGTCGCTCAGTCCGAGTTTAGTTATCAAGATGTTGATTCCCATAGTACCTCCCGACTTGACAAACCACTCCTCCTCGTAGCAAGCATGCACGAATGTTTGTGAGAGGTGATGGAAGAATGGTAGGCTCTCTAGCTTCTCTTCCGATCCGAAAATTGTGGCAGCTAAAGTACGACAAGACTGCATTGCATTTTCGGCGACCTCCCTGACTGCAGCATGATCAGAAGCCAAAGAGTCCGAGATGGCATCTGCAAGGATGCCTGTCTCGACGTAGACTGGTCCTTCTCCCGATTTGATGTCGAATGGGTGCCTCTTATGCTTCTCCGTCGCAAGGCCTTGCCCGAGCTCAATGATCATGAAATGTCGATAAATGTTCTGCAAGAAAGCACTTGCGTCTTCAGAGAGCTCTCGTACTGAGGCAGCGAACATGACGGCTTTCAGCAATTTTAGGAGAGTTTGCTGCTGATTGTTTCGCTTGGCGACAGACTTATAGCGTTCAGAAATGCTGAAGGGATCGGGACCGACATCAAATTTCCTATCACACAGATCATCTGCTTGCAGTCTCACCAAGCGTCCCAAATCGTCTGGCAGGTTGTCATATCCTATGATCATCTTGATATGAGACTGCGCTAACTTCAATGCTTGAACTTTGTGGTAATCATCAGAAGCTTTGTTCGTCGGTGATTTAGATATCTCACGGAGTTTGTCAACGGCGGTGTCAATGCCCAACCTTGCAGGCATTGCTCGCTCACCGATCGAGCCAATTAACCTTACGTCAAAGCTCGGGTCATCGTCAGCGAAAGTCTTCCAGTCAGTAGTGGGAGCGCCTTTTAAGAATTTTCTGTTCCTGCCGCCGAGTTTGCCAAGGATGCGCATAGTTGTGTGGGCATGGAAGTGGTTGTGTGGGTGTGGCTGCAAATGATCCCAGAGAGCTGACATCAGTTCATCGATGACCGGTGCCATGATGGGATCGAGATAGTCGGCAGTGAGGTTGTCAACACATAGCTCCAACGTTCTCAGCCCTTGCGCAATTAGCTCCGAGCCTGCCCTCAGCGCTACCACAAGTGGACGCATGAGATAATTAAGATGAGGTAGCAGGTGACTCAGCCGGGCAGGTACTGTCAGTGAAAGCTCGACAAACAGATCACGCTGTTCTGGCTTCTGGGCAGAAGCGAGCAAATTATTCAGTACTTCCAAAAGCATTTCAAGGAGTGGCAGAATCTCCTTGTATAGATGCTCAAAGCGTCCGCCACCTATGCTTCTAAAGAGAGACCGCAACAACATGAAGTAGTTCGTGGGCTCTTCAGCGACGACAGATAGCTCAATGGATTTGGTGATAAGACACGTCACGTGTGGTAAGAGCACCTGTTCGTTCGAAGAAGAGAACAGTGTCACAGCCATGAAGCTCAGTTTGAACAGCCTTAGGAGAATGGAGGATTTGAGCGTATCAGAGGTCCCAATTTCCTCAATTTTGCTCATCAAGAATTGTAGCAGCATGCCAGCAAAGGCAGGACTCGTAGCTTCACTGGCAAGCAGGAATTGAGGGATATGTAAGAGAGCAGGATGCCTGAAGGACTGCTCGTAGAGAAACGGGATTTCAGACTGGAAGACTTCATGAAATGTGGCTGGATCAACGTGATGGAAGATTGTTGCGAAAGTCTCGAGCAGGTCTTTCTCGTCCTTCCCGCTTGACGCCATGTGCTGGCTAGATAGCAGCTCTGGTGTGGCCTGTGTATCAGGGTTTTCAGTGCTGTAGTACTTGAAAACCTGCGCGCCTTCACGAAAGAGCTTGATGAGTACATTGACCTCCTGCGCATCGAAGCCGTAAGCAAGCTCTGGCCAGTTGAGGGGAGTGTTGGCGGAGTCCATTGTTTCCTTGATGTCCGATGGGTTTGAGTTACGCAGGTGCATGAAGAAAGCCTTCAACCCATGCAGACAATTTTTAAATAGAAACTTGTTCTCAGTCACAGGGTCAGTCGCGCGGTCCTTTAGATTGCTGGCTCTAATCGGCATGGCGTTGAAGATGTCCGTCTCGTCCCAGTCAGGTGGCGAGTCCTTATCAGCAAGGTAATTCTCAGGCACCGCATCGATTGATGTTGACACTTGGTGGGAAAGCTTGACGGCATTCGGGTACTGCCTGTTGAGTGAGGCAAACTTGTCCGCAATGCCGTTTAATACTAGCATCATATAATGGCGGGCATCTCTTTTGTTTTCGACCTTTGACATACACTCGGCCATGTTTAAAAGCAGCTTGACACTCATCGTCTGATAGCTTGTTCCAGGAATCTCGTCGTGTAAATTTCGAATGTATACGAGTATGGTGGCACGGATCTGCTCGGGCGAAAGCTGGTCTCGAACATGATGGATCAAGTCGGCCAGCATGGTGTAAGCAAGAGGCCGTAAAGTTTCGTAAGAGGTAAGACCATCACCAATGAGGGTTTGCTCATCAAGCAACTCTTTGATCTTGGGCAAGAAAACCTGACGGAAGTTGAAGTTTATGATGTGTCTTATAGCCACCAGCAACTCTTTTCGTGTAGCAGACTTCTCACGAGGGCAATCCTGCAAAATCCTAACAACCACGTTGGGTAGCTCGCGGAGGAAGTCGTTCAGGAGGTTCTGGTGAGTCCTGATAAGGTACGCAAGAAAGCTCATCGTTTTGACCTGGGCAGTAACCAGGTCTCCAAATGCAGTTCGGTTTCGAATGTCGCGCGCAACACCCGTGAATATCTCGCCCTTGGCCTGGGCTTCTTCGTGTGCACGCCTCTGAGGTCCAGCCTGGAGTTGCAAAGCAGCTTTTATTCTGCTAGCAAATGCCTGGACGTTCCGTGGAGCCAGCTGACGGTGAGCCTGGAAGATTGAGACAACTATGATCGGGCATTCTGCGACGACCTTGAATGATTGCATTCCCTTGACTAGCTGACGTGTCTGCATCTGCTCGCTACCAGGCTCAGCACCAAGCCCAGCGTTAGATGTTGAGACGGGAGACCCAGGGCGAGGCGAGTTGGAGACGGCACCGAGGGACGGGTCATGTGCAGCGCTCTGGGTAGAATCGAAGGTTTCCTTGACAGTGTTTTCTGTGTTGTCGAAAAGCTCCATGATCAGATCAAGGAACGGCTGCGCCCTCGCGGCCAGCATCTTACTCTGGTAGCGCATATGGTCCATGATGATCTTGAGACACAGCACAGCATTGTCCTCGTTCTCAGACTTGACCAGATCCAGACATTTGTCCACAATGCTGGCAGTATGTGCTTCGATGGCATCGGGTTGGTTGGCGGGCAGTCGATAGACAATCTCTAGTACGCAGTGTCGCAATCGCTGTTCAGGCGAAGTACTGATGAAGACCGGCTGTCCATTCAGTATACTCAGAAAGATAGGGATGAATTTGGCCAGGAACACAGAATAGGTTGGCGGCTGGCACCAACGATCGATGCCATCGCGAAGTTCGGTCAGAAGCAAGACCTTGCTCTTGACCTCTAATGCATCCGTTAGAGACTCGCACTCTAGTCATATCAATCCTGCAATCGCGCCTTACCGAAGTTTGTGTCCTGCAGCTTCTCAGCGAGGGCATCCAAATTCTGATCTGCCATCCTGCCCTCTAGAGTCGCATGCAAGTGTTGTAGATGGCAGTCGGGCACCTTCACCACATTATCACCATCAGACGTGTGTCCACATAAGCTTCTTGCCCGTCGCAAGTCGGCAGATAGGTCGCAGGTGATAGCGGAGGAGGAGCAGGAGTCAAGTAGAGGCCGCAGCAGCCAGCAAACGGGCGATCAGGTGTGGCAGTCGTGAAAGTCGGCGGACGCGTGAAACGATCGAAATTCCTATCGAGGACAACTTGATCGATGTATATTAAGGTGGTGCAATCGTGTCGCACAGTAGCACACACAGCAAAGTGGTGCAGAGGTAAAGAGGGGTAGGTCGGTTGTAAAAGTGAGGCTGCTCGATTCTGAAGCTCTTCTAGACAAGAGGAGGCTCTTCTTGAATGTTAAGTTCAAGCTGGTTAGCATGCGACAGGCAAATCGCGGAGAAAGACGTGCAGCCTTGCAAGTGGGCAACGCGCAACTGTAAGAGCCGGGAATTAGCGGTACGGGCCTTCCCGTCCGCTGTCCGAGCGAGACAGGCGAGAGTCCAACCGAGATCAGGGATCCAATACCTGTTGCTAGGGCGCGCGCATCTGTCCCAGTCGTCGCCCTCATTTAACAGGGCACAGGATGCCCTAGGTATCTGCAGCTTTGCGCGTCTGCGATGCGTGGTGCATGCATCTGTGGCGCTTGGTGCAGAGTACTCGCTGCTGAACCTGATGTCCTCAAAGATCAAAGTCCGTGGCTATATCTGTAGGTGGTCGAAGTACTCTGTCTGCGCCCTCTCATTCCATGTTCGGCCTGGACAGGCTGACTAAGGTGGACGCAACGCGCCGTGGCGCGCAATCCAGGCAGCAGGCAGTAGGCAGCAGCACAAACACACTACACAATAGGCAGGTAGCCCGGGTGTTTCAGGTAGCAGTGACCAGGACGTGACAAGGCAATCATGACGGATGCCTGATCGCGCTATTGACAAAAGGCAGGTGCAGGTGGAAGTTAGCGCGCGCTTTCGTCATAGGGGAAAGGAAGACATCCTGACCCCATCCAGACGCGTCTCCCAGATTGGGGAGCTGGAGGTGATCGCGCATACATAAGAAAGGGCGGTATTACCTGGTCAGGCTGAAGGCGTCTGCTTACCACCCCCATCTGCTCCTTCATCTGCCCCAATATTCCTGGCTTCTCCTGCTGTCATGGCAGGATGGTAGTTTCTGGGCCATCCATAGTTTGACTCGACTCTAGACTCGTTACTAGACCCTGCAAGGCGGACAATGGATTCAATCACGTTGGCCAGCTCCCTCGTGCTGCGGCTCTGCTGCTATGTCTTCTTTCGCTGGGTATCATTATACTGTTTCCGCTGCCATGCGTGTGCGCTGCTGACAGGCCGTTCCTAGATACCCGGATCTGTACGCAGTCTACATTGGTCAAGTAGCGCTGTCGCAGCAGGCTAATCGCAGTGTAGCATTTCCCAGCCCTCATAGCAACGTGTTTTGCCGTCTATACCCCGTCATTCCTATATAGCATCTGGCATACGACACCCTATAAAGTAGTCTCGGACGAGCTGGACATCGTCGCACGGCAGACCATCGACCGCGATGAGCCTGACGAACCTGCAGAGATCGAGGTCAATGAGACGATAGAAGTGGAAGAACGAGGTCCGGAGATCTTGAAGACTCTGGCAACCGGCTTGCCTAGCCCTACGAGTCTCTTCTGGAGTGCCGTCACCTTCGTCATTAATGCTGTGCTTGCTCTAATGGCGCTTGATCTGGTATATCGCGCAACTGTCTTCCATCCCAGCCATGGCCTGTCCATGGCGAGAACTGGATATGTCTCCTCTAATACTGCGCGCATCCTTGTCCGGGAGCCGGATGCTCATCACTATCCAATCTTCGCATCATACCGTTATGCTGACCCGCCAACCTATGGCTTCAGGACGCACGATACTTCTTGGAAATCTGCTGGCAAGATCGCGTGGCTGGAAGAAGACACCGACTACACCGGCAGCCTCACCATAGCAGACCTTAAGCCCGACACCAAGTACCAGTGGGTCGTCAGTAACAACCACACCGGCACTTTTATTACAGCGCCACGTCCTGGACATACATCTTCTCGAGAGGATTCAAAGAATGTTTTCAGCTTTGTCCACTCGTCATGCTTGAAGAACAATGTCCCATATGTACCCTTCACACATGCGCTCCAAAACCAAGGCTTGAGGCATCTTGCAACTGCACTCAAGAAGATGAAGGAGAGAGCACAGTTCATGATGTTTCTCGGCGACTTCATCTATGCAGATGTTCCTTCCCGACACGGCTCCTCTTCTGAAGACTTCCGTAGAGAATACCGGCAAATCTACAGCTCTCCAGATTGGCCCGCCGTAGCCAAAGACCTGCCGTGGCTACACGTGTATGATGATCATGAGGTTTCTAACGATTGGGACCAAAACACTACTGGCCTCTTCCCGGCGGCATACGATCCATACTACTACTACCAGGTATCTGTCAATCCGCCACC
Source organism: Polychaeton citri CBS 116435 (assembly GCA_010093785.1). Lineage (NCBI taxonomy): Eukaryota > Fungi > Ascomycota > Dothideomycetes > Capnodiales > Capnodiaceae > Polychaeton > Polychaeton citri. The sequence goes on from MU003817.1 coordinate 98,692, forward strand.
TGTGAGAAAGGCGCACTCATACTTTGAGTTCACCCAAGGTCCAGCCACTTTCTTCATGCTCGATACTCGGCGTTATCGCTCGTCAAATGATGCCACCAATGGCTCAGATCCTCTGACCGCTGCGCCGACGAAGACTATGCTTGGCGAGCAACAGCTCAGTGATCTTCTGGCTTGGCTGAAACGCCCAGAGCCGGCGGGAATTCGCTGGAAGATAGTAGTCAGCAGCATTCCATTCACGCAGAACTGGTGGTTCGGCGCGCAGGACACATGGCGCGGGTACCTGGGCGAGCGACAAATCATTCTTGAAGCAATGTGGGATGTTGGCCTGCAAGGAGGTGTAGGCGTCATCATCCTGTCTGGAGACCGGCATGAATTTGCTGCCACGTCTTTCCCACCCCCGCCAGATGGGAAGGAAGAATTGACGGCTCTCGGTCAGTTAGGAGCAGGCGCGCATGCCCTTGGTGCCATGCACGGGAATGAATTCGGAAGGCAGCTGGCTACTCGTCGTAAGCGCTGGCCACTCTCCTCTACTGTCCATGAGTTCTCTGCCTCACCGCTCAACATGTTCTATCTTCCCATCCGGACATACTCAGAGGTATCAGCTTCCAATCCTTACAATCTCAGTGAGGAGCACTATAGGAGTGACGTCTGCATCAAGTATCTGCCTGACGGCAACAGCAAGTTTGGATCTGTTTCCATCACAAACCCAAGCACCAGTGATCAGAGTGTCCTCCACTACAAGCTTTTCGTTGATGGCGAAGAGGCTTGGAGTTATACACTTACTACTCCGCCAGATGTTGGCGGTGGTGGAAGAGCGAAGGATGCTATCTGGGGCTAGCTCAATCGCGACTGGCGGCAGGCCGCCATGCCGGACTCTGGACTTGCAGCAGCACTTTGACATGAGCAGAGGGAATCTCGACAATCTTGGCGTAAATACAGTTTGCGATTGCTACGTTTCTTAATTGAGTAATCTCGTTGGTGAAAACCTATCCAGACGCACGAGCCTTCGTATTCCACCAACCTTGTGTTTCCCTCGTCCTTGTCCTACTACAGATCCGAGCTGGCAAGTCCCCTGAGAACGCTATCCCAATCCCTAGGAAATTGCGGTAGCTGGTCGGTAGCAAACCAAGCACGAGCACCTCCTTGTTGATTCACAGTAGGAAATAGTCCTCTCCAGCCTTCGAAATCCTTCACCTCTGCCGTCGAAACTTCCTCCTTCCTCCTCTCAGCCACCTCCTTGAGGCGCTTTCGATAATACCAGAACGAATGCCACGGCCTCCTCCTGCCTCCTTCCAACACCTCTACCAACCCATGCTCGATCGCCCATCCTTCTCTTCTGTTAAATGTCAACATGCCCCCTCCACTCATGACACCAGTACAGTCAGGAGAATACAGGCACAGCGTCTCCTCATACGTCCGTGGCGAGTACATCGCCGCGCCATAAGTGGCAAAGTACATCGGCGCTGGGAGGTGACTCAGCATCCCCTCAAACAGATTCTGCCACCCTGACACCTGGAAGCTGCTGTGAGATCCCGCCCAAGCGTAGTTTTCCGACGCGATGAAGTCCGCCCTCTCCGCAGGTTCGCCCGCGAGGAAGTAGTCGTAGGTTGGCTGCAGCAGGAGCATGCTGCCATGGCCTATGTTCACACCCACAGGGATGCGCCGTGCACCTGGCAAGTGGCAGAGAAGGCGCTTGGCGTCCCTGACTGCGGCGCGAACGCATTCAGCCAATTTGCTGCAATTGGGACTGCTCACGATCGAGGCGTCTACCTCGTACGCGAGGATATTGGCGTGGTGGAGTGTCTGCGCTATGGTGTGTAGCATCTTCAGCACCAGCGTGGGGGTGTAGAATCGCTGTGTATTGAAGTCCGGTTCAAAGTCCTTTTCGAATATGCCGCGGGTGCGTTTGCCACCTGGCCCTTTCTCATCAATGTTGAGGATTCTAAGGATGACGTAGAAGCCATGCTTCTCTAGCAGGTCAAGAGCTTTGTCGTGCTCGTTCGAGATGTCGTATGCGGAGATCTGGATAGTATTGACACCCAGCGTACGGAATAATTTGATATCTTTGCGCAGATTGGGTAAGCTGCTGGCAGAAAGGACATCGATGGAGCTGCCTTTGGAGTCGTTGTCATCGACCGTCTCGTGCAATTGGTAATGTATACCCTTGATGAAAAACTGGACAGCTATTAGCTACTCAAATGCACTGGAAAAACGATAGGCATCATACTCTTTCAGTATCCTTCCAAAACCAATTGCCTCTCACAGTGATTGGCTCCATGACTCAAATGTAGTAGCTTGTAGCTCGGGATCTGTCCGTTGACCCGTTGAAAGCACTGTACATATACGCGTTGTTTCTTTTCCAGCACTCTATCCATCGCACGCACGGCCCACATTTGCTTTGGTGGCTCCAAATACATTTCAAGGGTATGTATGCACCGTTCGGTGCCGAACTACTATTGTTTACTTTGGAATTGCCCCCGCGGACCATTGCTAACAATTAGGGTAGATGTCTTCGAGTTCTTGAATCTACATCCTTCGTGAAACTACACTTCCACTCAGTCGACCTCATGAATAGTACTTTGCCAATTCGACATGGGATGCAAGATACTATTCTCTACTCTTAATTCGCCAACCAAACAAATATCGCACCCTTCGAGATCTCTATGGTAATTACAACATGAGAGAGCGAGTGTATAACCCTAACGTTATGACTTCAGGCAAAAGATGGCCTACCCTGTTAGGCGCCTTGACCACTTTATGAAAATCACATAAGCACGGACCCACAAAGCATCGTCGATTTCCTGACACAAGGGCGTCCACTTCTTATAGCTAGACCATTATCAGGCGAATAGAATAATTGCTATACATCCTTTCCACATTAATACCCTAATTATACGCCAAGTTTTTCAGCAAGAAAGTGTCGCAAGGTGCCAAATACCTACTATTAGACCTATTAAGAAAGCTGTGTTCCAGTAAAGACTGAGAAAGCCATCACTGCTTGCAAACATGTCTCTAGTGGAAAAGAAACACGATGAACAATCGCCGCAGATAGTGCAGCTTTCGCCTGGAGATGTATTTATAGTAGCTTGACATTGAGAGAGAAACTTTATGCCCATTAGATGGCGCAGTACGGTAGCTTGTCTAGACTCCTCCAAAATTCCTGACTGACGGTACGTAGGCCCGCATGGCTCGGAACGAGAATCATGCTTCATTAAGTGTCCCCCGAGTACACGCCAATATTCGACTTCATTTTTGAGCTGCATCGAGATTGTGCTGGCAAATGGACAGAACTTAGCAGCCGATTGAGCTTGTCTGAAGTCGAGCTGCACAAGTTTCTGGAGTATGCCGTTGTATTCCTGCAAAATATTGGGAACTACTATGTATCCAACCTCGATAGTTTTCGTATATGGGGACGTACGATTACAAGACTGATCACTACGGCCAGGGGCACGGGGATCACAAATTCGTTCCTGATGTTGCAGATGTTGTCCTCGCTAAGCTATTTATTGCATCAAAGGATGCAAGAAAGTTGTGTCTTGAAATGGGGACACAAATGACCAGTAAGTAACCGAGCGGCCTAGGATAAGAGTCCCTCATCACGAACCTCATATTATGTGTGCGTGTCCGTGTCAGCTGATGAGATCACGTCTATATCTACAACTTTAGAGAAGAGTTCAGTCGGCCTAGAGGATACAAGGATTCGTAAATCTAGTCAGGATGGGGCTCATCTGTACGAGGTCCTACAGGCGTCAGTTGATGGATATCACCCCTTCTCGCAGCTCGGGCCTGAAGGGGCTGATGGAATTCACCTGATACGGGGTGATCACTCAGAAGACCTCACCAAGATCTGTGACGCGATCATCAGTGCCAAACAGCATGTAGCGAATCCGATTCAGGAAGAGTATCTCTCGGGACTCCTTCTCGGTTTTAAGACTGGTGACATGGAGGTCTACGAGAAATCTCAAGCACTTTGGGTAGAAGATCAACAACCATCAGCAGAGTGTGTCCTTAGCTTCGTGGAGCCTTATCGTGACCCGTATGGTGTAAGGGCAGAGCTTGAATGGTCGGTTGGCATTGTGCACAAGCAAGAAACGGAGATGTCGAGTGAAGTGATTGAGCAAGCGGATGATTATATTGCAAGACTGCCCTCGGTGACCAAATCGCTGCACAGAGACGGTAATGATCCCTTTGAGAGCTCGACGGTTGGTTATCGGGACTTTGCCAGTCTCTATAGTAGGTCCAGTCGCAGGTTGGCATTGATGATTGCAATGTGGGTTGATAGCCTGCACAGCTCTGGCGTACTGCAGTACCCTGATGTTTCCGGGCATCAATCTCCCAAACGTGCGTACTTAGCATTGTGCATCTACTTGGTGGCCACTTGACCAAAAATTTAGTTCAACGGTATACATCAACAAAAAGGGTTCAGGAACCTTATGATTACCAATAGCATGGACGGTGGATCGATAGCTGGAGACTCAAAAACGGCCTACATTTAACCGCATGAATCAGAGCAATTCCTGTCACATCGGCGCCAGACTTGTTATTTATGGGTTGTCTTCCACGACTTATTTGGCCACGGCACTGTGAAGCTTCTCGCAGAGACTGGACCGGGAGTCTACAACTTCGATGTGAAACATCCACCAATAAACCCTGTCACTGCGAGGCCTATTGACTCATGGTATCTCACGGGACAGACGTGGACCGGCGTGTTTGGTGACATCGCGACTAGCGTGGATGAGTACCGCGCAGAGTGCATTGCCGCTTATCTACTGAGCGAAAGAGATCTCGTCGCAGTATGTGGCTTCACGAAAGACACGCAAACCACTGCTTCGGATCGTACGAAGACTCCTCTGAATAACAATGAAATCAAATGCTGACGCTATGTAGTGGAGTACAACATATACATGCAGCTTGCAGTAGCAGGCCTTCGAAGTCTTGAGAACTACATCGAGGCAGAACATATACGCAGGATGTTTGTATTATATACATATGGACTACCAGCTAACTCAAACAGAAATCGGGCTAGGCGCATAGCCAGGTAAGCCTACTTAGACTCTGGCAAATGCATGATCTCTGACTGACATGGCGGTGCTCCTGCAGGCTCATTTTGCTATCTTCAGAGCACTTCTCGAGAGCGGTGGAGACTTCATGGAGGTCCAAGAAGATGCAGAATGGCAGAAGCTCACTGTATCGGTTGACCGATCTAGAATTTTGACGCATGGAAGACCAGCGCTCGAAGCCTTAACCTTGAGGTTGCATATGTACAGATGCACAGCTGATATTAAGACACGCCGCCGATTCTATGAAGGGCTGACGGAGGTAACTGAGCTATACTCAAATTGGCGGCGCATTATCTTATCATTGAAGCCGCCTAAGAGATGTTTGTCCAGCCCAATACTTTTCTCGAAAACCAGGACGTAGTGCTGCGAAATTATGCACCCACAATCGAACGCCTAATACAGAGTTGGGAGGAGTGCAATGTATGACTCGGTTCTCCCATGAGAATCTTAAATTCCTGTCTCTACTTTCCAGTCTGAGCGGGAAGAAAGAGATGCGATGGCTTCACAATGACATTCATGGGACAAGTTTACTGAACGTTTCGTCTTTGTTTTACTCCTTCGGAAGACAATTGCTCCCGTTCAGAACTTTGTCTTTTGCCACCCAAACGGCAGCAGTATACATCTGGCTCTGATGGCCGTCCTGAGTGGCTACGAAAAGCTGTACGAGGCGATAATTTGCACGTGCCGTGCAACCTTCTCCGTAGAGAAATAATTCTGTGATACCCAGTGATTCTCTGTGACGATATCTAGAGTGAAGCGTCAGTACCATCAAGCGTAGTTAAGATTGATAAAGCTGCTTATAGCTGAATCCACGTTCACCACAAGTATGTATCGAGTCTGCGACCTGTTGCAGGAAATCGCACGTCTTACATCTGAAGCCCTTACTTTTTACTGGACAAAGCATGGAAATCGGCCCAAGGCGTAGTGCTTGCTTTGCCCTGCCTTGTTCATCGCGGATCTTGCTGAGAAGTACGATGTCACTGGGCAAATGTCAGTTGGGATATACAAGTCCACATGATTCATGCGTACTGCAAAATGTGGATATCCTGGATGAAGGAAAGTGTTGTCGGTGAAGTCCTTTGGTGAAGGGCAACGGTCAAGTATATCTTCAGCTTCGTTCGGTCTACCCAGTCTCAAGAGCGTGCTTGCCATATTACTGTGCAAGTTGCCGATCCTATCGCTTTACATGCGAAGACGAACATCAAAGGCCCTACGATCATGATGTTCAGCCCTGTCGAGATCATTGAATTCGGTTTCAAGGCTTCATGCGATGAATGCGTCATCAGATCGTAGAGTGATTTTCCAGGTTTTTAACCCGACAAGGAACGAATTGGAGGCAGCAGAGAGGCGTTCAGTATCGAGCTCTACAAGTCTTCTCAACGTGCACGCGTCAGCATACATCAACGACTCTGATCGTCAGTAGATGTAGCCATGATGCCCTAACAAGTTTATACATACTCCACCTCATCTTCAACGAAGTCATACTTTCCTTCCGCTATGTACATGCAACCGTCTGTGAGGGAACTTTCTTGTATATTATCGGGATCTAGGAATGCAAACAAACTCTGAAGGACACTTAAGGATTGGGAAAGTCGACCCAAGGCAATATCCCACACAGTATTTAGGGTGTGTTCGCTATCACTTCCTTTGAGGCGGTGAAGCCTTTGCTGCGCAATGTACCCACTCATCTGGTTTATAGCAAGTTTCAACGACAACCTACAACAGTCCTAGCATCGGTTATTTGAAAAGGTGGTTGCCGAAGTCTTACTGTACGCGCTTTTTATGTCCTTTCTTCATTGTCGATGCATATTCCTTCGCTCATTTACTCCTCTTGTAGATCTTCCGTAGAAATTCGTCAAAGATCTCTCTCTTCAGACCTTCGTTCTCATCGATCTCGGTGATCCTTTGTCTCAGCTGGCCTACACGCGTCTCCTCGTAGAACTTGTAGTCCTGTTCCAGCTCTAGCTCTTCAAATAGCCTCTTAACCTCCGCCTCTTTCGCCTGGTCCTTACGTCCATAGTTGTCCTCCAACAATTGACGCTGCTGAGGGTCGCACTTTCGCAGGGCAGTGTTGACTAACCAGCTGCATTTGTTGTCCTGAATGTCTGTGCCAATCTTGCCGAGGGTTGTCGGGTCGGCAAAATTGTCGAGGTAATCATCTTGAACCTGGAAGTACTCACCCATCGGGATGAGGATGTCGTGGGCCTGCTTGAGGTTTGATGGCGTGGCATGGCCGGTCAGGTGGAGGGCCAGTGCCACAGGGAGGTAGAAGCTGTAATAAGCAGTCTTGTAGATGACGATGAATTGGTACTTCTCAAGTGAGAAGTTTTCAAGATCGACATGATCTTCAGGCGCAGTAAGTAGGTCGCAAGCCTGTCCAAGCTCGGTCTGGAAGGTGACCTCATGGAACAGCTCGATAAGATCCAAGTAGCACTTTTCTTGACGGAAGTACTTCTTCAACAAAATGTAGATTGAGGACTCGAGCATGAAGGCATCGTTGATGGCAATCATGCCTACGTTGGGCATAAGGTACCAGCAGGGGCTGCCGCGGCGGGTCTTGCTACTATCCATAATGTCGTCGCTAACGAGGAAGAAGGCCTGGAGCAACTCGATCATCCAGCCCAAAGTGGCAGCACGGAAGTATTCATCTTGCGTGAGTTGGCGGTTGAGCAGGATCTGGGTTGAGTCGACAACAGACATGCCGCGATTACATTTTCCACCAAGCGTGTTGTGGGTGACTGACTATATCATCTCACTGACGTATCAGTCAACCGAACGCTCAAGGCAGACAGAAGCGCAGGTGCTATATCCTGGTTGGAGGGTTTGTCACCCCAGAGATCTTGATCCTGACATACCTTTTCGAACCAGTCCAAGGCCTGCTTTGGCAACTTGTACTGATCGCAGTGCTCCTTCAGGTCTTCCACCAATTTGGGGAAGACCGACTCGAATTCCTTCAGTGTTGTAGGCATCTTCAGTGTGGCAGAAGTAGTACAATAAGCAACCTTTCAGATATGGGCAGTCCAAGGCTCAAACCAATCAACGGGAGTGGAAGTGTGAAGGCAGGGTGAGAGACTTAGAGAAGTGGGAGAATGCACAGTAGTCGAATGGTATGAGGCTAACAATGTCAACGCGGGACAGCGACCCAAAAATCGTCCCACCTTGCTAAGACATTCGATTGTTCACCGCGTTTCACCATCTACCAAATTTCTAGGGTTGCGACTCCAAACGGCGGGACCTTGCAGACCGGCCCGTGCCTGACGAGAAAGCTTGGCAGATAGCGCGCGGGGTCCTTCCATTTGTGATCGAATGCAAACACTACATGTACGCGACCATAGCAGTGGTGAAGTTGTCCCGGTGTATTGGACCGTCATCCGAAAATACATGCCAACTATGCTCTGCAAGGCTCAATGTCATACTGAAAGATTTCATTGTGAAGATTACAGCGAACATTATTGTTGAGAACTTAAGTGCCTTTTTACAGATATGGCCCTCTCGCAACAGCAACAAGCTGAACTCATCACTCAATTACAACAAGCTGTGATCGCGTGCAGCGAACGATGTCTTTACTTCTCAGCAAAATGGTGAGTCGACACTCTCGAATTCTGTTCTCACTCTTCTGACTGTTGCTAAGGGCGGCAGAACTTTTGAACTCATTTCCGGAAGACGCATCAGAAGTAGCCGAAGACGATGAAGGAGAGTTGCTTGACGAGACTCCCGTCACGGTCACACCAGCAAATTTAGTGGAAGTGAAGCGTGAGCGCAAGGAACGCTCCAAGTATCTGTTAGCAAAATCATTCTTTGACTGTCGGGAATTTGATCGATGCGCCACGGTCTTCTTGCCCGGTAATGCAGCATACAGCGCTCCAGTATCAGATCCATTCGCTGCTTCCGGCTTCGACCTGTTAACCTCCAGAAGGAAGTCTAAGTCCTCGATTGTGCAGCGGAAAGCCTCAGCTCTACCTAAGCCTCTATCGACACAGAGTCTCAGCCAGAAATCGCTTTTCTTAGCCTTGTATGCGCGCTTCTTGTCCGGCGAGAAGAGGAAAACCGAGGAATCTGAAACGATCTTGGGACCTGCAGACGGGCCAACTACTTCCAACGCCGAAATACCAGGCATTCTCGCTATCCTTGAGGAGTTCTTCAATTCACATGGTGGTCTAGCAGATGTCTCAAAGTCTCAGGGATGGCTCGACTATTTGTATGGGCTGTGTCTACAACGAAGCAAAAGCGAGGCGCTGGCAAAGCAGTGGCTTCTTCGGTCGGTCAACATCAACCCTTTCAACTGGTCAGCTTGGCAGGAGCTCTCGTCTCTCCTTGGAAGCACAGAGGATTTGACTCAGGTCCTGGAGCACCTCCCTCGGAACATCATAACGTTCTTCTTCCACATCCAGGCCTCGCAGGAGCTCTACATACAGACTCCAGACGTGTTCAACACGCTCATGCAGATGTCTGAAATCTTTCCTCGCTCAGCCTTCCTTTTACAGCAAAAGGCGCTCCTCCACTACCACGCCAGAGATCACGACACAGCAGCGGCTGCCTTTCAATCACTAATCGCAGGTCACCCCCATCGTCTCGATGGGTTGGAGATATATTCAAACCTCCTCTACGTGCTTCCCTCACGACCGAAGCTTGCCAGTCTTGCTCAGCATGCCTCTGCTACTGATCTCTTCCGACCGGAGACGAACTGCATCTTGGGCAACTATTACTCTCTCGTCTCAGAGCACGAGAAAGCAGTGCTGCATTTCCGCCGTGCTCTCGCGCTAGACCGTGGCTTCTCGAGTGCTTGGACCCTCATGGGCCACGAATACATCGAGCTCAAAAACACCCAGGCTGCTATCGAAAGCTATCGCCGTGCCGTCGATGTCAGTGGGAAAGACTACCGCGCCTGGTATGGTCTCGGCCAGGGCTACGAAATGCTCGAGTGTTGGTCGTACTCCCTCTTCTACTATCAACGGGCCGCGGCTTTATGTCCCGGTGACGCAAAGATGTGGGCTGCAGTTGGCAACGCATACGGACGCTGTGGAAAGCTGGAAAACGCAATCCAAGCCTACAAACGTGCTTTAATAGTCGGTGCTCAGCCGCTTGACACGAACACGGCTTCGTCATTCTCGTCTAGCGCAGACCCTCTAGCTAATGCCATAGGTGGTGCGCTTGATCCTCAGATACTGTATGACTTAGCTCTGCTTTACGAGAGAGATGGGCAGCTGGAGGAATGTGCCGCATATATGGAGCTTTGTGTATCGCAAGAGGAGGGTGCAGAAGAAGGTGAGGAGGAGGGAATTGGTGTTACACAAGTCACAAGTCGCGCGAGGTTGTGGTTGGCGAGATGGTGCTATCAGTGTGGAGAGTGGCGGCGGGCAATGGCTTTGGCCAATGAGCTTTGTCAAGATGGAGTGGAGGTTGAAGAAGCCAAGGGCCTCATTAGAGATGTGAGAGGCCGGCTGGCAGCGATTGATCAGGGAGATGAGTGAGTATGGTTTAGGCATATTGAACTCGAGGAGGGATCTAGATTCAGTGTGCATGGCGATACTAGTAGCACTTGAGTTTTTAAATGCACATCACATGATCACGTTGTATGCATAGCTGGCGTATCCTGTATGTAGTAGTACAGTCATGGATATCGCGCATCCACGACTCTCAACTCGCGTCACAAGTAGCGAGGATCCCTCAGTGCCTTCAGCGAGCCTCATCAGCAGGACGAGAGGCCAAGGTCTGCTCACCGCTCTGCGATGTTGTACCTGAACCAGCACCGCCTCGCCCACCTCTCCTAGTGTTGGCCTCAGCGTCCTTGTCCGAGTTGATCTTCTCCACGATCTTCTCAATCTCTTCTGATGGCAGCATCTCGACTGGCTTGATCGCGCCGGTCTTGCTTGGCCTGCCAGTCTCTGGCTCCAGGATCGCGATCTCGATGTTCTTTGCACCAGTCTGCACGACTTCGAGCAGAGACTTTATGGTGAGTTCGATGGTCTCCCCACGGCTCATGCCATCCTTGTGGTTACGTTCCAGGAACTCACGGACGGTCTTTGAGGAGCGGCCGATCGCGTTTGCCTTCCTGCTCAATACAATTAGCAGCTGTGTCAGCTTGAAGCAGCTCATACTCAGCCCAACAGCTGTCTCATTGCGGTCACGCCAGAGAGCTCTTGGTAACAAATTTCAGACGTACCATGCACTGTAGATACCACTTGGCTCCGTCTGGTACAGCCTTGACTCATTGCTGCCAGGATCGAATCCAACAATCAAAGTGCTGATGCCAAAGGGTCTGACACCTCCACTCTGTGTATATCTCTGCTGCACACCGGCCACATATTTGCTGATGTATTCAATGCTGACAGGATCCTCAACGGTCAATCGATGGCTCTGTGCTTCCAACCTGGCCTTGTCAACCAGAATTCTAGCGTCGGCGTTCAACCCGGCGAAGGCAAGACACACGTGGTTGTCGACGAGCGAGATCTTGGAGGGTGTGATTCTGGTGTCTTGCAGTTTCATAGCGGACCGCTTTTCGCAACCCAGCACAACGATGCCATTGCCCTTCACACCGACGGCGCAGGTACCGCGTTTGACTGCTTCAAGAGCGTATTCGACTTGGAAGACGTGACCGTCGGGCGAGAAAACTATAGCCGGAAGTAGCTCGTTAGTGACAAAGCATAGTTTCAAGTGTGTCCCAGGCTCCTAATATTCCACCTACCAGAAATCGCTCTATCGTATCCAGACATGTTTGCGATTCGAGATTATACCCGCCTAAGCAGGCTGATATCGTCGGTGTAGTTGTGAGGTTCGTACGCTCCACTACGGTTTCAGTACAGTATGGGATCGAGTCGAGCTGAAGATCGTGTCTGCTACGAAGATGCGGGCGATGTGTTGTGAAGAACTCCCCAGTCAGATTGATGTTAGAGAGTACAATTGCCAGCACGTCTGTCTCCAGGCCGCTGCTTGACGCGCAGCTGTAGAAGCTCCACTAGAGCCGGGTATAGCCGCAGAGCCTCATCCTACCTGATAGTTTCGTCAGTTACATTGTTGACATTTCCGACATTGCTACTGTGACAAGCCACCCAATGTGACGCTGAACCACTTGCCTCCGGCATGAGATTGTTTTACCGTTTGGCATTGTAGTAGAATGACTGACAGATCCAAGCAGTGAAAGCATGACCTCTCTCTCATTTCTGTCTGTTGCTTGTAACAAACACAAGAGTGGGCATTGATACAGCTGGTCGCGCGCTGACATGCTCTATAAACAAGGCGAGCAGATAATATCAATTGAATAGCATACATAACCTATTTGGCGGAATACTAAACTGTTTTTTCGTTTTTCTTCCAGAAAAGTCTAAACCATCATTAAAACAACCCTAGAACAATCTTTCTTGGCTTATATCCAGTATTTAAGCCATGATCCTGAACCCTTCTAGAATTGTGCGTCTCATGACTTCACTTACAAACTTCAACTCTTTTTCTCTCTTAGCTCCGACTCCTGATAGAGCGCTGTCTCTGACCTCTTGCTCGGTAACCCACGCCCATTCCACATGCTCGCGCGGATCGATGAGAACCGGCCTGCTAAGATCCTCGACTTCAACGATGAAGTTAGCAATGCCCCAGTCGTCACCTTCTTCATCGCTGAAGATGGACACGGTGCTGTGGTGAGATTTGTCTCCATTGATGTTCATCATCTCCTGCTCCTGTTCCTGCTGTTCCCCTGGCCCATCTGGCCGGATGGGGCAAACCATACGTTTCGCCCGGAGACCTGTCTCTTCCCAAAGCTCTCGCGCAGCTACATCAGCAAGGGTTCTGTCAGCATCGAAGTCAGCACCACCGCCAGGCAATTCCCAATCCAGCGGATATGTGTCTGTAGCGATGCGGCGCAATATAAGTGTTTGAGTGCTCATGCCGTAGCTATCGTGATGCTGCTGACGTAGCACCATAGCTCCGACGACGATGCCGCGGATGTATTGGCATTGCGTGTCTATCGTGCTTGGAGACTGAAGAAATGAGGTTAGCTCTACGTTTTCGGCGTAGGCCGAGGTCGGCAGACAAAGTTGCATTGCGTATCTAACTGAGTTCAACAATAGTGGCCAAGACTGGAGAACCTCTATATCAATAATATCAATTGTGAATGAAGAGCATGAGTAGAGCATTATATCTGGAGTCGGAGTCACACCAAGCCCATACCACTTACAGATGAGGGCTTTTGAAATACTTCCCTTTGCAATGATCCACAACGTAACTGGCGTCGAGCTATCACATCTTCTGTGCTACGCAGAATAGTGGAGAAAGGAAGGGAAGGTTTGCTTGGCGACAGAGGACATCGCGCCGCGCAGCGTGCAGTAGAGACGTGAAACAAGTCTCTCCAACCGCTAAGCCTGAATACCAGCCATTACGTAATAGACGGTAGGTGATCCCGGACCCTAGCCCGGCACGTGTTTGCATCGCGAGCATCAGAAAGCTCGCGATGAGTCCAAGAACTATAATGGTATGTGAGGTTGGCATGAGAATGACAGAGCTTTGGTGGGAAGAAGGGGGACCGCACCCGCTCGTCACGATCAGAGAAATCTTCATGCCCAAAATCTCACAGGAAGCAGCAATATACGAGTCGAGCAAGAAGCAAGGACACCATCCTGGACCTGTGCAGTGCCGTCAGCCAGCATGGTTCTTGCAGCTTCATAACTAGTTGATCGCTCTCCGCCCCCTAATGGGTATCTGTCCATTTCTAACTAATGGACGAAGTGAGGACTAGAAGGAAGTTGAACTTGTGATAGTGAATGTGGAACGGGATCAAGTTCTTATACCCCCAGCTAACAAGGACATGCATCGAAAACCATATTCGAGCAGACGAAAAGATGATCATCTCTACTCGGAATCACTTTCAAATGCTTGAATATTGGACAGAAAAGCTTATATGGTTGCAGGCGCCATGGCCAAAAGACGGCTGATTTCCTCGACACAAATCCATAGGATTTGGCCAGGCTTCTACACATGATTGTGCACCTGGCAAGGAAACTGAGTAGAGGTGATGTGTGCTCCAAGACTTGGTGAGCAATATTTCTTACGGACGATGGACGCAATGCGTCCTGTAGTTCAGGACCATTACAACTCCCCTTCTATGCCTCGCCCCAGGTACCTCGACTCTCCCATCAATCTGGCATTTGGTGATTCCCCTCTGCGTTTTGTCTCAACAAACTCATACTGCACCTCATCTTCAATATCATACTGGGGAACAGCGCTAGCACGTTGCTTCCCCAACCGTCTCTTCTTCACTAATCTGCGACAGGGAGTCAGCAAAACACTCTTCAAGCGGTTCCAGGACAGCACATACATGGTTACCACAATCGAAGCAATCACAATTGGAATACCAAGTCCCACGCTGACGCCCAAGATCGTCTTTTTCGGCATTCTGTCAACTTTTTCTTCGAGCGCAGAGCCAACTTCACCTCCGGGGGTAGAGCCAACGCCACTCTCGGATGTCGGCGATGCGGTGTAGGCAACTGGAGTACCCGCCGTTGAAGGCACGCTTATTGCATTCTTGCCGAAAGTCGCTGTACTAGTTACTGCATTTGGGAAATATGCCACAGGCCATTGGAGATCATCGATATCGGTACCAGATGGCACCAAAGTGGTGGTTGAGCTGATCGTTGTGGACCGCGATGTGTTCTGCAGAGAAGCAGGACAGTCCACCAGCCCTGTCGAGAAGCAATTGACACCCGTATAAGTCTTTGTCGTGAATATGGTCGCAGTGGATAAATCTTGCCTTTTCTGTACTTCAGAAGTGGGCTGAGGGGAGGCGGTGGAAGTACCTTGGGCTGCACAAGTCGATACCGCCGTTGTGTAGATTGCAGTGGAAGTTGTTGGAGCAGGACCCCAGGTGTCGCTGGCAATGTTGATCGTGGCACCAGCAGAAGCTCCTAGAGCGAATACGTAAGATTGGGCAAGCTGGAGTTCGCAATCTGGGCTGTCAGGTTCAGCCGTTACGTTTGTGATGAATTCAGCGACGTTGGCAAAAACCCCGACTTCCATGCCTCCACCGAATGAAGGAAAGGTGTGGTTGTCGATTGAGAAGTCCGGGAAATCAGGTGTGACGAGGTCGATGCCGGCATGGACGCTCACTTGGAGAATAGCAGAGAAAACCACACCAGCACTCTCGATCTGGACTGGGAGGAATTCGAAATGACCTCCGTTGCTGTATCGATGCATCAGTATTGCCTCCAATATGCTCGTGGATCATGAGACTTACTTGGTGACGTGGGAAACATCATTGTCAAACAATGCTATATCAACAGCGAAGCCATCATTCAGCAGAAGATGGAAACCACTGCTGATATCGATGGTCCCTTGCGCCTGGAGTATCAAATCGATCTTAAAGATAAGGCCTATCTCTAAGACGTCTGAGATCTCGAATCCGATCAGGGCCTCCGGTGTGTCGACAGCGGAATTGAACAACGGGATCTTGTATGTAGCACCCAGGGACAGAATTGTGTCGATAAGCATGTACAGCTCCAGACCGTCGAATTTCAAGTGGAGGTTCGCCTGTGGGACAGGCGGGATATCCAGGTTTAAATCGAAGTCAAATGTGGGCAACGCAATGTCGTCAAGGCCAAAATCGAAATCGCTAAGATCATCCTCGATATTCTCAACGTATTGCTTCACCCAATCTTCAGCGGCTGTGGTGAGATTCTCCACATTGTCTTTGAATTGTTCGGTAAGGTTGCTGATGGTTTGGGATAGATTGAAGTTGTTGTCTGTAATAGAGAGCTCGCCAGTAGCGATGGCTTTCAGGTAGCACTCTGTGCAAATGATCTCGACGCCTGCTGAGACCGAGACGTTGCCTACGTCACTGGTCGCTCCACTAGGTCGGAGATGTCAGCCTGTGTTGAAGGCAGAGAGGAGGCATCTTACATACAGCTGTAGTAGAGGTACATTGTTCCAGCTCCGACTGATGGTCGTGCTATTCTTCCAGTCACGACCGCGCTTGACCAAAGCGGCATCGCTAAACTCTCGTCTTATGGCATGGATCACATCCGTGTCCCTTTGGCCGACTGCTGGGTGGACTATGAAGTTGGAGTCCAATGGGGAGGCTGAAGCAACCGATACGAACCCCAATAACATACACCAGGCAATGCTGGCAAAACTTGAAGGAGCCATTCTCATAATCAAACTCTATGGATAATGTTTTATGAAAAGTCAACGGTTTGGATCCAAGAGGAGCGCATTTGCGACGTCGCCCGAAGCAAGCCAGATCTTTGTAAAACTCCAACGTGAGGCGCAGCGTGTGTCGGATGTCCAAGTGAGGACCTCAGACGTCCACATCTGGGCTTCTTGCAGCTGCAGAGTAGGAAGGTTTGCGCCATGCATCTAGCCTAACAAGACGAGGGGGGAGCGGCTTGTAATCTTAGGAATCGTGCCTGTGGGACGGGTGTCTGGGGTCAATGGGTTATCTTGAAAAGCAAAATGTAGGTTCTCCTGCAGACGGGTTCCGGGATTCAGCATGCGCAGCAATGGATTGAGATTCTTGCAAGCCGGTTGATCGCCCAGTCAATCTCTAGGTCTTCGACTTTTGATCAGGCTCCGGAAAGGCTGAACATTCGAGATGCAACAATGCCTGACTCTTTCTATATGTGGAAGAACAGTAGTCAATACACAACTCACGATGCATAGAGCATGCCACGTTTATCAATTTGGAAGGGCTGTGCAAAGAGATTGGTATCGCAATAAGAACGGTAACAGCAGTGAGAGTGTTTTTTCATCAAGCTTTCAATACGAAACGGATGGTAGGGTATTGGATCTGCATGATGAGCTGAAAATACACGATGGGGGGTGTTAGTCTGGGCATGTTCAGACACCCAATTTAGCCTGGAGCGACGTGCACAGCCCTGAGTGATAGTACAGGCTCTGGCATAAACGTTGGAAACCCCTGCAATTTTGGAAGCCACAAGCCAGGGATGTTGTGATAAGAAGACGTTCTCTGGAAAGGACGCACTTTAGCGACATAAACGCGGAGATCATGGTCAGAAACAACATTAGAAAGGACTCTACAAGCAGATGAACGAAGGCATGGAGATGGTAGTTTGACGTAGTCGTATTGGCCAAGAAGATGCGCTCATATTAATATATGGATGAAGTTCCCAGGCGAGTCAGTCACACGCTCTAGCGTTGGCAATTAGGGTCATCTGACGTTGCTATGGACGACCCCTGCTGCCGTTTCGGGACGCACTCTCGCCGCCTGTCAGACTTCCCGTGTCGCTCGAGAGCATACCACTACCGCCTATCTATGCGGACATTTGTGCCAGTTCAAGGACCTTGAGGTAGTTTGAGTCCCGAAAAACTTTACAAAGCCAGTTACTGGTTCTTGTCTTGACATCATCCGACAAACGTAGAAAGGAAAGGTCACTAAATCGGCCATTCGCTTTCGATCCATAACCCGGTGCATCCGGCATTGAAGTGTCGAAGATGGCAGACAAGTCCCACCACTACGACTCCTCATACACCGGGCCACGTACCACGTCCACCATACCTTCTGGTGGTGTGTTTTCCTGCTACTCCTCCTTCAGCACACATGTAGCCCCCAAGGATGTCCATTCAGCCATAATCCATTACCAGACCTGGCCAGAGTGGAACACATTCGTCCCCTCCTGTATAGTGACTTCCCCGAGTAACCCGACACCTACCAAGCTCGAATCTGGGAGCAAGATCACCTTCCGGGCTCGCATGGACGACCTCCCTTCGACTTCGCTCGCAACGTCGAAGGAGATCGTGACTAAAGTCGACAGCCCGCCCACCAAGCCGGGTGAGGTCTGTAGGATCTGCTGGGTCTTTGACAATGGCGGGAGTTATGCCCCTGGCTTCGTGATGAAGGCCGAAAGGGTCAACGAGATCGAGGTCAGAGAGGACGGTGGCACTGATTATAGGACCTGGGAAACATTCGCCGGGCCTGTGGCATATGCGATCAGATGGAAGTATGGCGCGAGCTTAGACAAGCGGTTTGACGATTGGAGACACGATCTGAAGAAGTATGTCGAAGGGAGGCATGTTCGTGACCCAGCGTGAGGGCATGCTAGTGGCGAAACACGATCGCCCTTCAGGCAATCCTACCTGACATGAGCCAGGGTATAGATCCAGATCAGAATCAATGCTGTTGGTCTTACCTTGCACACTTCTCCTGCCCAGGCTTTTTTTTTTACCAAGTCACATCTGCAAAAGCAGACCGTCACCCAGCACCACAGTGGATCACTCTAACGAAGTTTACATGGCTTGTCGCGCCAACCTTGTTTCGACTAGATCGATCAGTGGACCAATGGAGCAATACATTTATCCTTTACGACTTTCTGGAATGACTGAATGCCGTCGCCACCTGGTAGAATTTTCGATTTAGATAACGAGCCATCAAAGGACCAGTGCTATCCGCCTTGACTTCAGCGAACGGGGACTGATCGCTATTCAGGTTCAGGGGCAGAAAAGCTGGACGGAGCACTTTGTACAACTGTGCAAGGTGAGCTGTAGCAAGGCAGTCACCTTAGCCGAGCTATCTCCAAAGATGGAAGTTCAATCGTGAAAGATTTTGAGACAATCAACGAATGCTACGCGAAATGTATGAAAACATAGACCTGTGAATGAAATCGTTACCGGAAACTATTGTATTTCCATTGAACATTTTCTGCTTAGCAGGTATGGCCAAGCTATGCAAATAAAGTCCGACTGACACGCTGAAAATCTGCAAATCTAGTTCTCATGGAGAGACTCGATGAAGGAGGGGTCGACCTTCTTGGCCTTCCCATCCTCTACCTTCAAATGGCCGAGACCCTGCTTTGAGTATGCAGCGGCGTATGGGTTGAGGCGGAGCAGGACCTGCTTGTTGCGTAGAGGGTTCTTCTTCTGCACAACGGTGCGCTTGGTGACGGCACCGCCCTTGACCGGCCTGAGCACGCTCTGGACCTCAGAGCTGTTGATGAGCTTGGTAAGATCTGGCTGCGAGATAACGTTGGTTGGGAGCAGGTAGTCCTTCTTGAGCTCGCTTGGTGAGGTGGTGCTGCCGTAGACGGTATCCAGAGCAGCGAAAGCAGACGAGGTCCAGATGATGAAACGGCCGAGGTGGCCACCTGGAGCGAGCTGCAGGAGGTTCAGAGCGTAGACTGAGGATGTCTCGACACCAGGAACGTTGCGGAAGCTGCGGACGATGTCCTTGCTGTCCGACTCTGGGTCATAGACAACGAGAGGACCGCGGCGCTGCTGGTGGCGACGATTCCTCAGCTTACCCTTGCCAGCACGGATCTTGCGGGAAGACTTGACCTTCTCGACATCAGCGGCGGCACCGGCAGCCTTCAGGAGAGCGACGGCGGCCTGGGTCTTCTTGATGTCGGCAAAAGCGGTGCTGTTGACGACGAGAGGGACCTCTGGGATACCGGAGATGCGGTGGCCACGGGCGAGGAGGAGGGCGGCAGAAGAAGAGGCAGCGATGGCGGAAGAAGTAGCGAAGCGCTTCTGGCCAAGGTTGATCTTCTGGTGCCACTTCCTCCAGACCTTAGTAGGAGCGAACATGCGACCAGAACGGCACTGGTTACCGAAAGCGGCCTGACCGGCGCGGTGAGTACCACCACCAGAGACACGAGGGATACGGGCGACAGCACGACCTTTGCAGTTGTCAGTAAAATTTGCGTTCCGTGTCGCAATGCACTTTCAGCGAGCGCTTCTCGCAGCGTATCCCATCTCCCATCTATCTCCAAGTCTCAATCACGTACCAGTACCCCAGGACTCAGCAGAAGTCTGGTGACCAGCCTTCTCGCTCACAGCGTATGGCTGTCTCTTGTTCTTCGCCATGCCGGTGTGGACCGCCCTGTTTATCAATCAGTCCAGAGCTACTCCAACGTTCGATATCTCGGGATCTCGCGTACTGGACAATGTCGAGACGGATTGGCGCCTTGAAGACACTGGGAAGAGGGTGGGTGTCGTTGCTTGGGGTGCCATCGGCACCGATGATGGTGACAGTTGGTCGGCTGGTCATTTTGGCGGCGTCACTGTGGTTAGTTGGCTGGGCAATGTCACCTTCGTCGGCGTTGTCGTATGGATATATCGAATCTTCGAAATTTCGGTGGATTTACTGCATGGCCCGTGCAATGCGCGCTCGGTGGGTGGAAGGTGAAGCGAGTCTTGGCGGGATCAAGACAGCTCGGCAGACTTTCCGTCAAACCACGTAGGCGCGAACCTCGGACTGTTGGAGCAATTGCGTCTTGCCAAGCCTGCGCGACCCTCAATTGGGGCATCTGCTTATGGCTTGGCGTCTACGGGCCTTCGAGCTTGCCGTGCGCCGCAAGCGGCAAGCCGACGGCGCATCCAGCATAGACGAGATGATGGATAAAGCAAACAATGCTAACGCGAGACCGTCTAGGCCTCTGGCTGCCCGGTCATGTCGCTGTCTGCGCATGATCAGCATTCCTCTTGTAGCAATGTTGTCGCTCGTTCTCAAGATTTGGACGCCCTCTGTAGTTGTTCCGATGCTTTCAGCTGGTCCAACAGTGTGCGATCTGGCCATACCAGCACGCAGTCCTACAGCGGCATATGTTTACCAATGACTGGAGATGTCATTCCCCCACCTCTCTTCTATTCTTGCACGCACGCACGCTCGTGCAGGTAGATTCATCATTCATCGTTCATGATCACGAGATCCCACGCTAAGAGCGCTAAAAACGTCGCCTATGACAGGACCTCATGCGGATGGACGAGTCGTTGACTTGCCGTCGAGTGCAGGTTGCATTGGCTCCGCAATTCAGCCAATGGGACGCTCTCCAGCCATCCCACGAGAGCTTGCGAGCTGCAGCTTTGCAACGCCTTGGGCGCTTAACACACAACAATCGCTTTGCCGCTCACTTGCAGCGGGAGTGCAGTGGTAAACGGTGGTGAAACATAAAGGGTTGATAGTACGGACCATCAGGTCCTCCTCGCCAGCGCATCTTTCAGACAGATCCTTGCTGAGGAACCTCCGTCAGTTTCACGGCCTTGAATCCTAGCCATTTCGAGCCATCTGCGACACCGTGCGCGAGAGCAAGGCGCATATTTCAAAACCCTCACCGACTTTGTTGCGACTGGCGCTCGACATGTCTTCAAACAAGTGGACCGCCGACATCTGGGCCATAGGAGGCACAATAGACAGCAACGCGAGCACGCTTGACATACTTGGTATCGAGCAGCAACCACGCTGGCTCGGGCGAAAGCACTGTCCTGTCGCATTCATCGTCAACAAGATCCGAGTGCGCGCATGGAGACATCGCATGAGCGGCCCAAAGCACGATGAGCGCCTGCTCAAGTTCCGAGACCTGAATGCCTCAATGGTCACGATCTCATGAATGAGCTTGACCTTTCAGCTCTCAAGTTAGATTCGATTCTCCACCTCCTCGGTGTGACCACATATGGTACAAGACCCCTACGTCTTCCGTGATGGTTCCAGAAGATTTTTGCCTTCATGCAATCGACCCCACATGCTTCACGGCGGGAAGACGCTGCACCAACACCCAGTGGCACAGATCCACATGCGGACCGTCGTTGCACAAGATCCATCACCTACCCAGGTGGATAGGCCAATGCGCCCTCGCTCCGTGTGGATCCTGCACAGAATTGCGCAACAGGGCGGACCGCCTGAAGCTTGACGACCGGTCACCTGCAGATGGTAATGCCAATGAACGCATACCATTCATATCTGCCGGTCGTCGCAAGACTTATGGTAGCGTCAGAGCAAACCGCGCACGCGCAACAAGCCAGCAGCGGATGGCGAGTTGTAGTGGATCGAGTGTTCGCTGGAATGTTGTTTGAGGAATAGCATAGGAATGCGAGCTGGGCTTATGACACGTGGTCATGAATTGTGAATGCGTTGAACGGGATACTGTATGATTTTGAATGACATGATGACCATCTAACGGAGCATACATTCCAAATACTCTCAATTCTCAAGCACCTACCTAGATCTTGCCGTCTTCCTGCTTTTATGCCGTAATGGAGCGCTGGGAGGGTAAGTCCTAATACGTGCCGTTTCGTCGTTGAGGCATTTCTTCTCGCACGAGACTCTCAAACATAGTGAATGGTCTGGTCAATGTTGCACGAGAGACTAGGCCCTTGACGGCTGAGCGAATCACGTAGGAGCTCTAGTAGAAAGGTGAAACACAAAGCGCTTGTCTCCAGCTTTCAGCTTCCGAGAGCGCGCACAGCATCACATTCTCTCGGGTTGCGCCGCGGCCAACCTCACTCCGCAAACCTCTTCTCAATGAGACGCCGTCCGTTCACTTGTACGCTCTCTGCGCCTCCTGGCGCTACGGCAACGGTGCTTCTTGGACATGTCTTGGTTGACATTGGTTTCTACCTACCGTAGCTCCTGGTTTGACCCTTCACCCTGTGCGCGTATCCCTCGCACGCTTGGCCTGGGCTATGCCAATTGCCTCGACATGACTGCGATCTGGATCCGTACCCGTCCCCTTCACCCTTGCCGCTTCCACCAATGTGACATGTCATGCTTTGATCTGGCACAACTGTGAAATCCAGGATGTCCCGGAATCGTTGAAGTCATGCCTTGATCGGAACTGCGGATCTGGGTGGATGTCTGTGGTGGGTGGTCAGGCGGGCGTCTTCACGCGCACTGGCTTTCCCCCTTGATCTCGCTCTATACATAAGACACGAGTCTTTCGCTCTGCATCAACTCCCTCTGTATCATCGTCCATTGTGTTCTTGTGGCTGTCGCTCACTGCAAGGTATTTCCCTTCTTGTCACTATTGTTCCATTGTTGCCTGGTGCACATTGTGTGAACTCTATTGTATACGCTCGCTGCCTTACCATCGTCCGGGATTCCGACGTGACACCTTGTTCGCCACGCAGAGTGCTTCATCTATAAAGTCGAATATTACAGCTGGACTGTCACATCGACCTGTACGAATTACGCGACTTCCGATACTTACATATTTGCTCTTTGCAATCACATCAACGAGACCAGTTGCTCACTACACAATACTTCAGGTCAGGTACCGAAGATGGCGATGAACGCATTCAGGATCGGCTTTGCGGCCATTGCACTCATTCAGTCCGCAAAGGCACATCTTGTCATGAACACCCCAACCCCATACGATGTCGCCAAGGTCTCGACGTCACCGCTTAACGGCGAAGGCATCAACTTCCCCTGCCAAGCTGGCAGCACCACCGACTGGGACCAGGCCAGCGGAGATGCGACGCAGATGAAGGTCGGGCAGAAGAACCCTCTGAAATTTACCGGCTCTGCGGCCCATGGAGGTGGCTCCTGCCAGCTCTCAGTGACCTACGAGTTCCCACCGCCAGCAGACCCTGCGAAGTGGCACGTCATCCACACATACCTTGGAGGGTGTCCAACGAACGCTGCTGGCAACCTCCAGACCGCTGGCTCGGACAAGTACGGGCGCCCTGACGGCCCAGACTGCGCTCTTGGCCAGGAAGGCGAATGCATGAACCAGTACGAGTTTGATCTCCCTGAGGGTATCAAGAACGGCAAGGCCACGTTAGCTTGGACTTGGTTCAACAAGATCGGCAACCGCGAGATGTACATGAACTGCGCGCCAGTCGAAATCTCTGGCGGCAGCGATAGTGACGACGTGGTGAACACCCTCCCATCAATGTTCGTCGCCAACATCCCCGGTTACTGCACCACTGGAGAGGGTAACCTGAACATTCCAAACCCCGGCAAGTTCGTCACCAACGGCGAGACTGTCGACGATGCTGCAATCGGCACGTGCTCAAAGGGAGCATCGACCAGCTCTGGAAATCCATCTTCGTACGGCAGCAGCGGGTCAGGCTCTGGCGGCGCAGCCGCTGGAAGCAGCTCTGCCGCCAGCCCTCAAGTCACTGTCACCACAATGTCGACAGTCACCTCAGGGAGCAGCTCCCCAGCCACCTCTGCAGCGTACCCATACCCATCCAGCAACGCAGGCGGAAGCGATGCCGCCCCCACCGACGCCCCCTCTCCATCGTCGTCGGGCTACGGTAGCGGCTCCTCATCCTCGTCCTCGAACGGCAGCGCCGCTTCGGGGACAGAGAGCTCAGGAGACTCGGTGTCTTGCTCTACTCCAGGTGACGTCGTGTGCATTGGTGATGGTTTCTGGGGCATGTGCAACACCGACAAAGTAGCTGTCAAGATGGCCCTTGCGGATGGCACGACCTGCTCCAACGGTGTCATAGCCAAGGCCAAAGCGAGGAGACACGCAAGAGACCACATGCAGAGGCACAAGAGAGGCCTCCTCGGGGTCAAGAGTGGTGGAATTGGATGGTTCTAAGCGGATGTTGCAGATGTGGGATCCATCCTGCGGGCGTATTGACGTCTCAAAGTGCCCGTCGAGTAGCCACTGAACGAGATCATTCGGCATTAGCACTAGCATAGGATACCCGAAGAACCAGACCGTTCACTGAGGAATTCGCATTGAATGTATGTTCCATGTACCCTGGTTCCACGTCCAATAGTAGCGCCGCACCGTCATGCTTGGATCATGTTTGGTTTCCAGCCTTAGTAGGCTGCAATAGTAGTTCATCACACGGTTCGACCGCCACACAGCGGGCTGGCCTCGGCCGGCGTCAGGGACTAAGAACACAAGTGCAAGTGAAGTGCACACCGCACACCGTCACACACCTCCTCCCTCTGCCTGTGAGTCTCTCTCTCGAGCCCGCTCAGCCTTAACCTACATCCCACCACAGCTCCACACTCCACTGCGAATCTCCTGAAACCCAAGACATCCTTTCCGCTTCCAGCTCAGTTGTCCCTCGAGAGCCTTTTTGGAGAACACTCCATACAACTCTACAATTGCGAGACCGATGATATCTCACACTGGTCTACAATACATTCTACCCTATCTCTAAAGCTCTCCCCACTTTCTGCGGAGGTGACCGCCGCCGCCACATCTTTTGCCCCCCCCCCCCTTCGAACCCATCGCACGAGCCACCAGCCACAGCCTCGACTACGCAACGGACTGACCCTTTGAAAT
Organism: Polychaeton citri CBS 116435; assembly: GCA_010093785.1. Taxonomy (NCBI): domain Eukaryota; kingdom Fungi; phylum Ascomycota; class Dothideomycetes; order Capnodiales; family Capnodiaceae; genus Polychaeton; species Polychaeton citri. The sequence goes on from MU003817.1 coordinate 123,710, forward strand.
TACTTCTGATCTTCGAACCGCTTCTCACTGTCGAGACTACTTGAAGGTTCCTCAGAGCGAATCTCACAGACAGCAAACATGGAGGACGCGCCACCATCGCAGGAGCAGTACATCGACACTGCCATCCGTGCGGTGCAGAACAAGCGCCAGGTGCCAGAGATAGACTTCACCCTACATACCATGGAAGATGGGACGCAGGTGAACACGCAAGAGCGGGTCTGCAAAGGTATGCGTGGCTTCGGAGGCGTATGGTATTGGTGGTCGGCACCCTGCTTGCTTGTACCATCCGGCCACATCTACCGCACTCGGCATGGACTAACTTGATCTTCCTCTCCAGACGTGCAAGCGCCAGCCTTCCACACCCCAACCGACGACCAGCTGCGGTCTAGTACAGACCCTTCGAAACCCAATTTGCAGTTCTTGAAGCAGCATCTCTACCGAGAGGGGAGATTGACCGAAGACCAGGCGCTATGGATCATCAACGAGGGCACCAAGGTCCTACGGTCAGAGCCAAACTTGCTGGAGATGGATGCACCAATCACAGTGTGCGGTGACATTCACGGCCAGTACTTCGACCTAATGAAGCTGTTCGAGGTTGGTGGAGATCCAGCTGAGACAAGATACTTGTTCTTAGGCGACTATGTCGACCGTGGATACTTCAGCATAGATTGCGTGCTCTATCTCTGGGCGCTCAAGATCTGGTATCCAAACACACTCTGGCTGCTGAGAGGAAACCACGAGTGCAGGCATCTGACGGACTATTTCACCTTCAAGCTCGAGTGCAAGCACAAGTACAGCGAGGCGGTGTATGAGGCATGCCTGGAGTCCTTCTGCTGCTTGCCACTAGCCGCCGTCATGAACAAGCAATTCCTGTGTATCCACGGTGGTCTTTCGCCCGAGTTACACACGCTCGACGACATTAGGGCTTTGGACAGATTCAGAGAACCTCCCACCCATGGCCTCATGTGCGACATCCTCTGGGCCGACCCTCTGGAGGAATTTGGACAGGAGAAGACGCAGGAGTACTTTATCCACAACCACGTCCGCGGCTGCAGCTACTTCTTCAGCTATCCTGCCGCATGTGCCTTCTTGGAAAAGAACAACCTGCTCTCTGTCATCAGGGCACACGAGGCGCAAGATGCTGGGTACCGTATGTACCGTAAGACTCGAACGACCGGTTTCCCATCCGTCATGACAATCTTCTCTGCGCCCAACTACCTCGATGTCTACAACAACAAGGCTGCGGTGCTGAAGTACGAGAACAATGTTATGAACATCCGGCAGTTCAACTGCACCCCACACCCTTACTGGCTTCCAAACTTCATGGACGTCTTCACATGGTCCCTGCCTTTCGTCGGAGAGAAGATCACCGACATGCTCATCGCTATCCTCAACACTTGCAGCAAAGAAGAACTGGAAGAGGAGACGCCATCATCAGCCGGGCCTGTGTCACCACCACTCACCGGCAGCATGGACCCTGACAGTATCGAGTTCAAGCGTCGCGCCATCAAAAACAAGATCCTTGCCATCGGCCGCCTGTCGCGAGTCTTCCAGGTTCTGCGTGAGGAGAGCGAAAGAGTCACCGAGCTCAAGACTGCCTCTGGAGGACGACTGCCTGCAGGAACCCTTATGCTTGGTGCTGAGGGTATCAAGCAGGCTATCAATTCATTCGAGGACGCAAGGAAGGTCGACTTGCAGAACGAGAGACTGCCACCCACGCAGGAAGAAGTCAGACGCAGCAGTGATAACGCGAGAGAAGAAGCGCTGAGACGAGCCAATCACGAGGCCGAGAACGATCAGCAATTGGCCGGTGTTGCACGGAGGATATCTATGTAAGTTTGACTTCTCTCACAGCTTCGGTGCTATATGATTTGAATCGCATACTGATAAGAGTGCTCAGGTCGTCCGGTTCAAGGGGCAAGCGCTAAATTCAACGCTCAAACGCATACACACAGCTCGATATCTGCCTGGGTCGCCTCTGGGCGTTGCAATGCATACCTTTGCACAAATGCTAGGATCATGGCAAACGGCATTGGACCTCACGACCTTGTACACCGCAAGGCCGGACTGCTGAAAGGATGTTACAAGATGCAGCCTCGCGCTACCCATACATTGTTGCTAGTATGAGCGTGGGATGACTTAATGTGGATGCATGATACGATAGGCACTATACATATGCTTTGCGGCATCGTCAAGATGCTCACGAGATGCAGTAGATGACCACAATGCTATCTCTTCTCCCAAGTTCTTCGAACAAGGAGAAAAACCGTGCATATTTAGGTACTTCTCTGAACTGTGACATGATCATCTTCTTTCCATATAGGATCTAGAGTGACAGCCCAGCTGAGTGCATATCTTCGAGTATTCTGTACTTGGCCGCATCGACGTCGACAACCGATGTGGTTTGACTGTGTAATACTCAACATCAAAGAGCGAATATGTTGGACGCGAAAGGCAGCTGCGAGCAGCCACTTGTCTTGGCATCACATGCAAGCGCATCGCAGGTCGTGACTTTTGAAGCTTTGTGTCTGTTTCATAAATCACACCCTTCCCGTCCACCAAGTAGTTGTTTCAAAGGCCGTTCTCGAAGGAAACAGCCGCTACGTATTTGAGCCCTAGCACGATGAGCTAGCCTATCCAACATCGACATTCAAGTCAAATATCCGAACCACAACCGCCATAGGCATGGCTTCACCTCCATCGAGCGCGACCTCACCTCCAGGCCCAGCGCATCTAGCCCTGCCGAACAAACGTCCCACTTTAGCACTGCCAACTGGCCAAGTGAAGTCTAGGAAAGCCTCCTTCGCCAGCGCGACGTCCTCGACCCATCCACTCCGTCAGACCTCTTTCCCACCTGCGGACAGTCTAGATTCACAGCACGCTCTTGCCTTCTCCCCTGGAGCATATTCGCCTGCGGAAGATGATGCGAGCGTTGATTTCAGCGATGACGAGATCATGAGCGCAATCTCTGCGCCCGGAGGCGCCGAGGCCCCAGGCAGGAAGAGGAAGCGAGGGGGCGGCGAGAGGAGAGGAAAGATTGGGAGACCCAGGAAGGTTGACAGGGAGTCCGCCGCAAGAGGCGGTACGGCGAGCTTGGTCAACGGAGACGATGGCCATTCCACGACTAGACGAGGGGCGCCTACGGTCATGACCGCTGATGGGGAAGGCGGAGGAGATGACGACGACGATGACATGGGCGAGGATGAGCACCTTGCGGGGCAGGACTCGCTGGACATGGTTGATCTGCAGCAAGAAGGGCGAAAGAAGGCAATTTTCCGTAACCAGCTCAGAGAAGACCATGAGGAGCGGTACGACTACTTCAACCGTGTAAAATTACGGACTCAGGACGTGAGGAGGGTGGTCAACCAGACGCTAAGCCAAAGTGTACCACCCAACGTCGTCACGACCGTTTCAGCATATGCGAAGTTGTTCGCTGGCATAATAATAGAAGAGGCGCGAATGGTGCAGGCCGAGTGGATGGTAGTGGAGGAGAAGCGGCCAGATGGCGAGCCGAACGAAGCCTTCAAACAGCTCACCACGAAGCGTAAACGAAGTCACAGCGCACAGAAAACGAATGGAGAACCGAAGCAAGAATTGAGCCGAAGCGCGAGCAGGACGGTTGACATTAAGAAGGAGCAGTCGTCTATGTCGCCAGAGGTTACACAGCCCGACACCATGCAGACATCGCCGCCAAACAGTGCAGATAATCCTGCAAACATTGTGAATGGAACCAAGCAAGAATCAAACAGCCGGCCTGGGAGCTCGAATGGGACTGTCCAGGACGCGCCTTCCACACAAACCCCCCAGAAAAATGGTGAGCGTGAGCTAAGCACCGCCCAGCAGGACGATTCCTTACATGAAGATGCAGATGTTGAGGAAGACGAGGATGCGGGAGGCGCCCAGGGTCTCTTCTCTTTCATATCGACTCTCGATCGAGGCCCCTTGTTGCCTGACCATCTGCGGGAGGCACTGAGAAGGTACAAGAAACGTCGTACCGGTGGCACGGTTGGGTTCACTGGTATGAGCCTTGAAGGGAGGGAGGTTGCTGCACCTAGAATGGGCGGAAGGAGACTGTTCAGATGATGGAACCACAACCTTGAATGCCATCGTCATTTCGACCTCAATCTGAAACTGTGTATTTCTAAGGTCGGAACAAACGGTGTGTGGGTGGATTGTGCTGCCGTCAATCACTCCATATACGCTCAGCATACCGCCTAGATATGTAGAATACTGCCACTAAAAACAGACCGGTAGTGACGGAAAATCCGACGCTATTCATTGGTTGCCTCTCAGCTACTTAGCCGTCTTCAATAATCTGGAACAGGCACAGCATGGTTCTGATGCCATGTGTACTTCGGGTTTTCTCTGAGAAGCCTCTCGACCGTCTCCGTTCCAGTTTCCGGCCGTCTACCCAGCAATACCCCCATCGCAGGATCCACCACCTCCGCATCTCCTTTCGCAGTGCCCTCTGCGTACACCAATCTCGCCTCGAACCAGCCTCGCGGCTTGCCGCCATCGTCATCGGTGACGGACTCATCGACCCATGCCTTTGGCTCTAGGAACTCCAATGGGATGTCGTTCCCCTTTGCGCGACTGATGGCTCCGGCCATAGAGTCCAGCGACTGGGCTTCTGGCCCAGTCAACAGGATCAACCGCTTCGGCCCTACTGGCTTGATGGAAGGGAACGCCTCCAGCCCCTTCGCAAGTAGGACGGCATGCGCTTCGCCCAATTCATCACGCGAGGCCCAAGCGCTCCCACCGACTGATGTGGGCGGGTCGAGCTTGGGTAGGTAAATCTTCTTCGACGACGGGTACCAGTTCAGGAACAACGGGAAGGCATCCGCGTAGATGCCTGCGCGGATGTTGATGAAGTCCATCCCAGACTCGAGGAGCATATTCTCCGTCTCATAGTGCACCTGCTGGAAGCCGATCTTGCTGTCGTCTCCCCATCCACCGAACGCCAGCGAGTTGTACCACACCCGCTTGACGCCTGCCTTCTTCGCGGCATCGACTACGGTCTTGTGCTCCTGGAAGCGGACTGCGTTGTCGCGTGTGGCACTGGCCACGAAGAACAGTTGATCCACACCTTGCAGAGCGGACGTGGCTGTCTCCGGCCGGTTGTAGTCTAGGACTCGGAATTGCACGCCTTGCGACTCGAACTCTTCACGGCGCGATTCTGAGCGTGATGTTGCGATGATGTCCTGAGGCTTTACCTTTTGGACATGCAGCAGATCGTGTAGGATCTTGGCGCCGAGTCCGCCTGTGACACCTGTAAGAAGCAGAGGGGCCATGTTATGTGCGTGCTGGGTACTTTGACCTATGTGTTTAAGGATTGACAATGGGCTAGCTCCTTGAAGCTGGCTCTTAGTATTGAACTGTACGTGTGAGTGTTTGGGATGTTCAGCCTGAGGCACACCTTACCGTTATTTATACTACATCATTGCTTGCTCCTGCGATCAAATCTACTCTCCGTGGTAAGATGCGATCTGCATTGCTTAGAAATGCCGAACGGCCAGTCGATCGCCCAAAGTTTGAAGGAGCGCCTTTACCCTTTGAGAATTCGAGATTGTCGCTGAAGTCGAGCAACCTTGGAGAGTGAATGGTCTAGTGTCTGTGCCGCAGCTGTGGTTAGCTTTCACAAGCAACGAATGAGATCCAGCCCCGTTTGTCAGCACGGCGAGCTTTTCTATAAAAGACTGGGGGCTTGAGGAGGCTGCTTATTCAGGGTACGTAACAACATTTGCTCTGCCATTGCGAATCTCACATCGCATGCGTTCGGGCAGAGGCACCCAGAAACCCTAAAGACCTTTTGGGCGCAATAGTGGACGGGAGTTGGATCGGTATAACGCAAAGCTAGGTGCTAGAGTGGAAGCATCCATGTCATTGTGCTGGTCTCCATGAACCCGACCCGAACCCTAACATGTGATATATCGAACACTTGGATCGCGTTTCTCGTGATTTCAGCAGACTTCGGAGCCTCTTGATGAACATTTTGTGCACCCCAGTTTTCTCCACTGATGATGTGAGAAGAGAGCACAAGAGCTGGTGCCGCACAACAGACAGGATAGACGCTTCCCTCATTACGTGGCAATGTCACCTACAATCTACCCAAGCAATCTTGACCTTTCCGTCACCTCCTCCTGCTCGCTGCCTTGTGCTCTCACGCCGGCTCTGCCAGTCCATCTCCAGATACGCCTAGGTACACGATTTCTGCTCCAGGAGTGTTCATCGCGCAAGCCGTCGTCTTTGACCTCGATCTCCCATCCCTTATAAGCACCAGTGATGAAGGTCTGAATAAACTTGCGGACCAGTATGAAGATATAGTAGAGAAGTACCAATGCAGCGATCGTGCATAAGATCGTCACGAGTACGCTCAGCAGTGTGGTTGTAGAGCAGTTGCATCCTAGGGCCTTCGTTCGAAGCTCGAATCTGTCCGAACGTGATGGACACACGTCTTTGTTTCGGACCGGTTCAAACAGAGAATTGGCTGGGATACATGCATTGCTCTGAGTATTGCTGTCAGCAAGCATGTATGTTTTCATGGATTTTCAAGCACGAGAACGACTCACAGACGGGCACCAGCCACACTCGCTGTTATCTCCAAGGCATGCGTTGCAGTTCTGATGTTGCCAACAGGCGGACAACCTGTCCTTGTGGCCCATTGCACGTTTTCTCGTCAAAACTTTGACTGCTGACTGAATGATACTCTCCAAATAGACCCGCTGATGATATTACGGAACATTAGCCGGTCAGTCCCAGACGAGAAGAGGAAAGCAAGGTATACAGATGGTGAAACCCCGCGTTAACTTTGCTAGCGAATAGATGACGCACGCGACTCAGGGTGAGCGCTTGTATGCCTGACAACACGCGCAACAGCGAGACAAGAGCCTGTTGGCAACCTGTTTCGTATGCTTGTAGAAGCTGTCTTTATCACTGAGGTTGTATTGTGGAGCTATGTAAGCCTTGACAGCTCACACAGCTCACACACCCCTAGAGAGAAAGATGCGCCTCTCAGCCGTTCTGTCGTATGATCCCCCTCTTCTCGCCTGTCCATGGCCCAGTAAGGCAACAGCTTTGTGGCCACTGCAAACATACCAAGAACTACTTGACCGGCGGCATCCTTATCTTTTGAGGGTTATGGCATGATATCAACAAGAGAATCTCCCGCCAAGATGTCACTGCGCCAGCCCATTTGCCAGTTGCATCCCTCCACAGTACACTTGGCAATGAGTTCAGTCTTGAGTTCAGCTGTGTTATGAAGAGGAGCAGGTCATGAATGCCTTCGAAAGCTCTAGACGCTACATTTCCCACTGGACACAGTTCCAACCTGGAGAGGATCTCTTCCTACAGCTCTTACGGTGTAAACCTCCACAACAATGTTGATCAAAAGCAACGCCCTCCAGTGCACTTTACTCATTGTTTTCGAATTTGCGCAGCTTGGCCGATGCCTCTCTAGACCAGGCAGTCGATCGGTGGCTGGAAAAGGCATCTGTATGAATGGCGGTACAATCCATTGGCTTGCGTTCCCTTCCTGTGAGGTATCAGGTCAAGTGGCCTTTGAATGTTACTACCTCTACTGCAAGTTATGGAGGCCTGCAGCGCTGGGGTTGCCCGCTGAAAACTGCTACTGGCTCTTCCCTTGCTCGGTCGATTGCTGGGGACCGTATCCACAGTGAGTTTGTAATCTTGAGATGTGACTTGCTTACATTCAATACTGATGATTTCAGTACATGGGAGGATCTCACAGGAACTAGCGGTGTGCCAGCTGGTGCTATTCGTGGAGAGCTATAGGCTGCGATGGATGCGTGAGAAAAAGTCGATTGCTCGGAATCTGAAAGTGGCGTTAGGTCTTCGATCTCAGGTAGTATGATACAACTTCAATGACAGAAAGGATCACATGATTTAGTAGAGAGATCGAGCATCTACGTGAGTCTTCGGTCGACCATCCGAGGGAGGACTCGATAAGCTGCTCGAGTATCTATAGCACACTATCCCAACACCCCAAAGAATCCCCAGCTTGAAATCAAGCTGTCGAAACTCTACTGGTCTACTTCCCTGACTCAAGTCTTGGGTCAGACGAATACTCTGGTAATGCTTGTGAACTAAAGTTCTTTTGGTGTCATGAGAACCGGAAGGCTGCAGAGTCCACCCCTCTCTGCCTCCTCCAAGATGATCAGACAGGCTTGTCCCGCTCCTATTGATGCAGCACACAGTGGGTCAGGCTTGTTATCACTCTGACTGACAAGGACTTCAACATCGGCTTGGTGCTGAGCTTCTTCGAACGCCTCCTCCAGTGCGTCTTTGAGTCTTCTGTCATTACCTTTCTCACCAAGCAGGACCAAGGAACTAACATGATCCAAGCGAACTCCAGTAGGGCTGTCCACTGGAACACTCATTACCCTGCGGAGCTCCAGTACAATCCGGTCCCTGTTTTCAGCTGGCTAGTCGTCAGCGCCCAGAGATGTGTCCTGCATACCGCGAATATCATCCAAAATACCGCATTCTTCGCAGTGGAGCATTACCGTCAGAGCCGCGCGACTGTAGGCAACAGTAAGCACTAATTGCTCTGGGTGATATTCAAAATATCAATATCTTCCCCTATATCAATTGGCTGTGACTGCAAGCCGGCCGGCTTGGGAGCGCATGCGTCGAGGCACGTTCAGTGACAACCCAGAGCTGGCAGATTCGACAGCTGTTCGCAACGACTCAGACGCATAATCTGGAGAGACAACTTCTGCGTCTGTAATCTCTGAACCAACATATGGTTCTGTTGCAATCTCCAGGGCTCGCAGCATACGCGACAGAGGTTCAACACGTGCATCTGGCGTTGATCCTCCTAGCCAGTACGAAGGTGATCACGAAAGTGCTGTAAGTTGATACCACTTGCCAGCTGGCTAGGCTGCGAGCTGGGGCTACGAGCAAGATTGTCCTCGACGTTTGAGTCGGTACTAGGCATTGACCAGTTCTGAGCTCGCATCATCTGCTTGTGTTCCCATCCGCCTTCGATTCTGGCAATGCCTATAGCAGAGCCATCTGTGAAGTAGATGCTAGTCGCCTCGTGCAACGTTAGTGCCGTGTCCCAAAGCCGAAGAGCTATGCCGTACCCATAATCGAAAGAAAGGCTAAAGCCGATGCCGAAGTCTGCTGCTGACACTGCTCTGATGAAAGCAATGCACGACATGATAAGAGTCAAGACTGCCAGTTTCGGCATGATGAAAGCGTTGGTTTGATTTGATCGATCTTAAGAATCGCTCTATATATTGGCACAGCAATAATTCTGTGGGGAACTTAGTATCCTGCTCGAGATCATATCTCTCCTAGATAGAGGATCATGCAACGTAGCTTCATAGCAGAGTAATCAAAGATGTGCCCACAGGCTTTGATCCTGAGGCACACGCGGAACCCCGAATGTCTGGGGCCAAAATCTGCAGCATGGAGGTTTGGTGGCAGCAAGGTCGACTACAGGGTTGCTCAACGTCTGTAAACTCCAACAGACCTCTGTGATGATACTGATCACATCACGCTGCTGGAGCGTGTATGACACCACCACGTTGTTGGTGTGTATGGAGTACCAACGTCGGTATACTAAGGAAGCATGACGTCGGGGGGTGGGAGAGATGCCGTGCTGGAATGTTCATGGTGTGTACGTTGGATCATAATCCCCAGCGCTTAAAAGACCGGCGCTGGTGGAAGTACCTCCGAGTGTTTGTACGATATGACGAGGAGGAAGAACACGCGTGGGGAAGATCCATTCGCAATCCCCTCCGCCTGGTATTGGGGCCATGCGTGGATACTTGAGGCGTTTCCCTTCCATCTCGTACGCGACAAGACTGGGTGTAGCTGCACTCGCCAGATCGAAAAATGCCATGTTGTTCAACCGAAATTAGATGGCTGCTCTTATGCCTTCGCCAGCCGCGCCCACACCACCCTCACGCCGGCCTGTCCTCCCTATCGAGAGCTATCGTCATGGGATAATAGTCTGAATATGCTAGCAATCGCGTCGCCAAACGTCGCACAGATCGATTGGAGAACGAGCGAGGTTTGACCGAATGACAACAGTAGTCTGGCGTTATGCAGCATATGCCTCCCGTAGCGCTGCTACCTCCGGAGTTGTTGACTGCGTCTTTTCTACCAAAGCTTAGGTCTCCAGCGTGTGTACTGTAGTTCTAGGATTTCCCCACACACCCGCCGATGTTCGGCCAACAACAGTATCAACCAACGGCAGGTTGGGTCCTCTCGAATGGCAGCAATGCTGACTGTCTCTCTCAAATTGCCGTCCTTATAAGGACAACCGGTAGATCATCTGCGCACTATAGCTCTCTCCCTCCTCTTCTCGTCGAGCTGCAGCTTTCGGAAGATTAAGGATTGACGGGAGGTACCGAATTGGTGCGAACCATCCCACGTTTGCTGCAGGTCATAACTCTGTGCGAAACGGCCACCTGCAGTGATAGGAGCCATCGTGAGGGGAAGCACGGTCTTGACTGGTCCTGGACACACCCCATCCCACGCCTGCACTGCGCCTTTGGCAACCCGTTGCTGCATGCTCGAGCTGCCTACTGTCGACTGACGCATTCCTAGGGTCTACGCAATGCAATAAAAGAGGGCGCTGTGTTCCCGTAGATCCTCGACAGCTTCACCCTTTGGATACTGTACACGCGGACAAGCATTCATCAGTACATACAAACCACAGCTTACTATCCACCCTAGTCATACGTATCAACTGTCAAGCTGTGGTTATAACCGGATCCTCCCAGCCCGCAAGTGCCCTCGTTTTAATCCCTCAAGACGAGCATGAACTTTCAGACTGTTATTGAATCGCCGTATCCATTGCCACGGGAGCAGGTCAATCGCTGACAAGGCTGGTTTTGTGATGGGTATGGCCGCCGACAGCATTGAATCGGCATTGGCCGAATCCGTCACCCTTCTTAATTCCACAATCGGGTTCTTGGTTCGTTGCCACCAATAGATCGTGTTGATCAGGCCACTGACGATATGATCAGGACACACGACTTACGCTCATCCACATACCGAGGGAGTCGTATACATACTTCCTCCAGCCGATCTCCCAATTGCTTCTCCACCAGGAACAAAACGCACAGGATCTGGATAGCATTCGTTCCACGAAGCCATGGACCTTCTGGCACCCCTTCGTCAACATTTCGTTGACCTCCACTGAATGCTCTATCGTCTGCCCACGCCATGAAGCAGACCGTCTGTTCGCACCTGTCCTCGAGGGTCTCAGTCCACATGTGAGAAAGGGTGTTTCCATCAGCTCGGATGATTTCTCTGTCATCACCATCGGAGGCGAGGGGCTGGAAGCGGGCCAGAGAGTCCTTGACCTCTCAGGGCCGTTGGCAATGGCCGGAATGTAAGGTGTTCACAGTGATGGCTCTATCGCTGCCGTGCTAACGATCTCCAGATCCATATTTTTCATCACGAGCTATTGGTCAGATTTCATCTTGGTTCCCTTCAGTGCTCGAGCAAAGGTAATCCACGCCCTTGAGGAGCGTGGGTTTGAGTTTGAATCACCAGCGAATGGCGATGGAGGGCACATGACGAACATTGCCTCGCCCGTGCAGCGGCCCTTCCACCGCAGCAGCTCATCAGTCTCTTCCATTGAGTCACCACCAACACCTGGCACGCCACCTCCAAAAAGTGTCTCAGAACTTCAGTCCAGAACATTCAAACTGCTAAGGCGTCGCAACATTGCCCCGCAAACTTCGCGGGATATTTCTCTAGTCACATGCGCCGGCATGAAGGACAGCACACCAAACTCGTCTGCCGCGAATTTTACCAACGGTAAATTGCAGCTGGGACTGATCAAATGCTTGACAGCATGCCCACCTCCACGGTTTTTGTCAGTTACCCTCACCGACACCGAGTCGGTATCTCTCACTTTGGAAAGAAGACTGCTCGATCTTTTCCCGAATCAAGGAGAAGATGTCCTTCTTGGCAAGGATGGTGACGAGCAGGTTGCAATTACGTTCGACTTGCGAGAGTTGCCACTAGAAAGCACTGGCATTGTCTGTGGTGTTGCCAGCAAGGTGATCGAAGGCATGAAGGGGCGAATCGGGCAGGAGTACTTTAACATGAGCTATCTAAGCACTGTTAGAGCAGGACACGTTATCGTGTATGAGGATGAGCTGAATGACGTGCTAGAGGCTTTGGAGAAGTCGTCATGCAACGGTACGGCGTGAGACGCAGTTTATAGCAACCGCTTTCGGTTCGCGTTGATAGAAAGGTCGAACATGACCAATTGTACAAATACTATATTTCGAAATGTATATCCTATTGATGAAGGGTTAAACTACCTATTGTGGCATAAGCGTGATCGTCGACCAAGCATAGAAGACTGAACATTAATGAGAAGAATCGTGCCAAGATTCGCGGAAGCTCTTTCCCTATCGAGGTGAGAAGGTTGCGCCGAGCTTCTCAAGACTTGCTTCCGTGCAAGTTGACCCGCGAGCCAGTGCATACGGCACCTTTGACCAAAAGACATGGTAGAATGTGTACTCTGCTCAAGAAGTCTCGAGCTTGTACATTACCGATATGTTGTTTCGTAGACTCATAAGCGTAAGGGTTCCCCGTGCTGCGTCTCCTCTCCTACCTCATCTTACCCACATACGTGATACACACCCTAGGCGATTGCAAACATGACCGAGAGTATAACTCATATTGTGTTGTTCAAGTATCGACCAGACATAACCTGGGCCGAGTTTGAAACCCACTTTGAGGGCTTCCAGGCACTCAAGACTGAATGCCTCCGAAATGGGAAGCCATACATGAAAAGCATGCGCATGGGAAAGAACAGATCGTGGGAGCCTTTCCACAAGGGCATGACACACGGATTCGTGCTTGAGTTCGAAAGCCAAGATGATCTCGACTACTACCTGCTTGAAGACGAAGTACATCGGGAATTCTCTAGGAGTGCAGCGCCTCTTGTCCAGGACTCGGTTGTTGTCGATATCCGCGATGGCGTCCTGTTCGGTCCCGCAGCCAAGCGGCCTCTACCTCAAGACAGCTTCAAAGGGTCATGTCACTGTGGGCAGATGGAGTGGGCAGCCAAGCTGCAGAAGATTGAGCACGTGCTTTGCCATTGCAGTACCTGTCAGAAGCTTGGAGGTGGGCCATACAGCTGCAATCAGATCATTCCACAAGAAGATCTCTCTATAACGAAAGGTTCGCCGCGAGTGTACACTTACAAAGGCGCTTCTGGGAAGGATGTACGATGCTTTTTTTGTGGCAACTGCACGTCACATATCTACCACCACCAGGACGCGATGCCTGATAAGGTGATCGTTCGGACATTACTGCTAGATGGCGGGCAGCAGATGCCAGCTACTGGGGAGATATTCGCGGAAGGAAGATTGAGCTGGGTGCAAGACCTTCACGCAAACCTGACCCCTGCAAGCTCTACCACGTCATAAGAAAGAAAGGATTGTTGGTTCAACGCTTGAGTATTGCGACATATCGATGTTTTAGCGAGGAGTTGGCGATTGGTGGATGATGACAGGCATTAATGTTGTTTGATCGTTGCAGAGGCAGAAATTACACGTTTCCAGCTCAAGCCATACGTCAACGTTGACAAATCTCCAATCCAGTACAAAGCTAAATTTGACAAGCCACGGGTGTTGCACCTGAAGAATAATCTATAGGAAAGTATAGGGAGTTTCAAGGTTCAACTCAACTTCACCTCCACCTCATTGCTCTCAAAAGTACCACTGAGCACATGTGGTCCGCTCATAGCCGCGAGATCTTGGTCTCCCACTTCGTTTGCATTACTGACCCAGACCGCCTTCCAATTACCTGCAGCTTTTACCCTGTACGTCTTGCCACCGGAAGGCAACAGCCGTGATTTTAGTGGAATTTCTCTAGTGACCTTTGAAGCGGGTTGAATCTCTATCAGATCTCCACGAGGTGGAGGCAGACGTCGATTGACCTTGAGACCTTGTATATCCAACTTGGAACCCGTCTCAGCATCTGAGAATTGGAACACACCAAGATTTAGGGCATTCTCATCGAGGATGTTGTCCCAGCTCAAAACAGTCATTGGCCTAGAAGAATCAGAGTTGCTGATTGTCGCTTGCAGTGTTGGAGGGTTTGAAGTAGTAGAAGCTTTCAAAGAGACGTTGAGATTGATATGAGAGGCACAGAGCTCCTGAGCTTTCGAAGCCATTGATGTGGATGGTACAGCCGGCCAGGTCAGAATGTAGATTATTGCAATCAAGGCAAGTGCACACATTTAGTAAACCAGGTCGCTTGACTGCTCATGGGAAAGGCGAGAGTCACGTTCCGAGGTGTAACCCAATAGAGATACTACATCCAGTCTAGTTCTGTTGTCGGATTCGCTTGGCTCGCTTGAGATTATCAAGGAATGTATGTTGCTGATCAAGTCTTGAGATCTGGTTGATTGATTTCACGCCTAGGTGTATGTAGCGTTGTTTCGCCGATCGCCGTCTTCACCAGTCCCGGTGTGTCATGATCCTGGTCCCTGTGATAAGGAAGGGCGACAGCAATCATCTGCTCAGCGACCAGTGGCCATGTTACTGCGATACGCAGTCACAAATGTAACTCATGCCATAACCGAGATTCATGTGTGTTAAGAGAGGCAGTGTCCTACATACCACCTTCTCGTCAGGGACATAGCTTAAGGTAGGGGGGGTACGATAGCGTAAAGGTGCCGCGAAGAGTACCCCATGGCGTACAAATGCAAAGCTGGGGGCTTCTCCACCTCATTGGTGAACCCTGGTGGTGAGCATGCTTAGCCCAACTGGTTATTGTGTACATATATCTAGTTTCCCGCTCCATTGAATGGATTGCCAAGCACTATAAATGCGACGATCACTGTGAGAGGTTGCTATTTGACTATCGGACCTGCTAAGCTACGGAAGAGTTTCTCGAAACGTGAAGGCGCCGCGCGAACCGGGAGGAGCCCCCACAAGTGATCTGCAGCGGCTCGCAGGAGAGTGAGAGTTTGGGGACGCATGGTAACAAGTTGAAACGCACCAACCCACCAACTTCGCATTCTCGGATCCGTTCTACTATGCTTAAACACCGCTTTACGTTCTTTAGATCAAGGGAGGATCTTCAAATTCACTGTAACTGTATATTGGCAGTCTTGGGATACCGCATGATACTCACCTGGTGACGATCATGCCGATGGCTTTACTCTAGTTCCCATTACTACGCAATTGCGATGTCTACCCTCAACAGAGGTTGCTCAGGAACCTTGCTGACGCTCTTAGCCAATCTCCATGGGCTAGCGCTATCAAATCTTTCCATACCTTACTAGTGCTCGAATTCGCTCGAGCCTGCATTAGCACTAGGGAGCCTATGATACTGTCGCTGTAGATCCGCAGCAGTACCCAACTCGCTTGCTCTGACTTGGCGAGCCATTTTATCAGACGCAGCATGATCGACATCGTATGACCTGTTCCTGGACAGAACTGAATATGGATCATCAGAGCTGCGTAAAAGCAATTGAGGGCAACGCTGTTGGTCAGAGAGCCGCTCTGCTCGCAGTATCAGGAAGATTCTTTTCACAAACTCATTCCAAGTATCTATGCGAAGCCAGATATCGCACTGTTAAACTGGCCCAGATACAAATCAGCCACAATCACCTCCCTACGCCATCTGACGGTCCCCTAAGAAGGCCCTTGCCGGGCACATCTCCTCCAGGGACCTCTGCATGAACTTGATACAGGCACTCGTCGACAAGTGATGGCTAGTTTCAATCACTTGCAGCTTGGCAATGGATACCCTGCGGCTCCAGTTATGCCTCCCACTGCTGTCAAGTCTTGCGGACTCGTCTTGTCATCTCTTAGCATACTTTCCGGCGCATAGGATGCATACATTGGCGCCTTATCGCTCAGATTTTCCCGAAACACCCATATGTCCGTAGCGTCCTGAATGAAACGCTACAACAGTATCTGAGGCAAAGACTCGTAGTGCTTGCCTCGTACTGATCACCAGTGTGAATTACTTCAAACAAGTATTTCCTACCGGGAGCCATTACCAAGTCAGGAAGGAGACAGATCCGTGACCTGCTGACAGCACGCTGTCATTCCTCTTCACGAGATGAAGACTATGGGATGCATGGGAATTTACGTTCAGGTAGGAGAATGCCAGTTTACATGCACGAGTATAAAGCAATGGGAAACCCACTAGATCGAAGAGTGACTTACCCTCTCAGACAAAACCAGATCATTCAGACTACAGCAGCTTTTCTTTCGCTACAAATCTCCTGAGCACTATCTCAGATATTCTTCATCCAAAATGAAGTTCACTCTCGCTTCGATTGTCGCTTTGGCTGTAACAGCCAGTGCAACTGTTGTCGATCTGAACAAGCGAGATACCCCCCTCGAGGTGAAACTGGCGAAGACTGGAAACAGCAAGGTCAAGGCCACCGTCACCAACACCGGCTCAATCAGCTATAAGCTATTGTATAAGGGCACCCTTCTAGACAATGCTCCTGTCGACAAGCTCTATGTCTCCTCAAAACGTGAGTGTATCGTGAGCCTTCCTGTCAAATCGTGTGCTGATACCTTGCTCAATATAGAATCCAAGACTCCCCTTGATGGTGGCGTCAAGCTGAGATTAGCGACCGCTAACCTATCCGAGGATGCTTTTCTCCCAATTGCAGCAGGGCAAACAATGGAATTCGACATTGACCTTGCTGAGCTCTATGACGTGAGCCAGACTGGAACTTACAATGTTCTCGCCAGTGGTGCTATCCCATTCGCTAAGACTAGCTCTACCGATCTCAGCGGCAAGCTTTCATACTCCTCAAATGTTCTTAGCATTGATGTCGACGGTGTTGAAGCATCCAAAGTCTCCAAGCTTGTAACTTCCAAGTCGGTTTCAAAGCGCAGCAAGTACCAAGGCGATTGCTCCAGTGACAGACAATCTGCTATCTTTACCGCTCTAGACAACTGTGCTTCCCTGGCCAACAGTGCCTCTAGCGCTGCTCTCTCCGGCGACGCGTCCCGGTTCGAGACATTCTTCAAGGATACCTCTTCCTCAGTACGCAACACTGTCTCAGCCCGCCTCAGTGCTGTTGCTGGGGACTGCAGCAGCAATAGCGGCGGTGCTACCTCCACCTACTGCACAGACATTTACAGCAACTGCGGTGGCAACGTCCTTGCTTATACTTACCCACCAACCAACGAGATCGTCTACTGCGACATTTTCTTTGATGACCTTCCTGGTCTTACCAACCAGTGCTACGCACAGGATCAGGCTACCACTGTCCTGCACGAGGAGACACACGCCCCTGCTGTCTACAGCCCAGGAACTGAAGACAATGGCTACGGTTATGATGCAGCCACGAGTCTCTCGAGTAGCCAGGCTGTTGGCAACGCCGATTCCTATGCTCTTTTCGCCAACTCTGTCTACAACAACTGTTAGACTACTGGACCGAAAAGGCTTCCAAGGTGCATCATTTGGTGATAATACATGAGAGAAAGAATAAGATACCTCAAATCAAATTTTCAAAGGCACATAGAATGCTGTCTTAAATGGTATTTCAAGTAGAATGAGCAATGACTAATTTGTTCAATGAATGAAACTCTTGTGTCTTTTCTCAGTTCTTAATCCTCCATTATATGGGCTTGTGTGAAGTAATGGCAAGCTTTGAGATAAAATTGTCCTATGCAAGTCTTCCTCGATAGTCCTACATTCTCTCCTCCATACGTCATCACATAAGATCATGTCAAGGCTTCTAAACGCCAGAACCTGCAGATGGTGCAGCACTTTTAGAAGGCATCCCAGTTGGCGTGTCACCTGATGGCATTGCACCTCCGCTCGGGGCACCGCCGCCCATTCCAGTGTCGCTGTTCGCAACACCATAGCCGTCATAATGAGTAGCCGCAGCAGTCACTTCATTATCAGCCGAGGGATCGATGCCGATGCTGATCCACGCCAAGAGACCGTCGCTCACACTATCACCGAGCAGGATATATTGGACAAAGGGATCCATATCGTCTGCCTCTGAAGCAAGAATGTCGTCGTCAGAGTTGAGAGTTGTGTCCTGGGTATTGGTGTTGTATGGCGCAGTGCCTTCGACCTGAGAGATAAGGTCTTGGTCGAAGAAAAGCTGACCGACGTGAACAGCATGCGTGGTGAAGTTGCCGCCTAGCAGGGTGCCATTTGTTCGAACCGTTGTTTCGTTGGCGGCATGAGCGAGGATGTGGATGTGGCTCGCCCGACCAGTGTAGTGACCCGGGAAGACGGTTTCAAATTGAGCCACGCCATTGATATCAGTCTGCTGGATGCCACGCAAAAAGGTGTTGTCGATGTTGGTTGTATCTTCGTCATTGCCGTTGCCGCTTGCACTGACGCCAGAGTAGACCCCGGTAGAGTTGCAGTGCCACATGTCCATGAAGACAGCCGGAACAGGTTCACAGCTGGAGGTGTCGATCAATTGCACTTCCAGGTATACAGGGACGCCTTCCTGATCTTCAACGATATTTGAACGGATTAATTCACCATCGACGTAGTAAGGGCCTTGAGTCACTTCTGGCTGCAGGATACAAGTCGAGTTATCCTTGAAAAAATCCAGCTCATCATCACCAAAAGTGAAATCTTTGTCGGAGGCATGAGACACATTGTACTCGGCAAAGTCACGACGACTAATGCCGGGCAGGCCTTGCTTGGCTCGGGCAGACTCTGCAAACTGCTGACGGCGCACTAGTGACTGAGCAACATGGCCTCGGCGTGACAGATTGGAGGCGCAGGATCGCACAGATGCAGGATTGCGCTTCATAAAGGCGTAGCGCTCTGCAGCTTCCTGCTTGGCACTGTGACCTGGATGTGCGCCAGCGCCATTGAGAACGGCAAAGGCAAGCAATGTGAGAGAGAAAATGGGTGTCATGATGTCTTGTGAGGATGTTGTAAGGTTGAACTTGACTTCAAAGTGATACGAAGGTAGGGAATAAATCGATTTGAAAACAACGACATACCAGACGTATATGTACTGTTCGCTGGATGAAAAGAAGACTGATGAGAACCAGCCGATGGACGATTTCCCAAGCTGACGACCGGTAACCTGCCCTCGTCACGATGGGGTGTGTGTATCTCTTGGGATGCATCACCATCCAATCGTTGCCACGGTTTGACATACCAAGACTCTTCGTTGCTTCCCCTCGTGCGCGTCCTGGTGGCGTAACTCCTGCAACGTGATCCTGAAATCAAACTTCCCTTACGTGCTTCATGAGGTAGTCGTCAGCAGATAGAACAAGGTCCGGCATTGGCTCGCTTCAGGGTTAGAGTAGGCAAAAGAGACATGGATGAGTATGTACGAAACGGAAGTGAACCGAATGGACTACAATTGCCGGCCGGGTGGGTCAAGACACAGCTCAATCTAGTTTCGATTTAGGTTTGCATCCAGAACTCGTCGTCGCCAAGTAGCGGAAGCTTGCATGAAAGTGCTTCAACCATGTCTTGATATGCTTGTGTGTTAACTATGAAGGCGAGAGAGAACTGCTTTTGTTAGTCAACTGGAGGCAATCGTATATGCGGTTAAATACACATGTTTTCCACGTCGTCGGTAAGCCCATGCTCACACTCTGATAAGCTCGATGTGAAGTCCAACGTTCGGCAGAAATTGTCTAGCGTCTGATGCATTGTGAAGGCGACGTTGGACAATGGCGTGGAGAGCCTTGGCGCCGCGTCACTCTAGGGCTTGACGGCGGGGACCGAGTCATTCCTCCTTGCAAAGGCATGTTTGATGACGACGAGCAGTGGCCAAGATATTCTCGCGAGAGCCGCAGTAGTTGCAGTAGTAATGATTCGATTGCAACGTATTTGTGTATAATGTATGAGTCAAGTAGATTTCGCATGTGGAGAGCTTTCAGAATCTTTACGGTCAGCGTTCCGTACTCGCGCATCCTCAAACATGCTGAACAAGTCCTGCTCATTCCTAGAGCTTGTTGTGTTCATCCATGAGCTGTCACGGTGTTGCCATAACAGTCTGCTGGTGGTTAAAGACGTATTTGATGTGAATTTGGGTCCGCGTGTAGACTTCTCCGGAGCTGTCAATTCCTTAAAACCTCTGGATACGTTGATTTGGTGATTTTCAGAGCCTGCATGCTCATGATATGACGATGCGCTTTGATCAAAAGTCGAAAGGTCATCAACGACAGTGAGACAGCCAAGCTTCTGTCGGTTGCGTGATAGCGGGTGCTCATACGATCGTACTCTCACCTTATGATACATATGTCTGACATGCTGCGCTCAGTCGAACATAGTGCACAACGCAGTGGGCGAAGTATCTACAGCTGGACAACAGCAAAGTATCACAGCTCAGTAGTCGAGAGCCGCTTCATCACGCCCGTGCTTTAGACAGACTTCCAAGACCGCCGATTCACAGCATCAATTGCCAGCTCTTGAGCACTCACCATGCTGGCAGCAAGAACATGATAGCATCCACTCAGAGTACATGCAGCGCGTTTGGAGACTGAAAAGCCATTTCTGGCGCGCTCGACCGTGTTCACTGCTTTGTAACCATCTAAAAGTCTGAATAGCCACGTGAATGCCAGGAGAGTAGCATACAGATAATCAAACCAGACAAGCTCTGAGGATATCGCATAGCAGTTTTGTTATATACTTGAGGATCAGTCTGCTACATATCCTGTATAGGAAGGACGTGACTGGCCGACGGTCTGGATCGGATCTCCTTCCCCTTCGAGGCAAGCCTGGGGAAACAAGCCGGACGTCTATCGCTCGGTCAAGGTAATGTTATCGCGGGTTGGCCGAAGACCTATCACAGCTGCACGAGGGCCTGCATATCTCATGCAGGTACTGACGTCCTGTTGCTCTAGCAGGGCCAAATTTATGATATAGCCGGCATTGGGTAAGGTAAGCATTCTCCTCTGATCCTCTCTTCGCTTTCCTTTGACTTGTCCAACTTCAGCCACTGTCCCATCCAACATGAAGGGTATTACTAGGCTGAATCTCCTGCTGGCCAGCACGGCTGCGGCCTCTCTATATGGCGAGAGCAAGCTGAACCATTCTTGTTCTTTGATTCCCGATTACTTGTCATGCTCAGCTCAGGCAAACCCTCTGACAGTCGACTCGTGTTGCGTGGAAACCTTTGGTGGCTTATTGCTACAGACTCAGTTCTGGGATGCGTACACATACGGCGATCAGAAGTTACCGTCCAACTCATGGACAATCCATGGTCTATGGCCTGACTTCTGTAAGTCTCATGCCCTGGGTTGATAGTAAGGTATTCGTGTAGCTGACAACTGCACCCGAAGGCAATGGCTCCTATACGCAGTATTGCGATCTTAGCCGCCAATACGATCCATTCCCTTCACCAAACACCACCAACGGCCTGCCTAATGGCACAGTCGTACCGCCGTACAAAGGCCCTAGCATTTCCAAATTCATCAAGGCTTTCGGCAAATATGATCTGCTCGAATTCATGAACAAGTACTGGGTTTCAAATACAGGACCCAATGATGAATTCTGGGCACATGAGTTCTCCAAACACGCGACCTGCTACTCGACATTTGATATCCCTTGTTACGGTCCTAAATACAGGAAGCACGAAGATGTAGTCGAGTTCTTCGAAACAGTGATCAAGTACTGGAAACACTTCCCCACATGGGAATGGCTTGCGGAGGCAGACATAGTTCCCTCCAACACCACAACGTATTCCATATCGGATATCTTGAGCACTCTCACAGCTGCAAGCAATGCAAGGCCATACCTTGGCTGCAGTGGACCTCGATTCAACGAAACGGTCGCAGGTGCCAACTCTACAGACAATGGAAGGACCATCATTTCTGAAGCTTGGTACTACATGCATGCTTATGGCAGGGTCCAGAGCGGCTCTTTTGTGCCGACAGATGCGACAGGGGGCAGCTGTGCTACTACACCTGGCGCCATACATTACTACGCACGTACCAATGGATCTGAATGGTATGAGAATTAGAGGCCTTTCACGTGTGAAACAAAAACCAAGCACGGTAACGCATCAACACTAGCATCGAGCGTCTGTTGTGGATGTATGTTGAACGAATGTATAAAAACTATCAAGATCTAAAATATATCTTTACGCAATTGCAGCCTAGCCCGAAAGAAACCATTCGATTTTTAGCAGTAGGATAATCGTCCGGATGTGTATTGCACCAGGATCTTATTTAGGAGTAGGTTCCCGAGGCGTCATTGCTGTTGCTGCATTCTAAGGACAAATCTATACCTTGTTACGCAGATGTAGGCAGACTGGATGCTTTAGATTAGATAAGATTTCGGATCCTTTGCCAGCCACTGCGGCCATGCTGTCGTCAGCGCTACCGGGCTGATGCATGGCGCAATTGTTCACGAGCGACTGGACAACAAGCAGATCTCGGATACTCTCGCTTTTCTCGCACGACATTGGCTAACTACGATCCTTCTGCATCCGCGGTCTTCCTTGTCCTACTACAATATACAGGTCGCTTGACCTCAGGTGTTATTGGTAACAACGGCATGGGCAGAGCATATCCACAGGCGCTTTGGATAGAGTAGCTTCAGCAACATGCCAGGTCGATTGCGTTTAGATGAAGAGCAGGGATTCTTGTCTGCATCGGACGAGACGGAACAGTTCCCACCGTACCGCGACCATTCACCCTCGGGAGCATCATCCGACGATACTGCTGCAGACCCAGATGCTCCCCTGGGCACCACAGAACGAGGCAATGTAGAGTTTGGCGGTCTGTCGCTTGGAGGACCGAAGCACCCGACTTTGACCGAGCGTATCGCATCGCGCATACCTAAGCGTGTACAGGATGGATGGGGCGCAACGAAGACTTGGGTGAAAGGGCCACAACCACCAAGAATATACAAGATCACGCCTTTTCTCTCGACTGTCCAGCATGTCCCTATTGCCATACTTGACCGATGGGCGCCGAAGCGCATCCAGCGCTTCGGCCTATTGATATTCGTCTACTTCTGCTGGCTATTCTCGTTCGGTCTGATCCTGTGGCAGAGCAGAGCAGGTGCTGAGATACCCCACTATGGTGCGCCTGTCCGGTTGAGCTGTTCAGCAAGGTACTGGGACGAAGGAAACTCGTGTGGTATTGGAGGCGATCAGTGCCGACCGTTCTCCAATGCCACGCTTGCCTTCAGGTGCCCAGCCGATTGTCATAAGATACAAGTGCTCAACCCGCATGCTGTTGGAGATCAAAATGTAGTCTACCAGCCGCTCGTGGTGGGAGGACCTAAGGAGCAACAGACGGGCTTCGAAGATGTCATCGTCAACAATGCGATATATCGCGGCGATAGTTTCATTTGCGCGTCTGCAGTACACGCCGGTTTCATCAAGGACGAGGAAGGGGGATGTGGCGTGCTTACCCTGACTGGTGAGCAATCAGAGTTTCCCTCCTCGAAGAGATTCAAGATCCCATCTGTGGGCTTCGACTCCTACTTTCCACACACCTTTGGCTTTCTGTCTGGGACAAAAGCTTCTTGCCAGGACTTGCGCTGGCCTGCCCTTATCCCTAGCGTCATCTTCACCAGCATATTGAGCATCTTCACTACTTCTCCAGCAGTCTTCTTCTGGAGCATCTTCGTGGCACTCTTCTTCCACGTTGGTCTTGCATCCGACCCTCCTGCCAACACCACCTTCTCAGGCCTTCTCAGCATTACGACTGGCCGTCTTCTGCCGGCAGCCTTTTGCATGAGCATCACCTACCTCTTCACAGTGCGACGCTCGCTGAAAGGGTTGACAGCTCAGCTAGAGAAGACTGTGCTTTGGCTAGGACCTGCCTGGGTCGGTGCTCTCAACAACTACACTTTCGACCGTATCCCAATTCAACGCTTGACACCTCACGATATCAAGGCCCAGCCAGGCGCCGTACCTGCCCTCATCATCATCGTGCTGACCATCTTCTGCATCGCCCTCGGACAAGCATGGGCTTTCCGCGTCGAGGGACGGATGCCACGCTACCTTGCCTTGTACAGCGGCCTGGTCCTTGGCATCCTTTTATTACTGGCCGTGCCTGGCCAAAATGTGCGCATCCACCATTACATCCTTGGGTTGCTTCTGCTGCCTGGCACGAGCTTCCAGAACCGTCCTTCGTTGGTCTACCAGGGCCTGCTGACAGGTCTCTTTGTGAACGGTATAGCTCGTTGGGGGTTTGACAGCATCCTACAAACCCCAGGTGAGTTGCTTCAAGGCGCTCAGAGGGGGTCTCTGCTTCCGGCCATCTCGGTGCTCTCTGCCACCATCTCCAACATCACCTTCGACCTTGGACATCTACCGCGTTTCGATCAAAAGGCAAAGCTGTGGTATGACGGCGTCAGTGTGTTGGTGAACGATGTCGAGCGATTCCGTGGTTACAGTGACGACGACTCGTACTGGGATGATTTCTCAGTCGACGCAGACTCTGGCAACTTCACCTGGACATGGGACCGCCATAATGTCGGAAAAGGAGAGCTGAGTAAGATCATGCCTGAGTACTTCAGATTTGGATACATGCATGGCAACAATGCAGCTGACTTTGGAAAAGCTGGCAAATGGCACACTGATGGTGATTGGACGCCCATGAAGGGAGGGCCGAGTAAATAAATGGAGATGTGTAAGATCAGGGTTAAATAGAGCTAGATGACTCAGGTTTAGACTGTAAGATTGCAATAGAACACGAGGTTCAGTTATATGCATTGTGGAACCAGTACTCCAATTGTTAACTGGTAATTCCACCCATGGCATAAGTCGTACACATCTCTAGTCCTTCATCGCATTCGGTTAGAAGGGTTTGAGCCACTCTATCATGCAGAAGTCTACGACCGTCACCAAGGCCGTTCACGCCCTATCATACCCTGTAAGGGCAGTCTTTAGAAAAACCCCGCACAAACGCCATTGCCTTTGAGTCGAACTTGGGAAAACCCTAACTCATCACAGTACAGAGAAAGCTTAGTGTTGGTGATGACCCATGTGCTGCTTCTCGGGCGCCACAGGCTGCTGTTGCTGCTGCTGCTGCCCATACACCATACCCTGCGCCTGTACAGGGTAGCCCTGCTGCAGCCCGGCGGATTTGGCCTTTTCGGCACGGTCCTTCAGTTCGGTTTCCATCTGGGCGAGGGAGCAGGGTGCGCAGCAGAAGGCGGCAAGGCAGTCATTGCACCCGTTACCCTTGATGCCGAACTGCTGTCTGATCTCCTGTCGCCGGAGCATCTGTGGGACCCAGCTGAAGCCGAAACATGCGGTGGCATACCATACGCAGCAGCTGCCGTTCGCGTACTCGATGTCGGCCTTCTCAGTGCGCGGAAAGTTCTTCGCGCGCGAGGAAAGGCGGCCGTACAGGAAGCATGAGCAGAACCATGATGCCAGCTATTGCATGTATCAGTTTGCGCCCAGACGGGAAAGCGATTGGATAGGGTCCACATACGCAAGTGCTACAGTCACCTCCACAGCAGTGACTGCAGAGACCGTTGTTCCATTCTTCCTCGTGTTGTTGGTATGCCATTGTGGAATCGGCTGTCTGTGCTGCTGTGAGTCTGAATCACCGAAGCTGGACAAACAATGATATCAGAACGAGAAATGTTGTGGTCTAACTGTTGTGAGCGGAAAGTGGTGTCTGAGTTGGAAAAGAGGGACGGAGAAATATCAATGGAATGTCTGTCGCTTCTGTACTACCCAAATGTTATATTGAAGGCACCGCTAGAGAGGCTGAGACCGCTCCGCTATATCATCAGCCCACGTAATTGGCAACCTATCGTGCGCACGTAGCCACCAGACTCCCCATGCAATCCTGATTTCTTCAACGGCCGATTCACTATGCTTGAAAGGCAACAAGACTGGGGCGAGAAATCCATGTATGGCTGTGCCGGCCTTGAGAGGAACCTTGAAGGAGGTTAATTATAGACGGATTTGATTAGTTCGTACTCTAGGGTGCTCAGCCGCAAACGGACAGTACACGTGCAGCAGCCCTCGCCTTGCATTCAAATCTCTCTGCCTCACCGGCCAGTGGTGCCTGGTCCGTGCGACCACTCCGCATTCTACGCTGTGTTCGGCTTTCCCGGCCCAGCAACCGTTGGACATTTCTGCTTCACAGCATTATCCAGGTCAAAGCCCCCCAGCTGCACCGATAGTCCAGCATAGCTATCAACAGACGTATCTTATTCCCGTATGCTGCTTACGACACACAGCCATTGTTGACAGCCTAATGAGAGCAGGCTGTGGTAGCACTGTGGCTCGAGGTCCAATGAGTGTGCGTACGGTTGACTTGAAACGCTCATGTAGAGCAGCACAGCGGTGGTATGATACATCGCAGGCCTGATTACGGGCCGTTTCACGCCTCATGCCACCATCTGGTATTCCTAGACCAGGTTGTTGCTGGTCAAGCCGTACCCCTTTGATAGCATGAATAGCTGCGAAACACCGTCCTTGTCCCCCCAGGAATATGCATTCGTGGGACCTTGCCCACGTGGACCTGCGACATCATGTGGCTTTGATGTTGGCACCTTTGTTTCAGCCAACAGTGCCCAGGCTACTGTTACGTGCTATGTATTTCCCAAATCGAGACGGTCTAATGTCTTTATACAGTGCGACGATGACGGTCTGAATAGTTCACGTGGAGCGAATGGCGGATTTGCGATGGGGTTTTCCCTCTCGTTCTCTAACCATCTGCCCTAGCCTACAGATCTTCTCTTGGAAGTAGTCTGGCCAATATGCGCATCTAACGGTTCGAAGAACAGCGGTACAAACACCCAGGCATCAAGACAACAACCGGTGCATATCGGGCAGATTAATTCATCCGATCGGAAGTAATAGAAGAAACATTAATAATATCGGTACTCATGGAAACTCGCTCTCGCTCTGATCAGATCGCCATATGTGTATGCTCTACAATCGTATGCAGAGGCACCGAGTCCAGCAAAGACCCGAAAGTGCCATTAGCGATGTCTCATTGGTCAGAAGTTCCGACCTTTCCCAATCAGGACCGTATTCTGGCTCAAGGCAGACATCCCGGATGTGGCCTTATGGAGCACTTGAGCTTAAGTAATGCCGTCGATCAACACTCAGGATTCCCTAAATGGGATACGGTGTATGTGGGCTGCAGAACCGGCCGAACTGAACAGTAGCATTCGATATCGAGATGAAGATGCTTTTACAAGATCGTTATAAGTCAGAATAGCACGCTGTCACAATGGTCGCCTTTTTGTCTCACCAGCATCACAGCATACATCAATTTCGTAGAACGATCAATAACAATCGATTCGCAGCAAATCATCTACATCAAATCTACATTAAGCACGTAACATGTCTGTTCAAAAGATAGCCATCGCCGGCCTCTCTGGCAAGCTGGCTAGGTTGATCACTGAAGGACTCCTTCGATCCAATCCAGAAGTTCAAATTCATGGCATCGCCCGCAACCCCGACAAAGTCTCACAGGCCTTGCAGTCCTCATCACAGGTCAAGATCTTCGAGGCTGACTCCAAAGACGCCCTTGCGATCCAAAATGCAATCCGAGGCACAGATGTCTGCATCTGCTGCTACCTCGGTGACAACGATCTGATGATTGGAGGTCAAAAGTTGCTGATCGATTCCTGCATTGCTGAAGGGGTCGCAAGGTACATCGCCTCTGACTGGAGTCTGGATTTTCGTGCATTGCGCCTAGGCGATCATCCAGCCAAAGACCCAATGAAGGAGGTAGCTGCATACCTGGACGAGGCCGAGAGTCAAGGAAAAATCAAGGCCGTTCATATATTGAACGGTGCCTTCATGGAGGTCGTCTGGGCCCCCTTTCTGGGCTGGGTGGATGCTACGAACGCGGTGTTTCGCTACTATGGCTCTGGTGATGACAAAATTGAGGCCACAACAATGGCAGATGCCGCCGCATTCACTGCTGAAGCTGCTCTCGATCCTGATGCAACGGGCTGGATCAAAGGTGTGTATGAGGCATTTCCGTTTATTCATTCGAATAAGTGAAGCTAATCAGTCGTCTCACAAGTCCTCGGCGAGAAGTTTTCTGTGAAAGAGATGGCCGAAACGTACCGAGAAGTGTACAACATCGAGCCAAGCCTTGAACCGCAAGGCTCTTTTGAGGATCTCCATTCGGCAATGACGGCTGTTTTCCAGAAGGACCCTACCAACATCTTCGCATGGATGGGTATGTACTATCAGTACTTTATGGGCACTGGGAAAACAAACCTCAGGGAGGCCAATAACTCTCGGTTTCCAAAGATAAAGCCAACAGACACCAAGACTTTCCTGCAGTCTCACCCACGAGAGTCTGTTGGAATGAGTTATATGATGGCCAACTAGTGATTGCTTGCACCGAGATGGCTTGGAACCCGATACTCTGTTGATCAACTGGAAGATCTTGATATATTGAGATGAGATGTTCACTCCAATATCGTACAACGACAAGCCTTCTCTACCAATGCTTTAGCAAAGATATCTGTTGCCACGCGATTCAAGATTCTTGTCTACAGATTTTGACAGTCCAGGTACCATGCTACGTGAAGTCGCAAAGTAACTCTAGACGCTCATTTGTTTTGGCGTAATGAATCTGTCTGCTTCGCAAGTTTCTCCAGTACATTTAGAAGACCATCATTTTGTCTGCACTGTTCCTTTTGGGATCGGGCCATGGCCTGAATCCATTCCATTAACTTTTGTGCGAAGGTATTCAACCACCACTGACCGCCTTGAAATGCTAAAGTGCACCAAGCTGCAATGCCCATCATGGCCACAATTGAATGCTTTTTCAAGAGCGTGAGATATGAATATGGCAAGGTAGCAAGCCATGTAGTCATTTTTGCTGACCTGTCTTGTTCGCTGTTTGTTCGGAGGAGCTCACCAAGAACCCATATTGGCCGTCTGCAGGTAAGGGTTGCCTCGTCTTCGCTAAAATCCATGGCAGCCTCAACAATTTTCACGATATCGTTCTCGGTAGGACGGACTGATCCCAAATGTGTTTCCGGCGACTGCAGCCATTTCAGGTGCAGCCACTCCTCTCGAAAAGACCTCCAAACGCCTTGCTCAAAGGTAGGTGCCAGCACAGGAGAGTCAAATAGCGTTGCGAGACCACAAGCAGATTGCAAGGGGGACCATTGTTGTTCCACCGCGGTAGCTGTAGTAAGGTTCTGTTGCTGCACTGTTTCGTCATAAACTTCTAGCACATTGCTCATACTAGTAATAAGCAGCAAGTATCCTGTAGCGAAGATAGCCTCAGCTTCGGTTGACTCTAGGCCATCTTGGAACCGTGCGAGGAACCGCGTTGTGGCATGGTTGTAGTGAAACGCTGTAGCTATCCGCCACTGGACTTGGTCAGGGTGGAGTGTATGTAGATGCGCCGCAGCAGCAGCTAGGGTTGCCTGCAACAAAGGGGGATGTTCTGTTGACCATTGCACGACATGTTGCAGTAGGATGGTCTGGAAGGTTTTTGACCCAAGCCAGGGCTCGCTGCATTCGAGGAAGTGATCGAGCAGTGTGAAATCGTCTTCTGGTTTGTAGATTGGGTTTACGAAAACTGGGCATGACGGCGTTACCTCATGTGTGAAGTCGAGTATCTGCGCCTTCAGAATGCCGCGATCCGCAGCCCTTGCAGAAGCAGTCTGTGAATCAGTACCAACTGAAGATACAGGAGCGTAGGCCGGATACTCGCACTTTAGGCTCCTTTCCATACACTGTGTACAATCAGGCTTCGTTTCATCACACTGCAGAGCTGTCAATACCGGCTTGGACACTTTCTAGTGCCGTCGTGGCCCTGGAGGAAGGCATGCCTACCTTGATTCGTTTCGTCTTACATGACCTGCAGCCTTGTCGACTCTTTGTGTGGGCACGTCGAGTCCGTAGCTTGGGGTCTCGACTCAAGGCGCCAGGCTGTTCGAAGACTATATGCAGGGACATTTTTTCGCTGCATACCAATGCGAGGTAGGGGATTTACGACTTCAGTGACAGCCTTACGTATTCTGTCGGCCTTGACCCTGATGAAAGGGCATACCGAGATTATCTTCATGAAAGAGAAAGGCTGGATGCCTATGGAGGGCAACTAGATACTTGCTACCGCGGCTGTTGTAGCTTTGAAGAGAAAGGCAAACGGGACTTCAATCCGCTGCAAGTCACTGGTGCAGTAGCCATAGGTGCAACATAATGGGCAAGGACTGCAACCCCCTCTAGCAATCTCCTCGCCGACCTACTATCAGAGATGAACTTGTATTACCCGAGAATATTCTTCAAGAGATATAACAATAGTTAATCCCTTAGCTGAATGTCTTCGGTCCCGCGCAAGTAAAGGCTTGGCAAGGCAAAGGTTCTAGGAACGCCTTGACGCGCGACTTGCAATTTGCCTTTCGATCTCTTAAACTTTCAAATAGCCCACCACTTAACCCTTCCTGTTCGTTGTGCTAACTGAACTTTCCTTTCCACTTCGCTTCCAGCGACAACAAAATATTCCTGTAAGTAGTATTTGACTGTCATCCGAGCCTGTGACCCTGGCAATCCGTCCATCGGACAGTTCAGTCCTTTGCGACAGCTGGCGGCGGCAGCAGCAGCAGAGCCGCAGAAAAACAGACAGCAGCAACAATGATACACGAGGACCTTCGCTCATGTCACGAGGACATTGAGCGCCTCGAGCAAGCCATTGCCGACCGTGTTCTCGACGAACCAAAACACGTAAGTAGAACTGGTTATATCGACAACACATCCACGCACGTACGAGCAGGACTTACAACTCACAGATCCGTTACAGACTTATTCGCGACCATGAAATCGCGTCTATGCTCGGGCGCATTCAAGCGCAAAGCGAGCGAGCCCTCAAAACCTACAACCAGCAACAAGAAGCGATGACTGCTGAAATCCAATCACTCTCTACCGGCGATCCCTTTGAAGAGTTTCGCAAGCAACTAAATGAGATCAAGGACTTCCACAAGCGCTATCCGAACGAGCCGGTCGAAAACCTTGAGCGTGCGTATAAGAAACCCGAACATGGAGGACCGCCACTTGGAAGCGCAATGGGTGGAATGGATATCGACAACATGTTCACAGGCGAGGAGGCTTGGGGACGCTTCTTGGATCTGACCATGCTGCATGAAGAATATCTGAACCTACCAGGTGTCAAGAGCGTTCGGAAACCCACATACTTGCAGTATCTTGACATCTTTGATGTCTTCACGCCACCACAGAACCCCATGACCCGCAAGGAGAAGATGACCGAGGCGTATTTCTCATATGCTACAAGTCTGGCTGAATACTTGGAAGGGTTTTTGAGGAAGACTAAGCCTCTTGAGGACCTTGACAAGATGCTGAAGGACGTCGATGACGAGTTTGCCCAGAAGTGGGAGCAAGATGCCATACCAACTTGGGAGGCACCTCGTAAAGTGACCGTGGAAGGTAGTGGGGAGGGTATCTGGTGCGCGGATTGCCAAAAAGAGTTCGCAACGGATGGCTCTTACAAGGGACACCTGAATGGAAGGAAACATAAAAGAGCTGCCGGGTTGAGGCAAAGCGGCCAGCAAACTGGAGACAGCCCAGCGATCAACGGTACCGATAACAATAGCATGACGCGCTTGAAGGAGAAGGCCGTTGCAGAACGCGAGTTCAGGATACAAAAGCTTACTGCTACACTGCAAGACTATCAACAAGACACGAGAGTTAATGTGGAACGGAAGGCGGGTATGACAGATAAAGAGCGACATCAAGAAATCCAAGCGCTCTACGAGGAGGACCAGGAGATGATGGCAGCGGTACAAGGCGTTGGAGACGAAGGTAGCGATGATGAAGATGAGAGGGTCTACAATCCACTCAAGCTTCCTCTCGCATGGGATGGCAAGCCGATTCCTTACTGGCTTTACAAACTCCACGGCCTCGGTGTTGAGTTTCCTTGTGAGGTGTGTGGCAACTATGTCTACATGGGTAGAAGGGCATTCGATAAGCACTTCAGTGAACCCAGACACCTTTACGGACTCAAATGCTTGGGCATTACCGGCCAGACCGGCCTGTTCAGAGAAGTGACAAGCATCGAGGAAGCACAGAAGCTTTGGGAAAAGATCAAGAGAGACAAGCAAAAGGGCAAGGAGAGGGGAGAGAACGTTATTGAGATGGAGGATTCACAAGGCAACGTCATGCCTCTAAGAGTGTATGAAGATTTGGCGACGGCAGGACTACTATAAGATGTGTCTCTCTCGACCGCCCATCTCGAAAGCTTTAGTTGGGTTGCAAGCGTGGTGTCTCGGGGGTGTTTGGAAAGTTTTCTACACGAACGGATTGCACGCAGCTGTCTGCGCTAGGACTCGAAACTGCTGCAAGACGTATCTTGCAAATAGCATTGTACGATATTTGACTCGAGCATTGTGCTTAATCACGCAGCTGCCCGTACAGCCTCAGCTTAGAGGTTGCTATAAAAGTTCAGTGCCAATCTGGCGAACTACCTTTACTCCACGTATGTTTACTCCACATAAAGCTTGCGCTGGTATATATGAGCAACGCTAGAAGACAACTGCTTCGCTATCGATAAGCCTTGTAGCAAACTTTCATATAGCGCTGCTTTACATCTCCAAGAGGTTTCATGACAAACAACTAGAACACGCCATAATATTGAATCAACATCCCTAAGATGTCACTGGAAGCGTTTGATATTGCACCTACAGCGAGCGATTTCACGGCGCTCTCAGAGCATCAAGAGCAAACTCCAAACACCTTCTTTGCGAGCAAGCCTGTCTTGCACCTTCACTGTCCACTTGCGAAGCTCAAGTTCGCCCATGTGCAGGCGCAGAACCAGCCTGCAATAAAGGCTCTCCAGGCCACCGCCCCCAACAATGCAACACAGACGAACGGCGCTGATCCTGCTGATATCTTGATCCATGGCACCGACGTCTGGGTCACCTCAAAGTAAGTTTACATAGTTGGATTGTTGTCTGGATGCTAACTGTGCGCATTTCAGGCACCTCATCCTCTGGTCGACCAACACCTCCAAAGGCGTGCGAGTACCATACCCGACCATTACGATCACGGCGCAAGACGGAGATGCTGTCCTACTAGAGCTCAACTTTACCGACCAGAACTCCAACGACGACGAGGACATCGAGTTCATGCAGATGCGAATCTTTCCCGACACTGTCGTCCACGACCCTGCTTCCACCTCTTCCACGGAGACAAATCCCCCAACACAGCAGACAAATGGTGATGGTAGCAGTGGGCCAGCTCCTGCAGTAGCGTTGTGGCAAGCGATCTTCGACTGCCAGGAACTGAATCCTGATCCCCAGACTCAAGAAGACGACGAAGATGCCTTTGACGAGACTGCGCCCGGTGCTACAGGGTGGATCACCGCAGACAACATGCAAGACTTCATGGACGAGGACGGTAACCTTAAGATACCAGACGACGGAACGGTTGTGTACGGTGAAGAAGGAGGAGGCGCTGGCAATAACGAGGCCGGCAGCACAGTGCTAGATGGCGAGAGTGCCAGTGGTGAGCTCGGCGCCGGTGCCGGACGCACGCGTACGGCTGCTGAGGTCGAGGCTGCCGACGGTGGGGACGACGAAGAGAGCAAGTGGCGCAGGACCGATTGAGGGATGGCCCCTCTCGCAGAAATGAATATGAAAGCCTTGTTGCGATCCGAGAGGTCTACGCAGGGAATCCAGAGTCCTTCCATGCTATTGAGACTGAGCGCAGCACAACGTTGGAGGACGTACGAGGAGCTAGCACGCTCTATTCTGGGATGGAGATAACCCATGGCAAAGTAAGACACCCAACGCCTCGCGGTGAACCAAGAATCTAATGTGAAAGGCACAGGTGCTGCAGTCCTGCATCAAAAGCCACAGCTTTCCAACAACGACCCACTGCAACCATCGAAGCTCCTGTAAGATCTGCCGAGTGTCCACGTGTCT
Organism: Polychaeton citri CBS 116435; assembly: GCA_010093785.1. Taxonomy (NCBI): domain Eukaryota; kingdom Fungi; phylum Ascomycota; class Dothideomycetes; order Capnodiales; family Capnodiaceae; genus Polychaeton; species Polychaeton citri. Next base: position 157,526 of record MU003817.1, read on the forward strand.
ATGTCAACACATTGCGACATTGCCTGTTGACATGCAGAGGACAATTACAAATCCGCATGTGCGACAAGAGCGAATAAGTGACATTTAGTCGAAGATAGGGATCAACACAGCCAGGACGTCCCAAGTCTCAGTTCATCAAGCAAGAACGAGATAGTTCGAAGTGAAATTGACACCAAGCGCTTGCAAGAATCTATGGGAGCCTCCTCGCTAAGACACCCAGAAAGCCGTTCTTGGTACAGATACTCCGTCTCCACCGTTCCCTTTTCCAGATGTAGAGTAATGATAGGCATCAAACGCCAGAGGCGCCACGCCAAAATTGCTGTCGATACGAACCAACCGCACAGGACCTTTCTTCGATGGCCCTTGGTAGTACTGGAATCTCAATGCTACTTGCTCCCACCCCCGCCTGGTCAGATAGTCCTCGTGAGAATGCACCGTCTTCTTATTGTCACTGATGTATTGCCACGACAACAGTAAAAACAACAATGATAACAATAACCGCACACCGCCAGGCTCGCACCCCATCCACAGCACCCAGTTTCCAGTGCGTGGCGTATCGCCTAGCGGATGTTCAAGCTCTCGTACCTGATCCAGTTGGATCGGTTGCGGTTGGGGTGTTCGAGGCCCAAGTGGTCTTCCGATGCCATCTTGTCGCTCAGTATGTCATCTGTGTCACGAGTTAGCTAAGCTCTACAGCTGAAGTCTTGTGTTATGTACTCACCATCCTCAACCCACTGTGGCCTCGAGAACTGCTGGCCACCTTTGATGACGGCAAACTTGACCTTCTCGAAATTCTTGCCCTTGAGGCCAGTCCGCTTACTGAGTCTCTCTTTCGTATCCTTGAACACTTCGCCACTCTTGAGGGGGAAAATAAATGGAGTGCTGTGGTGCTTGTTGGGCTCCTTCTCAAAATGGAAGCAATTAATGAGGCGGTCGCCTTGGTCCTTGTCGAGGCTCTCCTCTTCTTCCGGTATCTGCTCGGCGTAGACGGTCATGAATTCGTTGAGCTGCATGACGTTGTGCGTCAGTGGGAGCTGCTTGTAGACCTTTCCGCCGTGTGATTCATAGAACCGGACGTGCTCGAGAGCCTCGTTTGGTATGTCCGCACGCTTTTGAAGAGCCAACAACACCTCGGCGAAAGTGCTCTGTTTTGGCACAAGTACGTCGTACTGCTCTTCTTTCGTGATGCCATCGGTGAGGTAGAGGATCTTGACCGTCTTTCGCTGTTCCAGATCCATCAGGCTCATCTCCAGGACCTCATAGTATAGATGGTCGGGTGCTTGACCTTGTGAATAGCCATAACCGCCGTAAGCCGTCGTCCCAAGAAGTATGTTCGCAACTGTGATTCCTGGGCTTCGCTTCACGGGTGAAGGTCTCGCTCGTCCGGTCTGCGCATTTGCAGTGGTGAATCGCAGATGAGTAGGGTCGACAGGGCTCGACGACAGCGTGCTGAGATGCTCTGCCGCTTTGATTGCCAACACATCATATGTGTCCTTCTTGCTCAAGGCCAGCGTGAATTTGCCCACTTCCGCTTCCTCCTTGAACTTGACGGTCAACAAGCGAGGTTCCTTCGGCCAAAAGGTGACAAACATCCTATTGATAAGGAAGTCGTAATACTCTTTTGCGGTCAAGCTGGCAGAGGGGTTCTTCTGGCGAATCGCTTGTGCTTGTGACTCGCTAAGGCTACGCTGGAAGCAAATGATATCACCATCCTGGATCTCTGATGCATGGAGTGTGTTTTTCGGCTTCATTTGCTCGACGTATGATTGCTTGATCTCTTCGAACAGTTCGAGCCGTACGCCACTCTCCCAGTCCATGATCTGCAGGATGTGTGGCGCAAGATCCTGGACCTTTTCGGCCGGCTGCATGTAGATATGACCGACCCCCTGTAACTGTTGGCGATCAACGTCGAAATGCTTGAGGAATATGATTATGGGTTTGGATTGTTGGACCACCGGCGTGTTGCCGTTCACTACAGGAGTGGTAGGCGTGGGTGGTTCGTCGTCAGGCCAGATTGGCGTACCATCTTCAGCCCTGACAGTTTCCTCCATGAAGATACGGAAGGTAGAGTTCCTGGTCGAGAATTTGTCGGCTGCTTCCTGCAGCGACATGTCGGGCCAGATCAAGGGGTTGTCGGGTCGTACTGTCCCGTTCTGCCGGTTTACCATTATCCATGGCCTTATCAAGTCTGCGTCTACGTCGATGTCCTTCGCAACAAGCTTAGTGAAGTCAGCAATAGTCAACGTCCGTAACAGCTTGAGTAGTTTCGGCGCTGAAGGATCGTTGTCCTCCTCAGTAGCAGCCGCCCACGTCAAAAGATCTGTGCTTTGATACTGTTTGTAGTTTGCCTCTGTGGCTACTAGGACGTTCATGTACAGATGCGCCTCCTCACGTTCCTTCCGTTTCCGTTCGGCGACTGCACGCTCTTCAGCGATCTTCGCTGGAAGGTGTTTTGGCGGCTGCATTTGCTCAGGTGGCGGCAGGATCTGGTCGATCCGACTCTCGCGAATGTACACCAGCATGTAAGCATTGTTGGAGCGCTTTGTTGACCACTGCCTAGTGTATGGGTTTTGGGTCTTCACGCCGCCGTTCATGGCATTTGGTGAGTAGTCCCCACCGAAATTGTCGTCGATCGCTTCACGTTTCGTTGCCCGCGTTACCCGGTCGTCATCAAACCGGTAGAATTGGCCATACTTTTCTGGTTTTAAGAAAGCGTAATAGTGTCCTGCGTTAAGATCTCCCGAGTGCACAAGAACACCATGCAGATGGTACACGTATGGTTCTGACTTATCTGCCGCCTCGTCTAGGTAGGGCGTGGGATCGAAGACATCAGGGAACTCGTAACGATCATTGACCTTCATCATAGCATCCCTCATCAAGTCGTACTCAAATCGCTTGAGCTGTAGGTGCAGTACGGATGGGAAAGACTCGAATATCACTCCCTTCTTTGCATCTTGAAGCCCATAGCCTTCCGCTGCGTACTTGTTGTCGCCCTCGAGTGTCTCGACTTCGATGTAGTTTCTGAAGCTATCGTCGAGGCTTTTGCACCCTGCGACATTGAGCTGCAGATCCCAGAAATCCTCTGTCCTTGAGCTCTCGTAGTCAACGTTGATGCACCTAAGATAGGTCTTCATCTTGCCGACAAACATATCTGCAAGCGCATTCTGTGCGTCAGTGCCCTTCATCCGGGCCTCCAGCTTCTCCATCAACTTGCGAGACAATTCTTGGACGTCCTGTTGCTCGAAGATCTGCCTGCTCTCCCACCCGAACGAGTGCGTCAGCTCCTGCGTGCTGACTGCCGACTGGTCAGCTTGTAACCTATAGAAGAGACGCTGCAGGCAATATGCTGAAGCTGACGCTTTCCGGTCGTCCTCGGTCTCGGTGGGGATCTGATATACTGCCTGCCGGAAGGCGCCCGTCAGGTAGAGGGACTGCAGGAGGGAGTTCAGGTAGCATGTGGCGCCTTGGTTGCGGAGACCGACCATCCCAGTTTCCTTCTTGCTGTCATAGTTCACGAAGTTGTGCCAGAGCACACCTGTAGGGTCCTTCAGCACTCTAACATATGCAGTCATCACGGCACCGTCGTTCTCGACAAGTGGTCTGTCATGGCCATCGAACTTGGCAGCAAAGATGCGGTTCTTGTCTGCAAAGCGCGTGAACCCCCAGTCTCCTTCATCTGCCGTGAAGCGGTGACTGGCAGTGTGTTGGATGTAGATGGAAGGGTCGTTCGGATTGTGGAGGACCAGCATGAACTGGGCGCAGGCATACCAGTCCTCCGGAGGCTTCTCGTCTCCAAAGCCCTGCTCTAAGTAAAACGATACAGACTCTGTTGCGGCATTCCCAGCCGGGAAGAACAGTATTCGCCACGGATGGCCGGCGCACTGGAAAGCCGGGCCATGTGATCTCTTCGGGAGTTGCCTCCAATTTGAGATGTCCCAGGTGTAGACCGCCTCCGCTTCTGTCTCATACTCGGGATATGAGGGCATGTACCTCTCTTTCATTGCCTCGTGGTCGTCCGCGAGAGGCAGTGCAGGCCCAGCTGCAGTTTCCGAATCCTCGACCATACTGTCGGCGTCGTCAGGCGATATGATGGCGACGTTGTCGTGGTCGTCCTGGGGCGTCAATCGCTTCTCATCGTAATCGCTGTCAAGCAGCATGTCACTGCCGAGCTGCTCAACGACGGATCAGGTCAGCAACTGCTTCGAAACGTCCAAAGCCGAGAGGAAACCACATATGGCTGAATGTAATGCATGCATGGCTTCCTCACCCGAGACTTCTTAAGGAGAACAAGGAAGGGAGGGGGGGAAAGGGAATAGGGTACGAGAGGCGTACTTGATCCATTGTCCGAACTGGATTACGATCCAGGCAGACCGCGAGACTTCCCTAACGATGGAGAAGCTTTTATTGTGTGGAAGTCAGGACTCGTTGCAGAGGTTCGCAAACCCACGGAGAGACGGATGCGCCTGCGCCAGATAGGAAGAGAGGCAGTCAGTCTAGATGGAGTAGCAGTTGTCAAAGGGTAGAGCAGCAATATTAAAGAGAGACCGCAGCAGACCACACAACTTCAAAGCTTGCAGTTTACGAGGTACGGATAGGCGTGTATGATGGATTACAGCGGCCGCGCACCTTACGTCAATCCAGACTGTGGCTTGCCCCCAGCGGCGCATGTGGCTGAGATGGGGTTCACGTGATGGCGGGAGACGCGTTTGCTGCCTACCCACCTACCCGGGTAGGAAGCAATCTGCAAGCGACTACGCTCGATGGGGTTACTGTGGTTCGGGGGACAGACTCGAGCGGCTACACCCAGGTCTGCCTCAGGTAGGCAGATGGGCAAGTAGGGGAACAGGGAGGTGGGCGTGTCTGGGAGTGACTGAGGCCTACGACAATGGCGTGGGACGCGTCCTCAGGCATACACAGCGCAGCATGGAACAGCAGTGTCGAGCATGCCTGCATAGTACATGTAGCCACCCTCCAAGCTCATCCAGGTACACCTGCTACAGACACCCGGACCTGGAGGGAAGCCGAGCGCTGCCGCCGTTGCTGCCTCAGCCGTGCATAGCTGTCCTTGTGATACACGGTAGAGACCGCAGGCAGCAGGCCAGGCAAGTCTATGCCTTGTGGCCTTGTGGCCTTGTGGCCTTGTGGCCTTGTGGGTGCCTCCAGACGGCAAAGGCGGGACCCAGAGCACTACCGTCTACCCTAACCCTAGTCGTGACCCTGACTCTGGCCCTCTGAGCTTACCCTCTACACCTAGCCACTTGGCCGCCTGGCCACGATGGCCTCCACCTGGAGTCTGTCAGAGTGGCGGTGTTGCTGCCCCGCTACCACGACTTCCCCATGCATACCAGCTTACATGGCTTGGCATTCTCGCTACCGCCTCCGCTGGGTGCTGGGCTGGACTGGACTGCATACAAACCCCCGAGCATCGATTTGACTGCAGTGCGGTCTCACCCTACGTCCTCACCATGCATACGCGCTTCTAGTTTGGAGTGGTACTGGTAGGGAGGATTCGCTCCCAATGCTTCGTCCAGGGACTACCGTTTGACAATGCTTGCTTTGAACCGCCCGTTGTCCACACCGTCCAATGGGGTGTGGAGGCTGCCAGCTTCCCTCAGAGCTTACGCCTACTCGACACTCATTGAACCCTCCGGCAACCCTTCAGTCCCTCCGCCCTGGAGGCCTTCTACCGCACTGGACGAGTGGGTCGAGAGGGACGCCCGTCCCATCAGCCTTCGCCAGTTGACGTTCTTTGGCCGCACACTGACCGACTCACGGCTGCTGAGTTCTGCGAACTATGTACGCCAGGAGTTGCCCACCCGCCTGGCCCACCGCTTGCGGAACATGCAGACCTTGCCGTACACTGCCCTCACCAATCACCACATAGGTTATGTCTACGAGCTGTACTACTCTGCCTTCGAGCGACTGAGGAAGGTGCCGGACATCAGGACCCTGGACGACAACGATCGCTTCTGCGAGGTCATCAAGCTGTGCCTTACCGAGCACCTGACCGTCATTCCCCGCCTTGCCATGGGTGTGCTGGAGATCCAGGGATCCATCAGCCAAGACGAATGTGACAAGTTCATGAAGACCCTCCTGCGCTCTCGCATCAGTAGGAGGGTCATCGCCGAGCAGCATCTGGCGCTGACAGAGACCTTCCACTCACCGTGGCATTTCCCCAACGCGAAACACTCTCAGATAGTTGCCGCCGAGGATGACTTTGTCGGCGAGATCTTCCTCAAGTGCAATGCGACCGAGATCATCACCAAATGCGCCGACCTGGCTCGAGATATTGCTTTCAAAGCGTATGGCCCCAGTGTGCCAGTCCCAGAGGTCGTCTTGAACGGCCACCTCGATACGACCTTCCCCTACATCCCAAGCCATCTCGAGTACATCCTGGGGGAGCTCCTCAGGAACAGCATCCAAGCTGTGATGGACAAACACACTGCCGGCGACCCCAGGCCGCCACCGATCGAAGTCCTCATCTGCGGCGCAGCGCAACATGTCATCATCCGCATATCGGATCGCGGAGGCGGCATCGATCGTGAGATCCTGCCTTTCCTATGGTCTTTCGCCAAAGGACCCAGGCGCGATCAGCGCCTGCGCAATCTCTCGAGTGTACCGCGGTTGGCTGGCACGATGCAGGAATTGCAGTTCCCATCGGCCAACGCCAACAGCACTGAGACTGACAGGTATAATGGCACTCTGAGGACCCTGAGTGGCCGGCCACCCGATCTGCGGCTGGGCATGGGCCTCCCTATGAGCAAGATCTATGCCGAGTATTGGGCTGGGAACCTTGAGCTGCACAGCCTGGAAGGTTATGGCACCGACGCCTTCCTCCAGATATCGAGACTCGGGAACAAGAACGAGCAGCTGAGCACTCGTGCGGCAATGGATGCGTTATAGGATGTTGGCCTGACCTAGATATACTCAAAGTCTTTATGGGCCCAACGCGTTCCTCATATACCGCCTCCAATGGCAATCCTATCTGAATAGAGGAGAATGGCCATTAGCGGAGTTCTTTGGATGTAACGCCAAGCAGAAGACCATGGAGACATCGGAGGTGTCGCTGCACGCAGCAATGTCGATCGTCAATGCGGCGAGAGTCATCTGTGTACACTAATTGCAAGATTGTGAGCTATGCATTTGCTTGATCGTTCTCCACCCTGAGGTTACACATCGTTGTTCAGGCTTCCTTAGTATTGGATCAAACGATAGCGTTGGCGTTGGAACATAGAGACACTCTGTTCTCCCCAATGCTTTCAAATACAGCTGGGCTTAGCAGCGTCATGCTCGAAGATATTCTGTTTGGACTCATGAATGACGAAAAACATGGCTTCACGTCTATGGACGAATGCAAGACTCCAAAGTGAGGCCTCTATTATCCTAATTCCTGCTGAACAGTTGCAGCTTGGTTGGCTTGTCTCCATATTCTACACTGCATGAATACTCGTCTATAGAATACCTCCCTATCGATGCTCACCAACCTTCGCTCATATGTGCACGGATCCACTTTGCTCCAACAGGCTTGTCCCACTTCCGGCACCATTTGATCGTTCCGTCCGAAGGATCCATGACACACGCATAATGCGTACATTCGTTAGTGGTCGGAAACTTCTGCACCATCTCGATGACATCTTCCAGGCCCATCGCTTCTTTCGCATTCGATCCTGGAGGCTTAGAAGCAAGATTTGCCTTACGCATCCGCTTCCAGTTCTGTTCCGCGCATTGCTTCCTGTCTTGGGCCTCCTCGGCCAACTCGTCAAGTATGGCTGTGAAGTTGGCTTTGTCTACCTCTTTTGTACGAGGTGCGTGGCTACTTGGGTCTTTCAAGTCAGCAGGGCTGAAATCGGTGTTGGTCACTACAATGAATTTCTTGTCAGAGCGTGAGCGGGCTGAGGCGCGATCCTTCTCGACTACAGTGGTCTCGGTTGCGTTTGAGAAGCATAGATAGCAAGCGGTGGTCGTCAAAGGTCGGGTGGTATATGGCGTTCTACCACCTACCGCATTTAAAGCATTGTTATAGTCCAGCTGCACCTCACGCTTCTTCGAATGCCGCAGAAGGTTCAAGACACTGTTGGATTCAGATCGAGGGAGCAACAAAGATCTCAGATTACTGGAGATGCTTCGACGGAGGCCAAGAAGCACCAAGACGAGATGACCGTAGTATCTGGAATTGGACCGGAAGCTACTGCTGTTGTCGTGGGTGGGGCGGAAGTTCAGACTCATGCTCAACCCTTCCTTGACACCGGTGAGCACGCCTACGAAGCCAGCGTAAGTGATGCTGCGAGCGATGATAGGACCGTCGCTACACAGCTTGTACTCAAGCTGCACAACCACGCGCCGCAGTGCTGGCATGCCCCAGTCCAGCGTTCGAAAATGTACCATCTTTGTGCCACCCGCCGTATCTGCCCTTATCCTAGCTCCACCACTGGAGCAGCCCATGAAGAGATCCAGTAGCACATTGAAGCAGACCAAAAGGTACATCTCAACGCCAGTCGCCTTGCTGATGCCCTTGAGCTCTGCGTTCTCCTCGCCATCGTACACCTTCCGCAGCATCAACGAACATATCCTTTTGAACAGCCACTCCGGTATCACCTGCGTGATGCCGCCCACGACCTCGTCAAACAGCGACGTCAAGCCACGCATCTCATCCTTGAATGCGGCGCAGACTTCGAGATAGCGCTCTTCAGGCGGCAGCGACAGATCGATGGCGAATGTGGGAGGTTCGGTAGGCTTGTCGGAGGCTTTCTTCTTCATAGCCTGCTCTTGTACAGGGCCGTGACGATGACGTACGGAAGCAGCAGACTCTGAAGAAGCGTCGCCCCCTGGATGGGAGTACGAGGCGGGAGCATCTTCTTGCAGCGACTGTGAACGCGTTTTCGGCGGCATGGCGTTGACCTGTCAAAGTGAGCAGTCTCGATACTAGAGCGAACAATGTGGAAACAATGACTAGGGCGGATTATGTTTAAGTTGCGGCTGCAGACATTGCTGCCTACGTTCTATGCTGCATCTGGGCGATCATGACTGGGAGCCAGCCTGCTATGGCTTGAACACTTGTCCACCCGTCGTCTGTTAGTTGCAGAAGTGGTTTAGATGGATACAGTAGCCTTCGCCTGCATTGAATAAGGAAAGTAAACGCTGATAGGAATCATTTCCACATGCGATAGGCAACTGAATAACTTGCTACCTAGTGAGTAGTTTGGCGCGTGGATACAGAGTGGGCGTGGCCGAAGCAAAGATACTGGCGATGTGTAGGGTTAGGGTTAACGTTGGGCTTTGGGTTGATTTGACTTGTCTATGTTCCTCAAACCTGACCACTGCAAAGGATTTTGACTCTGCGAGGTACAGAGATCGTGCCTGCACACATCATCCATGGGGCAGGATCGTATGACTAATTTTCCATTAATAGTGTAAACTCTTAACACAATATTGCATGAAGAGAATGTTCGTTATATGTTACAACTGAGGTTCATGCCCACCGAACACCTGTGCAAGGATTAAAGTGCTGTTTGGTCTGGTCTCTAAGACCCAATTGGTTACTTTGCATTCTTACCTCAGATCTACGCCAACCGACAATACAGTCCGCTGAGCCAGTAAAGCTACACGCCATATCAATGGATAACCTAATGGTGTAGTGGTGAGCTTCGTGTTGCTCGCTCATCCGAAGTGCGGCGCATTCGATGCCCACGTTGCGATAAAGGCGCTAGGAGGTAGGAAATAGAGTTGCCTAAAGCTCGCAACAATGATATAGAGTCGTGCACTCACATAGGCCGGCGCAAGAACCATCACGCTCCACTTTGACAATCTGTCCGTTCGATGGGTCAAGGCGTCTTCCGATAACACGAGTAGAGCACTTACACTTGGCGCGATAGCGACTGTCAAGGCCGAGATCCTCCACAAAAGTTTTTCAGCACGCGTTGGAAAGTCGAGACTCCATGCGAAAAGGTGGATCCCACCGTATAGCGAGATGGAAAGAATCGTGACAAGGCACATAAGCCTATCGATGTGAGCCTTCTTGAAACGACCCTCGATGACCTGGTGCACGCAACTCTGAGCTATGTAATACCGACGGGATTGTAGGAAGGTGATGGGTGCTGCTTCAGCGATGGAAGAGAAGGCTTCAAGCGTCACTTTGGCATCGGTGTCGATATAGAAAGGCAGGCCGACGTCCTTTGGTTTGGCCCATTCTGTGACGTAGATGACAAACGCGCATGCAGAGAACGCGACTGTGCTGATCTCGAGCGCGGAGGAAGGCGTGTCGGCGATCTTTCGGGCAACGAGCTGGACAGCAAACCAAAAGACCTGGATGACTGCGACTGATCGCATGAGCCCATCGATCTTGCTCTTGTCATCGATCTCCTCCTTCTCGAAAGAGGGAAGTTTGGAGATGACACCTGAGCATCTTGCCAGAACTAGCTGCTTAGAATCCAAGACCCAAATGTTGCCGTGGAGCGGTGCAATTTGCTCAGCACTGTACTTCTTGCTATTTTGCTGGACCCATTCTTGCTTCGCCCGAGCATGGGCAGCAAGCGTTATATGTGGGCCAAACGGAACCCACGGAATCTTCCCTAATCCTCGCAGATGCCGTTCCTGACTCGTTTGAAACTTGCGGATGAAAGCAGGTAATCCTTCGCACTTCAGTGTGGCATCAGGACCATCCTTGATGTTGTACCTGCCAACACTTGATGCGTTGAGAGGCATCACATCCATCTCATGTTGTGTCATTGGGAAGGTTTTCGATTTTGGCCCCTTGTCGTAAAGTCTTGGCAAGCCTAGTGGTTCCATACACGACACAGTGCCACTGGAATCAGAGAATTGTCGGTCTGGTTGTTGTGAGGTCTTCGTGTCATCGGCTTCTGAGAAGCGTAATGCTATCCCGCCAGTATTCGCAAGGATTGTATGTGTCAGTGACCAGGGTACGTTGTCTTCTCTCGCCAGTTCTTCCAACTGGGGATGATTTACCCAAGCAGCGAACAGATTAACGGTACAGATACCAACAAAGTATTCTGGAAAAGCGAGCATGACACACATCCAGCCTAGCTTTCGTCCAAAAAGGTAGGCTTCTTTTCGTGTCCACTGTAGCTTTGAGCTTGTTTGAAGACTTGGAGGGACATTCAGGTGAAGGACAGACCATGTCGAGAGTATGATGACACTGCCACAGCCCCAAATGATATCTGTCGTCCCGCGAATATTCGGACCGTTCACGAACCCACTAGGTGCAGACGTGGGAAACGTGCAATTTGGCGTATATTCAATCATCGTCCGTATGTCTGCTCTTCCTTGCTCCCGTTCTTCCCGTGGAGCTAGCGATTGAAAAAGGGCATGCTCGTGCAAAGCCCTGTGTAGAAGGTCGAGGTGGGGGGAGCATTAATCGCGACAGAACTCTACACAAAGAATAGATCATCCTTCGTTTTGTGGTCAGATAAACCCCGATAAATAGAAAATGTTCCCACATAGTCAGATCTGGTTGGGCAGCAGAGCCTCTCCCCCTAGAGACTATTTCGGAGTTCATGCGTGTTTCTGTCAGCTCTCAAGCCACTTTTCTTGCAAACATACTTGCAGTCAAAAGTAGATCATCCGCATACGACCTGGTTTTAGCTGGGCTGGGCCCCCTTCGAAAACCTCAACGCGAGAGGTCAAGATACCAGGAGGCGCTTACGATTGATCTGTATAGGTTGTCCCTTCGGCAAAAAGCAGTCTTGATTGGTGCATGGCAAGTCCCATTGTATACAAGGCATATAGTTCGGCAGGGGAAAGGTCCTGAAACCGGCGCAAGGCTACGACTCGGAAGGTCGCCACATGTTTTGATACATGCCGTCGATTGCTGATACGCTGTACCGAATACTGTGACAGCTTATCTACCCCCATTACGCGTAGACGGGATGATATTGGCGCTGGTAGTTGAACACATTTGCGTTGCTAGCGCGTAGACCGCCATTGTAGAAGCCGCAGGTTCGCCTTGATGAAGGCAATTCAAGGGCCCGTGCTAGTACCCATAATGATATCAAGGCTTGAGTAGAGGTGTCGATAGAAGTATGTTGCTTTTGCTTCCATGAGAATCCTTGTCCATTGCATAAGCAGTCCACTACTGAAACAAATCAGGACCCTGCCTCGATGAAGGTGATTGGCAAAATGCAGGCTAGAATCGAACCTCTCGTTAGGTGCGATCTCCCAAAAATATACAGCCTGAAGCATGAAACGATCAGCTATCTGCACTGAAGCTACGGTGCAGGTGTGTTCGGTTACGCATGATCATTCTACCAGTTCGAGCAATATGGCCAATGAAATTTTGCCTAGCCCGGCCTTGCGAAAGCAGGATTGCATGATCTCCTCCAATCATCTCATAGTTTTCTTCTTCTTCTTTAGTGCGTAGGCGATCCGATAGTGTTAGGAGATATGAGCGTTGGTTAGTACGTACATGAGGATATGCGTAGTATACCATGTGAGGGGTGGTTGCCGTTGCGGGGTGTTGCGCAAACTATTCAGTGCACCATACTTGGCTAATCGTAGATGCCATGGCAATAAGGCTGCGCCTCATGCAAGACATGGTCTCGAATGACATACATAGCTACGTGCATGAAGGGGGTAGATAAGCTGTGGTCTGTGGTTGGTAACGCAATATTGGCTGGCTGATACTTTGCAGAAGTACCTTCCCAAAGCGTACAGAGAAGCATTCGTACCAACATGGCTCGTGCGCATGGCACCCCGGTCATTTCCGTGTGACGGCAACCATGCCAGCCTTCCTCCTGACAAGACAACTGGATCATCGTGACCCGTCCTTAAGCACCATGTGTATCCTGTGCAAGCAACTGGAGGATCCATTTTCTGGTCAAATTCTTGCTGTATTGACTTACCATACGGTTGATCAGACGTTTAAAGACATACCATTGCAGCATGGCTCGCCTAACGCAAAGCGGCGAGATACGATACATGGCAACCGTCTTCGATCTCAACGTGGTATACATGCTAGCGTCTGCCACTTCTCTTATAGTACTGCTCTACAAATGGGTGTTTGCGCCCAAGAAGCAGAGAACGCTGCCAGTCTGGGCTCCAATCGAGATTGCTTTAACCAGTCTTATAGTGAGCAAAGGAGGGTTGGCTCAACGTATATAGTAGGCACTTGATACCATGAAGTCAAGCCCATAGGTGTTAGAGGCTAACAGCACAGCAGCACTTATGTACGGCGATATGACGGTTCCCTCTTTGGTCTTACATGGAAACATCAAGTCCTAGTCAACCTTCCAAGCGTTGATCGTCTTATGTCACAATCGTACCACACTTTGAATGCCGAACCTATGCAGTACACAATCTTCACTCGCGTCTTTGGAGGCGTGGATTCAGCCCAGTTAAAGACGAAGCTTGAGAAGTCGTGGAAGGATCTTCTGCGACCAATCGAAGAAATGTTCCTCAATGACACTGCCTCAACAGTAGCAATTGAAAGGGGGAACGCTTTTGAGAAGGCAGCTTCCCTCGTCACCTTTTCAACAGATGCTTCACAAATGAAGCGATGGGAATTGTCTGCAGGCGTAAAGGTCATTACACCTGACGTGCCGGAGATTTCAGGAGCCGTGGAAGTCAATCTTCAAAGTCTGACGCGAGACTTTGGCGCTTGTGTTGCGATTCCACTGCTTTATGGCCAAGACTTCATGGATCGCTACTCGAAACTTCTAGATGACTTTTGGCGATTCGACAATGAGGTATTCCCGTTGTTGATGATCGGTATTCCAACATGGGCTCCATTTAAGATGATGAAGGAAGGAGTAACAGCACGCTCACGCCTTTTGAAGGAAATCAGCGGCTTGTATCGACGTATCGACCAGTACCAACGGGGCGAGCCAGTCGACTTTGGTGCCGACTTATCCGATATTAGCAAGGTTGCTCTCGAGCGGAACAAAGCCTATGACCGACAGGGCTGGACGTTCGAGGAACGTGGAGGAGGCGATTTGGCAATATTGTGGGGCCAGAATGCCAATACTCAACCTATACTCTTTTGGCTGGTCACCTATATCTATTCCACTCCAGGTCTTTTGGGTCGCCTCCGCGAAGAAACAGCGCCATACATTACACTATCCCGTAACAAGCCTTTAGAGGTCGAGTCGACAGACCTTCCAGGTCTGTTCAGTAAATGCCCGCTCCTGAAAGCGTGCATCTTCGAAACCTACCGGATGGCGAACGAAGCGACCTCCATTCGATACGTAGCCCGTCCTGTTACCATCGACGACGGCACATACAAGCACGAGATGCGACCCGGCATGTTCGTGTCTGCACCGCATTCAGTCATCCAGCGGGATCCATCGGTGTACCCTGATCCAGACCAATTTATTCCCGACCGTTTCCTCGCGACTGATGCAGAGTCTGGAAAGACTGTCGCCAGGTATGGAAGACTGCGGCCATGGGGCACTGGATCTGCAATGTGCAAAGGCCGGACCTTTGCAGAAAAGGAGATCATAACCCTAGGTACAGCGATCATCAGCCTATGGGACATTGGTCCAGCTGATGGTGCATGGAAGCTGCCAACGATGATACCCGGAACAGGGGTCAAGAAGCCTATCAAAGATATTCGCGTCGTGGTTTCAAGGCGAATGCTCAACTAGAGACTGGAGCTTGCAAACGCTGGCTCATAGTTTCTGCCTGCCTTCACGTTGCTATGGATCCCATGGAGGCACTACAGATGTTGAGCGCTTGTCCACACCAGACAGATCTCGACAAAGCCCTCAGAAACAGACCCCGACGCTGTCCGGTTGAGTCACAATAGTTTTAGCAGTCAAACTTTTGCTGTTTTTAGATACCTATGTACGATATTCAGTGGTTGTCTCTGATGTCTTTTTCCGCAATGTTACGAAACTTTGTCGAAGCTGGGAAGACCATGCCCTCGCTCAACGGTCCAACCTCCCTCCTGAAGATGTCCTGCCAAGGGGTCTGGCTTGGAACAATCTTGTAGCCTCCGTCTTTCATCAATTGTGTTCTCCTCGCCTCGATCTCGCTGTCAGGTAGGAGCATGTTGACCGACCTTTGCTTGAGGTCTACCCTTAGTCTGTCACCATCCTTTAATATAGCTAGATTGCCATTCTCGGCTGCTTCAGGCGAGGCATTCAGGATGCTCGGCGACCCAGAAGTACCTGATTGCCTACCGTCTCCAATGCAGGGTAATGTGTATTTAAGACCCTTCCTGAGCAAAGCCCCTGGTGCCGTCATGTTCACTACTTCTGCTGCGCCAGGGTAACCTAGTGGCCCGGCTCCACGCATGACAAGTATCGTCCGTTCATCAACGTCTGCCTCTTCGATGCGGCGGTTGTAGTCTTCTGGTCCATCAAATACCGCCACCTTGGCCTCGAAAGCATCCGGGTCCTTTGGATCTGACAAGAACGCCTCCCGGAATGCTTTTGATATTACAGAGGTCTTCATTATCGCAGAGTTGAACAAATTGCCCTTCAGGTGCAGGAAACCGGCGTTGGAGATCATCGGCTCGCTGAAGGGATAGACTACATCACGATCCCATGACTGCTTGCCTTCTACGTTTGCTCTAACCGTCTTACCGTTGCAGATGACAGCATCAGGATGAGGTAGTTTGCCATTGTTTAAAAGCTCAGCCATGATGGCAGGCAACCCGCCTGCTCTGAAATAGTCCTCCCCCAAATACTTGCCTGCGGGCTGAAGGTTCAATAAGAGTGGGAGCTCAAATCCTACTTTTTCCCAGTCGTCCAGGTCCAGATCAACTCCTACATGCTTAGCAATAGCATTCAAATGGATGGGGGCATTGGTCGAACCGCCAATGGCGGTGTTTGCAGCAATAGCGTTCTCGAAAGCCTGCTTGGTCATGATATCACTTGGCCTTCTACCGCTCCAGACCATCTCCACGATTTGCAATCCAGTCTTGTACGCCATCTGCCCTCTCTCACGGTAGGGGGCAGGTATTGCTGCACTCCCGGGCAACGCCATGCCCAGGGCTTCAGCAAGAGCGTTCATTGTAGATGCCGTCCCCATGGTATTGCAGTGGCCTGCAGATAGTGTACCTCGAGAGACCATGTCAAGGACGCCTTTGTCATCGATGTCGCCAGAAGCATGCAACTCCCTCGCTTTCCAAACTACAGTTCCAGATCCGATCAACTCGCGTTTGTCGTAGCCGTTGAGCATAGGCCCAACGTTGAGGCAGATAGCAGGCAGATTTATAGTAGCAGCTGCCATCAGGCAAGCTGGGGTGGTTTTATCACAACCTGTCAAAAGCACTACTCCATCGAAAGGATATGAACTCAGCAACTCGACGAGGGACAAGTAACTCAGGTTTCGGTCCAAAGTCGCGGTTGGCCTTCGGGTGCTCTCCTGGATTGGATGTGTGGGGAATTCGACCGCGATACCCCCGGCACTTCTTATACCCTCCCGGACACGGTGCGCAAGTTCAAGATGGTGTCTATTACAAGGCGCCAGATCAGACCCGGATTGCGCTATACCTATAATAGGTTTGTCGCTCGACAGTTCCTCCTGGGTGAGGCCATAGTTCAGGTAGCGGTCGAGGTAGAGGGCTGAAATTGCGCGGTCGTCCTCCCTGTTCAGCCACCTTGCAGATCGTAGTTTCCGTGCAGAGCTAGTGCGTTTGCCTTGAAGTTTTGCCTCGAGGGTCTGCACCCGAGCCTTCAGGGCTGACAATTCGTTTTGATAGTCCTCGATGTCTGGTACATATCCGTTGGCTGTTGAACATTGCTCTGGACATTCCGCGCATGACTCCTCGTTCCGGTTGCATTGCATATTCGGATGTTTGTAAGAGTAGCCGTGGTTGCTGGAAGCTGTTTGACGGCAGGCGAGTGGACGAAGTGTGAGTGATGAAAAGAGAGGTAAAGGTATGAAAATGCCACCGTGCCGCAGAACAAGCAATCACGAAGGAAGCGACTTATTAGACGTGTAGGGCGTCCAGAACATCCAAGTCTTGGATGCCAATCAGTACCTACCAATAGCCTACCTGTCTTACGGAGTACTGTTGCCCTTGTACTTGGGGCAGCGATGTATATGGTGGGCTGACGAACGGATGCTGCCCCCCGATGGTTTTGCGCGGAGGCCCACGTTGCAACTCCACGCATCCACGGATTTCGGTTGGAGAATGCCCCGAAAACCCCACGGGAACTCGAATAGATACAAGTCCAACACATGGGGTTTTCACGATGTATAAATATCTCGATCTCTGCCGGTAGCTAGACAAGGGACGGATGCTCGAAAGACGGATTGAGGTATTTGGGATTGTCATGCTGGGATCTTGCGGCTGCAAGGCGTTGCAGATGTAGTGCTACGGAGGCGAAACGCCGGTTGCTAAGGTGTCTAGCAAGGTGCGGTCGTTGCTGCGGCCGCTCAAACTATCAATAGTAGGATTCGTTACAGAACAGGCCGGTATTGCAGACTCTATACAATTGCCTCTGGTTGGTATCACTATCTCCCTAGGCCTGATAGACTGACCAACGTCTTCGCCTAATTTTATAGGGTTGTCTGTATGTTGTAGCTGGAGGCAACGATGTGTCGAGCTTGGCGCAAGGCCGTGTCGGCCTCAGGCTGATTGGACACCTCAGGTATGCAGAAAAGATTAAGGTTCAGAGATGCTGTAGGTACCCGACGCTAGTGCACCTGGTGCCTGGTCGCCTCAGGTGTAATAAACAAACACCTAAGGCAGATGATGCCTGCACCGCTCTTCTGCCACGGCAATTGGTTACCATGCACCTCACGACGACATGGGTTGGCTTTTACTTAGACTCGGCCATCGCATTTTTACGTCGTCGTTGTGAATTGGGCTACACATTCATTTCGCCAGCTCCCTTCTGTTGACCTTACGCCGTCCGATCGATACACTGGGCCAAAACGATCCGTAAATGTTGCGGTCAAGACTTTGTCTACGTTGAAACGACATTTAGGAAAACCACATAGCAACCATTCCTCTCCCAGCGCGGGTTGACCTCTGACTGCGACGTTCCATGCTGATGATTTGACCGAAATTGTCAACCAACATCGCCAACATGGCTTCTCTGCCTGAGTTGCCAACACGTTTTCCATGCTGGTGCAAGGCCACCTACTCATGGGGAGGAGAGGTACGACCATGGCTCGTTGCGGCGCACAAAATCTAACCGCTGACATGGGTGACAGACTAAGAAGGACCTTGGCTTCATCGAAGGTGACTTGATTGAATGTCTCAACGCTGGGGACGGCTCATGGTGGATGGGAAGGCTGCGCCGTGACCCTCGTGCTATCGGATTGTTCCCTTCGAACTTCGTTACACTGCTGGCCGATTCGTACCAGCCTCCACCGAACCAGCGAAATTACAGCCCTCGCAATACCCCTCCAAAGAGCAATGCGCCTGCCAAGAGCAAGTCGGTCTTCCGGAAGCCATTTCAAGCCTATGAGGAAGCAGGAAAACATGGGAGCACGAGCGAAAAGGAAAGTACGCCGGAAAGTGATAAAGAGAAGGCTAGGAAGGACAAGAACAGGTTCAAACCTTACAATAGCATGAAGACTGCACAGGCACCAACCAGCTCTCTGAGCAAAATGGGCGGCAATGCCAAAGAACAACCCAGCATTGTGCCTGCCCCTCCTCCTCGAAGGACGAGGGTTCGTCAAAGCCGCCCATCAAGCCCCAACCCTGGCGCCTCTAGTAGCCTGAGGAATAGCATGTCTGCAAATACAGTGATGGCACCAATCCACAATGTGATGCCATCAAGGGAATCCAGCCAACTCTCTTACAGAGCTGTTTCTCCGCAGCCGGCTTACCGACGGCCAGCCTCACCTAACCCACAGATGCGTCGTGCACCTTCGCCTCAACCTTATTACGAAAAGACTTCCAGCGCCGAGGCCTTCAGGTATGGTCCTGCCTCGGTTGCCCCTGCTCGATCGCATTCGCCTCTGCCCAGCAGCTACCATGACGGCTCGACGTATCCTCAATTGATTCCTTCCAGAGAACCTTCGCCTGCGCCTTACCAGCAGCAGCATTACGAATCTCAGGTAGACTCCAGGGTGTCTTCTTACAACCTCCCAGATCGTTACCGCACATCAAGTTCTTCACATATAGAGAACGATGACGACGACGATGACGATGCCCCCCCACCGCCTCCACCAGCGCATAGAGTGCTGTATCAGCAGACCCGTGCTCCCTCTCCTCAGCCGCATCACCACGATTACCACGAGCAAGGCTATGACAGGGACCAGTCGAGAACGCCAGTCCCGCCCTCCCCTGGTGGAGGAAGTCATATGACGCCGTCACCCCTTCGCGACGCCATCAACGATGTCATGTCATCGCTTCATGACATGTCCTTCCAACGTACTGAGGAAGAAATTCAATCTCGTCCGACAACATCCGGCACCGATGTCTGGTCTCCAGACGAGTTCGAGCTCGTGCGACGACGTTCCCAGCAAGAGCACCAACGAGCCCAGTCTTCCTTAGGATTCTCAGCAAATGACCAGCCACATATCATTCATGAGAAGGATGAGCACAGCGGTGTCTTCACCCAATCTTCGAGAACACCGGTTCCTGAACTAGAGGACTATGTTACACGCATGGAGCACCAACTAGGGCATCAGAAGAGCTTTAGCGATGTAGGGTCACGATATTACCCGGATCAACGTCCAGCGCCACCGCTCAAAGGATCACAGTATGCTCCGGCCAGGCCACCAATGTCTAATAGTAAAGCGTCTTCACGACCGACAACATCAGAGAGTCACTCTACAGATGGTTCGCAGGCCAGCTGGCGACAGGGCTCTTCGCAGACTGGTCATCGCGATCTACGGCAGCGCAAGTCCGCGTACGAGCTCGGACGGACACAGACCACCAAGACAAACATCACTAATTCCACAGTCGCCTCTGCGGCAACGCAAAGTAGCAATAGCACCAACAAGACATTGATGTCGGGTTATTCAGCAGGTGGGTTTAGCGCCACAAGTGCCGGCAGCCTCGCTCGTAGACGTTTTGGTCTAGGTAGTCAGCGCAGCACCAAGGGTAGTCCATTCACTCTCCAAGACAGTAAGTCCGCAATGGATGTTAGCAGCAGCAATCGTAGCTGTGCGGAGTCCCGAAGCTCAGGATCCGGCCCATCCTACCACTCCAGTCATGCAACTGAAAATCAGCAGAGGCATCAGTTCACGCCAGCTACATCCTGGTCTGACTTCAGAAGCGAAGAGGCACTCAAGTCTCCGGAGCAAGAAGCTGTCTTCGGTGGTCTTGGTATCCCCAAAGCCAGGAAAAGTGGATTCTTCAAAAAGATGATCGAGTCGGCCAAAACCACAGCCAGAACGGGAGCGGCAAACGCTAGAAGCACCATTGGCAGTGCCTCAGCCTCAAGACCTGGAAGTCGATCTGGGAGTCCTACCAAATCAGCAATGCATGGTTTCGGTGGTGGACCACAGCCACCACGCCCTGGTTCTGCAGTTGGAAGCGCCGTGCGTGATCAGGCGGCAGGAAGCGCAAGTGGTGGGGATTGGATGCAGGTCCGCCGGGACATCAATCGGTCCAACACGCTCTCAAAACGCGAGCGTGAAGAGAGGGCAGAGCGATGTGAAATGCTTGAGATCGCGGTCATCAGACCGATTGAAGAAATGCTCGACATCATTGAAGGAGGCGAAGGCTTGGATGGTCTGCCGATCACAGATGTCACGAATCTGAACACACCGAATCTCGCCCTTGTTGACAAAAGCACGCGGTTCATACACAACACACTGCCCCCAATGATCACTGCAAGCTCCCTCGCTCAACAGTATGTCTGCCGGCCATATCGCTCCGATGTCCAACGCTTGAGAGCGATCTTTACCTGGGTAGCCGAGCGCGTGGCTTGGGAAGAAGACTTTGAGGGCGCCATCGATACCCGTCGCGTAATTTCCACACGACGTGGTTGTAGCCAAGAAATAGCTACCTTGGTACGAGACATGTGCTCTGCCGTTGGCCTTCACGCCGAAGTCGTCCGTGGATTCCTTAAAGCTCCTGGGGAGACTGTTGACCTTGAGATGGTGGCCAGGCCGAATCACTGGTGGAACGCCGTTATAGTCGATGGCGAGTGGAGGATTCTGGATTGCACACTCGCTTCGCCGACTTACCCTCTTCGAGCGTGGTACAGCATTGCAACTTCACAGGTCGCTGAGACCTGGTACTTCCTTGCTCGTCCATCAGAGGTGTGCTACACACATATCCCCCTTCTACCAGAACAGCAGCACATTGTCCCATGCTTGCCACATGAAGTCTTGTGTGCCCTTCCCTGCGCTACACCGGCTTACTTCCAACACCACCTTGAGATATGTGGCTTCGAGACAAGCGACCTGTACCTCGAGCATCTGGAGATTGGCCAATTCCAATTGTTCGTGCCTGAGGACATTGAGTGTGTTGCTGAGGTGGAGGCCAAGGCTTTTGCTCGCGACGCTGATGGCGATCTTTTCGAGTCCGGAGACGTAATTTCAAAGCGAGCCTTGTCGCAAGCAGAATGGGTAGGTGGCCGTAAACGGTACACCTTGAAAGCGGTCCTACCAGGGGACGAGGGACAAGGCATGCTGAAGATATACGCCGGCAAGCGCGGTTTGATGCATTCCATCAAAGATAACCCCCACGCACTTGCTGTGTCACTGCCACTGCACCACACCGGCCAAAACCCGCCGTACGATTTCCTCACAAGGCATCCCACGCCACATGCTCAGCGCCATGACCTCTATGTCGCACAGCCGCAATGCACAAGGCTCGTTACCAATAACACCTATGTCTTCTGCGTAAGACAGCATCCCAGCAGCCTATCAAGGTTTACACCGGATACCTGGGGCGCTGGCAATAATGGTCTGAGTCGGCCCGCGAGTCCCAACCCTAGCGTAGGAGGAGGTCCCTTCGTGAGACCAGGGAGTGCTATGAGCATGATATCCACAACGACTTCTCATCAAGAATCCAGCTACTCGTCAAATTCCCAAGAGGCCCACGGTGGCGGCGGCATGACGTCTGCTCAACAGAAACCGGCTAAGCTGGCTATCCAGACACCCAGTCAGAAGATAATCCGGCTGACCAGAAAGGCTGAGCAGACCAGTCGTGCGATCGTTGATGATATGGGTCTGACGACAGAATGGGAGACTGTCATCAAAGTGAGCGAGAGAGGTACGTGGAGGGCGCTGGTGCTGGCAGATCGAAGTGCGAGGTGGTGTGTGTTTGCTGAATGGGAATGCCTCTAAAATCTTGCTGCAACTGACGCCAGTTTTCCGGATCTTGCTGTTTGCCACTGCATTGTATGAATATGGGAGCACCGTCCTTAGCTTGGTGCTGGTGGCGTTAAATGAAGGAGTGCTTGCTCTGTACCATTACATATCGCGATCTGTAAACGAGCATCTAAAGTAACAAAGATCGAACCGTTGTCCTCATTCATCACATCTATGACACAGCTCAGTTAGCATACTGTTGTCATTGCTTTCACATCCATCCCAGGGTTCTGCATTCCCGCGATCCTCCCATTGCTAACTCTTGCCCTGATTGCGGCACGGGCGTTCCATATCAACGTCAAATGAGTGCCGAGAGATGTTCGATCATGGATCGAAAGCTGCATCTACACACTGAAGAATTGCGAAGGGTCAAGATGCAGATTCTGAAGTCACAATAGCCGCAGGACTTTACCGAGCGTGGTAGACGTATACTTGATGATGAGGATAATTACAGTGCCATGCACTCAGCGAAATCTCTGGCTGACACGGATGTATCTGAGGAATCGAACGAGGCGTGGGCTAACGATAACGTGAGTTCTGGAGACAGAGGCACGTCGTTCACGATGGATAATGAATGATAAGTTTTATCTAGTTGGTGTGCAGTAGGTATGTGAAAGCTGTATCCGTAAGAGACCATATTACAGACCACAAGTCTTTGCCTCTTCCAAGCTCCGTAGTCGAGCATTGGAGATAGTTCCTGGTACATAGGTAACCAGTCGTCGCTATTGGCCGCAAGCGGATGGGAGTCGATGATGAAGCCCCCGGAGTCCGTGCCCTTTCCCCTAGAGACCCGTGGGCCGTGGCTGGGGGCATCTACGGCTTGACACAATCCTCGCCATGCGAGCCCTCCTTCAATGTACTATGTACCAGGCTGCGTTCCTGCAGCACATGCATAAGGCCCGGTCCAGCAATAATACCAATATACACTCCTGATCACCGCTCACTCCATGGCTTTGTCTTGAGCATTGCCTCCTGTTCTCTGAATAATGTAAATATTTTACCTGTACAAACCTGTCCGTAACTTCACATTCTACTGCGCATCGCGAACTACCCCCCAATCTCGGCTAGTATGGAGAGTCTACCTCAACGCAAGAAATCTCAACGAGCAAGTCGATTGGTACATCCGTTGGATGCACCTGTCGTCCTCTCCAGCAACGCCAACGATTCTCACTCTCCCGCCTCTCCAATGAGCGCCTCTCCGACGAGTCGACCAGGCTTTCAGAGTCATGGCAGGACCATGTCGACAGTGTCTGCCGCAACCGACAATAGCAATCCTCGCGGGAGTCGCATGTCCATGCAATTCCCCATCCAATCCGTGACAGAGCCGGAGCGCGAGGTCACCACTTCACCGCTGCAAGAGATGGTTCCTGAGGCTGTCGCTCCTCCCACTGGGCCTACAGATAACAATTTCCTGACCGCTATTGCTGCTCAAGAGAGAAAAGTGTTGGAACTGAAAGAGGAGCTACAGAGGGCAGAAGAAGATCTCAGCAAGCTTAAGAAGCAGTGGGTCAACCACGAAGCCCAGAAGAAGAGGAATGATGCGAGGAAAGTGGCCAAGCTGCAGCCTCTAAACACCAAGACGTCGCTTTCGCCTGGCGTATCTTCCTCAATTGGGTCGGTCGACAACGACGAGGATGGCTCAAACGCTTGGCTTCAACATGAAATGGAGAGGCGTAAGGCATTGATGCAGGGTTCAAGGTCAAGTGGCAGGACAGTCTTCTCCGGGTCTAGACATACTAGAGCTTTGTCACTCTTATCTCCAACTACAGCAGACAGCCCAACAGCCCTTGCACAACGGCCACAGCGGCAGGATAGTTTGAGGAACAGACCTGTCCAAGAGGGAACAGCACCACCATTACGACCACAACTCATCTCGCGATCTTCTACCACACCTGACTTGACAAATGCTGTTGCAGAGAGTGCAGATGCAGACATCAACCTCAGTTCGCCAAACGCTATAGATAGAGAGATGCTCATAAAGACTGGCAAGAAGATGGCTACTGGCTTTCGTGACGGCTTATGGACGTTCATTGAGGATCTGCGACAGGCGACCGTTGGCGATGAGGCTGCCCAGACCCTCGGCCCAAGCGGAGTCGCTCCTGCTGGGCTACACAGGCAAAGCTCAAACCAAACCCTGAGGGCTGCAAGGAGGCAGGCAAGCAAAATGTCTTTAAGAGCGGGTGCGCCAGGATCTAGAACAGCAAAGTCACCAGTGGCAGGCAGAGCGGGCCTGGGAGAGAGCTTGGAGAGTAGGCCTTTGAATGACGCAACACAAGCGCTCGAGCAGGATGCACCTGAGCACACGCCCTTGGTAGACGTAGACGGAACGTTCTGGCATGAGCACAGTCTTGCGTCTACACCACAGCGGAAGACACCAGTAACGAGGCACGCAAAAACTCACTCAAAAGCTTCCGCAGCATCATCCAACACAGCTTCAGTGGATGATAGCGCATGGGACGTCTGGCCTGATTCTTCCCCTGCGCCATCTGCGTTGGAATCGAGAAGCAGCAGTGTCGCCTCGAACGCTATCTCCACGCCTCGCACGAGCGCAAGCTCGACTGTGGGCAATGGCCAGGACCCGTCCGACCGTAAGCGTGACAGCAAACGCGACTCTATACCCTGGCCGACAATCTCGAAGATGGGGCCGGCGCAGCTCAAGCGGACTGCTAGCCATCTGATGAGTGAGTGGGAGAAGAGCCTCACGCCTAGTCCTGGTGAGGAGTGGAATGGGGAACAAGGCGATTTCCTGGGGATGGGTGCTGAAGCCGCTGCAACTGCATCCAGTGCCAGGAAGGACCACTAATTTCTGACGATACCCGGAAGTAGCATGAGTGGAAAGGAGCACTCGCGAACAGCCCACATGCGCGCTTAGTTGATTTCATAACTACGTGCCGTACTTGGCCTTATAGAAAACACAGATGTTCCGAAGCTACCGACCATGTACTAAGCTGCTAAAGCTCTGCTCGCGTTCCCTTTGCTAGCTGTAGAGAGGCCGGCAAAGTTGCACCATGCATGGCTGGACTGCCTTGGCTGTTTCAAAAACACGGGAAGTTGTTTGCTATATGCCGCCAAGCCTTTTGCATCGAACGCTACTGTCTTCATGGCGCTTAACAGCCCGCTCTCAATAGGCATCAACTCATGATCTGCTGTTCAAATGGGTTATTGATAGAACCGGTGAATGCACGCAGGGTGTGATCAATCTCTAGAGTGGTGATGTCTGCGCCAATTCTTTCCTATAAAATCGATCATGGCCATCTGGCAGGCCCGCATAGCAAGTCGGTCGCTGCAACCAGCAGTGATTCAACTTCTCTGTGATGTTTTCCTTCTCTGTGATCCATCTTCATCTCCTCCTATTGCCTGTTGGAGCATTTGGTGGCCTTCTTAACAGGCTTGAGACGGGCATCGACATCAAGGGACCGCGGCAGACCCAATATGGCCTTGCAAAGCACCATGTCTTGAGCGAGCAGGTACAAAAACGACAAGAGCCTTGTTTCTTCGGAAGTTGTGATGAACCAGCTGCGCCAGCACCTACAAGCACACAGGATCCCTTACCAACGTGGGTTACGGCTGGGCAAAACACCGCAGCGGTAACGTCGCCGCCTCTGTGGCTGAACCAGACTGTCCACTTGACCGGCCATGATCTAGCCACGTACGGCAACGCAACATTCAAGACGGTCTGCGCATCCACAGACAGAGCTTGCTACAGTTCTTGCACTGCCGCCGCCGATGCATGCGCATCTGACTCCCAAGCATGGCTCAAGAGCGCAATCTCGTACCTCAACACCAAACACAGCACATTCGTCAATGGGACATTTAGTGAAATCATGACCACAGTGACTTACACCTATTCGGAATCCGCTAGGACGTACAGTACATATAGTACCACTTTAATAGGGACCATCTTCCTCTCCGAGGACCCCATTGCTACGAAGACAACGTATACAACGTATATAACCACTTCCAAAACCGCAAACAGTGCTTGTGAAACCAGCAGCTGCCCGGATAGTCTCGAAAGTCTCGAGGCAACCATGAAGGTAAGCTGTCGTGGCCTATAGAAACCTTGTACATGCCTGATAACCGCAGGTGACGAAAACACGAATAGTAGGAATAACGACTTGGTTTACTCAGTGGGTCCCATATGCGATAGGCACTGGGTCTGCCTATTCAACCTCAGCGGCGCACCAATATTACCACACAGACACGGCTGGATGGGCCCCAGCTTACCCAACTCCTTTCACCAAATGCTCACTCACCAATCGCCCAGATCTCGAATGTAGTTTCTCCAAGGATTGCAGCAAGTGCACGATTTATGGAGGCACGGTACAACTGCTCTATTTCCCAGCCACTCGGACACAGTCAGCCAATGAAACGGTCCTCACGCCTGGGTGGCAAACAGTCACTGAGTCGGCATCCCATTCAACGACAACTTCTGCACCAGATCTTCCCTCCACACTTGCTTACCTGAATACGACACTTACAGCTCCGAGCGTGTACATATCGTTTCATACTGCATACGCAGAAGATGAATGTGGTGGCCAGGTCGGAGGAAGATACCCTGGAGCCATCCTTGCCCTTCCGCCGTCAGAACTCTCGAGTGTTCTGGGTGGCTGGGGTGTCCAGTACAGTACTGTCAACGATGCCTCTTTCCCAATACACAGCACGCCGTACTTTAGAGCCGCTTCTTTTGATCTTGCTAATCTCAACTGGCCTGTCCCTTACTTTATCTACGCAGCGCAGCCAAGGTTTGAACTTGGACAGGATGTGTTTTCCATTGTTTTCGACGACTACAACCCAACCTTGGTAGTCCCGAACCAGATAAGAACAATGGATACAGCATGGAGAAGTTGCGCACTGGACTGGAAAGGGCTATATGACCCTCCTATAGCGTTGACAAAGACTTCGGTCGCGGCACAGCCCACCATGTCCACTGAGCATTCAACGAAGGAGCCTGCCGCTCCAGCTCCAACAATCTCATCACCACCAGTCCAGACAACTGCGAAAGAAGCTAGCGCTACGGCGGTCGAATCTACATCTCGTTCTCTCATTGATCCGACGAGCAAGGCAATCTCCCATTATATTGGGGAAACGCCAGGTCCATCTTCAGCTCCCAACGAGCCGGTCTCGACGTCTGCACAGCCATCGCCATCACAAAGCAATGCTGGATCACCAAGTGTCTCTGTGATCAACAACCAGCCATCTTCAGCTCCCAATGAGCCGGTCTCGACGCCAGCACAGCCATCACCATCGCAAAGCAACGCTGGATCACCAAGTGTCTCTGTGATCAATAACCAGCCATCTTCCGCTCCATCAGTAGGAATAGCCACCAATGGACAGGTTACACATGATCCTGCTTCCAGGCCTGACGTGCCCAGTGTAGCTCTAGTATCGCCTTCGAGTTCTCATCATGATGGAGATCCTTCACGACCGTCAGTGCAGACACAATCCGACAGTACACAAACCTCAAGTCTCGAACATCTTCAAACATCAAGCAATCCTGCAACTGATCGGCAGCCATCTGTCGAGCTACCTGCGAACACAATCAGTGGTAGCACGACTATAGATGGCGACACCGCAGCACTCCATCCGTCAGACTGGACCGTTTCGGAGTTCACCAGCTTTCAAAAGGGCACAGATCCAACGCAGAGCCCTGTCATCACAGGTGTCGAGCATACTCATACTTCCAATCATGATCAAGGTCAAAGCCGAGCTTACCCAACATCAACGACGGCTAACGGCGACCCACTTGAAGGCGGAGCGTCAACGAAACAGTCTGCTGTCATCATTGATGGCCAGACGGTCTGGGTAGGGCAGACAGCGACCGTGATCAGAGGCCATTCGATCAGCTATGGATCTGATATTATAGTGGACGGAACCTTGTCTCTAGCGCGCCAACCTCCACAAGCCGAACCATCTCAAGTGTTAGGAATCGGAGTTCACAGTTCGGGGCCTGACGGTCGTGAAGACACTGTCATCTTTAGCGCCGATAGTCATGCATTGACAGCAAGCATCGCCACTCCATCTTCAACACGCCAATGGATTCCAGTGGAAGGCAATGCTGGTGGCGTGGAATATACTGCATCTATCGATCCAAGCGCAGGTCTAGTAAAAGTCCTCGATAGCACACTTTCGGCTGGTGGGCCTGGTATTGCTTCCAGCAGTTTAGGGTTCACCGTCGGTTCCCACGGGTTAGCGGTCAGTCCAATAGTGACGCAGAGTGCGGCTTCTTCTTCACTAGTCGAGCATATCAGCGGTGCGGCCAGTGTAGGGTCTGGTGCTGAGGTCGGTTCTAGCCTGTCTAATGATGCAAACGTCGTCATCGGATCGCACACTGTGTCCAGAGGTGGAAACGGCATCACAGTTGACGGAGTGGCACTGACGCTCGGCAGTTCCGGTCTTATCTGGAGCAGCGTGAGAGACACTTCTACACCGCTTCCTGCAATAGAGACAGGCACTTGGGGTGGCAGTGTCGGTCTTGCTGGAGAAGCCAAGATAAGTCTCGGAACGACCACCCTTACTGTAGAGAGCAAGTCAGGAGAGATTGAAGCAAACGGCGAAACCCTGTCTCAGGGTGGCTCAGCCATCATCAGCAATGGATTCACGCTCATTGCAGCGACATCTGGGGTCGTTGTGGCGCATGACGGCGTCTCTACCCTCGTTAGTTACAGCGAGCTCACGCCATCAAGTGAGTTGGCCAGCGAGCCGGCAGCTACACAGGCATTAACGACTACGTCAGCAGAGATTGGTGCCGGTACACCACCATCGTCGACCTCTAGTGCATCTTATGATGCAAGCCAACCTCATCAAAGTCCCCCATCGACAGTCTCGGCGGGATCCGGCGTTGTCCTGCGCTGGATGTATCTCGCAGTTGTGGCTTTCATACATGTGTTGTCCATGTGCCTAGCACCTTGAAAGTGGGTATCGCATACTCATGTCTGTACTCCCAACCCTTGGCCTTCACTATGCTGAAGAATTGATGTCAGTAGTCGAAAGCCGAAAGTAGCACAACCTGCAAATGACTGCCATTCTGATCTGCGCTGCGATGATGGAATGTAGGTGTGAGGATATGGAAGTCAGCACCGCGCGAACGCAATATTTCCCCTCTAAGGATTGGAGACAAGTCCGGAACAAGGAGAAGGTCACGCCAGCACATGGCTGCGGGATGCACAACTCGCAGAGGCCACGGCAAGCGCGACACTCCCTGGAGTCACGGAAGTCTGACCAGTGCGCGCTTGGAGCTTCTTACACGCTATACTGGTGATATTGCGCGGCGACATATCGTAGAAGCAGGAAAGGTTGTGTCTCACTATAAGCCTGGGGGCTCTTGTCCAACGGGAATTCATCTCTCACTAAAGCTGCTGGGCAGGGTGTGTAGGGGTCATCAGTGGGCATCAGTGGTCATCAGTCGCTGTAGGTTGTGCAGACGTGAAACGAGCAGTAAAGCCCCCTGGTCCCTGAGGAAGGCCTGCATGCGGTGCTATCTATCTATCCATCCATCCATCCATCTATCCATCTATCAATCAATACAAGGGTACGCTGCTACCCCTAGCTTGGAGGCCTTCGCCCAGCTACGTGGCGAGCGACCACTTGAAGCTGGTCGGAAAGCATGTCAAACTCCTATTGCGGTAGTTTCCGAAGGTGCCAAAGGACGGCTGCTATATATACGATGACAGGTTGACGAACGCGTTGGAGATGCGAACATGCCAAGGTGGTTTCGCAGGGCGCCACAGGAATGTTTGGGCAGGCCACGCGAGCGGTGGAAGTGTGGATTTCCCAAGTCCTTGCCATTACACTAGCGCGTATAGGCCAAAACCGAGCTATCAGCCGACGTGAAGACGAGGCGAGTGGTGGTGCGGCCAAGGCGATCTCTCCCTCCTGATGGCCGTGGCATCAGTATCTATTCGCGCAACCATCCTCTGGGCGTGTAGCCAATGTGACGAGAGGAATACATGTGATCCTCTATCTTGCCAGGGAACACTGCGCCTTCCAAATCTTGGCTGGGGGG